>OY735199.1:54703869-54711369 GCA_963457665.1 Thysanoteuthis rhombus | reverse complement strand
CGTCAGCTGTTATGAAGAGCATTTGATTCAATAACACGGTGGCCAGCATTAATAATTGAGTAAATTAAGGACTTTTGATCTCTTACAAAACAAAAATGTTAACTCTCACTAATGATATTTTAAGGGGAGAGGTTACCCTCTTTTATAAATCATTAAATTGACTGAAAAATCTCCCATTCCTTCCTGAATTTTTAAAGGGTTGTGCAATTTGGTTTTAAGTTTTAAAACCACTGGGAGAAGAAGGTTTTCATTTGTTGGCGGAGTAAAAGAAAAGGACAATTTTCTTTAACTTAATGCCCCTCGAAGGGGGAAGTTCCCCTTCACTGTTGACCCCGCGAAGGGGAAAAAACATTTTCTTTGTTGTCGTTAGCTCAGTTGGGAAGAGCAGAGCTGCATATAGGTTGCTTCCTGGAGAAAGTAGTTTCGATTACAGTGCGAAGCCTATTTCTTATTTTTTTTTACATGTATTGGGGCTTTTTGGTGAGTCAATTCGATGACCTATAAGCCTACCCAACTATATGTACACACTTTTCACAAAAAAACCATCAACCGAATCACAAAAACACTTGGGAGCAAACAGGCTTTATGAGAAACCATTCGACCATGGACCACCTGTATTCGATGGATCAGCTGGAAGAAAAAGCAGTTGAATATAAACTGCTACTCGCCTTCGACTCAGTGGAAATCCTTAAGGTCATGGAGGCCATCACTCTACAAGGTATAGATCCAGTGTGCGTCCAAGTGCTGCAATATATACACAGTCACATCAGCTCCTTTATCAGGTCAAGAAGATCCAAACCCCTTCAGCTCCAAAAAGGGGAAAAGGCAAAGTGGTACCAGCTCATCCAAACTCTCCATAGCCTTTCTCAAGATGATCTTTTAAAGACTACAATGGGAGAATAGAGGAATCAAAATAGACTGTAAATATCAGAACAACCTCAGATTTGCTGACGACATTGCCCTTTTCACAGAGAGCCTACGCGGCCTCCAACTAATGATAGAGGAACTAAATGAAGAGAGTTAGAAAGTTGGCCAACATAAACTTCAGCAAGTAGAAGATCATGTGCATCAATCACATCCAAAATAAGAACACTAAAATCAATGACAGAGAACTGGAAAATTTAGCCAACCACATCTACCTCGGACTGTGTATCTCCACGAAACCCTCAAAAGAGGTAGAAATCAAGATGATAATTCTACTACTACTACTACTACTAATAATAATAATAATAATGATAATAATAATAATAATAATTAACAAACAGTGAGGACATCATGAAGAATACCCGATGTAGCACAACGAATAACCAAAAAGTAGAAAACATTGGAGCAGCACAGCAAACATGGAAAGAAAAATGGGAACAGAAAAATATATACGGAGAATCTAAAAAACAGATACAAGATGTGGCAGACAAGAGATCATGGATATGGCAACGAAAAGGAAACCTGAAGAGAGAAATGGAATTGCTCATCATGGCAGCCAAAAACAAATGCATCAGAACAAACTATATCGAAAGCAAAATTAACAGAACACAGACAAATAGTTAGTACCGCCTATATGGTGGAAGAGATGTGACGGTAAACCACGTAGATAGCGATTGTAGTCAACTAGCCCGGAAGGAGTATAAACGTAGACATGATAAACTAGCAACAGTGATACACTGGGAGCTGAGTAAACCAATGGGATTTAACCATGCAGAAAAGTGTTACCAGCACGAACCGGAGGCAACCTTGGAGAATGGAAACCACAAATTACTTTGGTACTTTGACATCTAAACGGACCAGCTCATCCGACCGAGAACACCGGACCTGGTAATCGTAGACCAGAAGAGGAAAACCTGCCAAATGATAGACGTGGCCGTGCCTGCAGAAGATTGAGTGAAGAGGAAAGAGAGTGAAAAACTGGAAAAGTACCAGGACCTGGCGAGAGAGCTGACAAACGGGTTGAACATGGTCGTCAGGGAAGTACTAGTCATAGTAAATGCACTCGAAACTGCACCAAACACACTAAAGGTGAGATTGGAGGAAATCGGGATAGAAGGGAGGATTGAGACTGTACAAACCACACACTGCTGAGAACTGCACGAATATTGAGGAAAGAGCAAGAAATATGAGATCTATGACCCCAGCTGTTGTCAGTTACCTTTGATAGGAGGGGGTGGGGAGAAAAAACACCCAAATGGTAGTGGATGTACGAACTGTAGCACTGCTGTGATGGATAAGAGATAAGATGAGATGAGTGCCGAAGACCTGAGGAGACTTACTGTCACTCACCCTTCAGCGATAACCACCGGGCAACTTGTGTGTAATTGTAAACCACAGTGCTGCTGTAGACTATGAAAGTGCGGAAAGGAGGGCCGGAGACTTGAAGAGATTTGCTGTCACTCAACCTCCAGTGGTAACCACCAGGAAATTTGCATGAAATTGATAGCAATAATAATAATAATAATAATAATAATAATAATAATAATAATAATAATAATAATAATAATAATAATAATAATAATAACTAAAACACTCCGATCACCTTGAACCGATATAATACCTGGGAGTTCTCAAATGTGACGAGGTGAGACAGGAAAACTGAAGAGAAAAGTAAAATACTTTAGGAGAATAAGGAATAAATAGCAGAAATCTGATAAAAGGGATGAGCACACAAACAATTTCAGTCGTAAGACACAAGTGCATTCCTTGGATAGACAAACAAAGAATTTTAATCAATGAAACGGCTAACGATTGGGCTCTTGACAATCAGCAAGGCTTTATACCACAGAAATGACAAATAGAGAGTTTGTGAAGTGGAAAGAAGGCAGAGAGCATATCAGCGGAGAAGAATAATGTCCAAAGGGCCCAAGATGGCTTCAAAAGGTTTCTACAAGCAAATATTGAACACATTATAAAAAGCGAACGAAGCAGTGCAACGAACAACAAAAGGTAGAAAACAAGGGAGCAGTAAAGCAGATAATTAGGGAAGGAAAATGAGACGGATAAAATTCAAACAGATGGATGAAAATATAGCAAACGGGAGATAATGGACATAGGTACTCAAAAGGTAACTCAAAGATAGAAACAGAATAGCTCATCGTGGCAGTCCAAAATAGATGCATTGAGACAAACTGTGTCCAGACAAATATCGACGGAACCTAGACAAACAGCAAATGCCGCATAGAAAATTTGCTCAGGCGGGTTGAAAGAAACAGACACGATAGAGTAACAAGAGTTCTACTGTTGGGGTTGAACAAACGACAGGAATTTGACTATGCGTACAAATGGTACCAGCAAAAACTTAAGACCGTCGTCGGAAATAGAAGGCCGAAATTACTTGGTGACCTAGATATCCAAACTGAACACCCCATCCACGTGAGACGACAACATCTGGTAGTCTTGGACAAGGGAAGGAGAACCCCTCGAATAATACACCTGCAAATCATACAGTTGATACTAAAGGCAGTGAGAAGATAACACTTAACAAGGGGGCTGGAAAACGCGTGGGACATGGAAATATACGTATTGCCAATGATAGTAGGTGCACCTTGAAGCGTACTAAAGATTCTAAAAATGATTTTGGAGTGATTGGAGATAAAGACTGTGAGACCATGCAGACCACAGTACTACAGTGGTGTGTGAGAATACCGAAGAAAATACAGCACAACTGTGGTATGTAAATACGATATGAGATGAGGGATGGTGACCTTAGGGTACTCACAGTCACTCATCATTCAGTGCTGACCACCAGGCAACTGGTGTGAAACTACAAGCCACAGCACTGCTATGGACTGTGTGAATGTACTGGAGGGTTGGGTACTTGAGGAGATTTGCAGTCTGTCGGTCTCCAGGCAACAAATCTGAAAATATAACGATGATGATCCCTAGACCCATGCATAGATTTTCTATAATTGAAAATTTCTTTTTTTTTTTTTTCATAGAATCATTTTCAAAACAATGCAGATAGTATATAATGTAATTCCATTATATCTTTAAAATAAATGATACTGAACTCTGAGCACGATATATTTCCTTATGGATTCTCTATAAATAATCAAAATCAAAGAATTATATGGTATGCAAAGTAATGCATATCCGATTATGGGAATTCAATATTCCTACCTGGATAAAAGATTTATGACACTTAGTGAAGATGTACTGTTCGCCTTGGGTAGTAAAATCTATAATATTTTTCATAGATAACTAATGTTATTCTAATGTGCATTGGGATAATGATGGAATAATAATTATTGAGATTAGAGATGAAGACTTTTTTTGTTAGGCCATTTGTTTCTAGAACCAATACAATGTGCATAGTTAATAGATGAGCAATTGCGGAAATGAAATGAAAAACATAAAAGTTGGAAAAAGAAAAATTGTAAAAAGATGATCGATCGTGAAATTATTGTCTTTGTTGCATATTTTAGTATTCATTTCATGTCTGCATCTGCACACCAGTTCACTTATTTGAACAAGTTCATTGGGTCCATCATAGAAGATAATGCTTACGTTTTCTTTCAAACAGGTTTTTTGTTTGAATCATAACATTAAGTTGAGATTTCGTAATCTTTTAATTTCCATATGGATTTCGGTAGTGCGATATATATATATATATACATATATATATATATATATATATATATATATATATATATATATATATATATATATATATATATATATATACTGAGAACGTGAAATAAATGGATGCTAATATAATGATGCCTTGGCTTTTTAAATAACATAGTCACATAATAATGATATCAGTAAACATCGCAATGGTAATCATTTTAATTTTCCACTGACATTATCTTTAAATATTTTATGAAGGGAACGATATGCAACTTGAAAGAAAAACAATTTTCTGTGAGTAATGGTAACCCTAATTTGATAGTTCCGGTCAATTAGGAGAACAAAGTGAAAAATTCCGACCTAACAACATTTTCTCCTGGTTTGGAATGCTGATTCAGGCATTAACATGCTGGATGACGATAACCTTTATGGTAATCAACGCTGCATATTTCTGCTGTTGTTGATATCAAATATCGATAATTATGATTTATCTAGGTCATAATACAGTTAAACTGTTCTGTTTTTTTGTTGAAAAGTGTAGGCTGTTCCATTTAACTTGTGTCTTTTCTGGTAGCTGAAAGACTTCATTCCTATGTTGCTTGTGGTGGTCCTCTTGCCTGATTTAATCTTTGGAAGACTTGGCCATTATGCATGCTCTCCTCTGACGGGGATGTTAGATGAAAATAAACCATGGGAGCAACTTGGCTCTAGAAGAAGTTTCTCGACCATGGACTATTTCCATCTGATAAATCATCTAAAAAAAGAAAGCAGCAGAATACAAACTGCCACTCGCTGTAGATTCTTCGACTCCAAAAAGGTTTTCGACTCGATAGAAATTCTAAAAGTCATTCAATTATTACTCGACTAGGTGTAGGCTCTGTATTCGTCAGAGTATTGCAACATATATACAGACACAGCAGCTTCTTTATCTGGCTACGAAAAGAGAAACCTTTCAGTTCCAAAGAAGGTCACGACAAAGTGATACTTGCTCACCTAAATTATTTACTCTCACCTAAATTATTTACAGCCTGCTTTGAGATGATATTGCAAAACCTTAGTGAGAAAATAGAGGAATCAAAATGGACGCCGAATATCTGAGCACTTCAGATTTGTGAACAACATCGTTCTCTTATCAGACAACCTCCTCAGCCTCCAAATAATGGGAGATGAACTGAATAAAGGCAGCAAGAAAGCAAAACAATGCTCATGTGTAACAATCACGTCAGAAATAAACACACAGCGGTCAAAATCAGAAATGCATAACTAAAGGAAATAGACTATTAAATCTATCTAGGACATCAAACCACCATGAAATCTTCAAAAGAGACTGACCCTCAGACTGAGCACCATACAAAGTGCACATGGAAGAATCATGCTCAACCTTATATGGAGATATTTCATAACAGCACAATATACCAGGGTAAACAAGAATCTGACACATCATAAAACCCATTTGAAAAACTCAAATTGGATAGGGATGGTCACGTTGCGAGAATGGCAGACGAGCTATTTGCATAAAAACTCACAACATTTATCCTCCAAGTTCACATGTGTCACTGAGGCCAAAAGAATAAAAGATGGAGAGTCAAACTAAACTTGTTTAGATAGTATTGGCTCAACAACGCCCATGATGGGAAGATCATAGAATAAACAATTTGAGAAAATTGGGTTGCTGTAGGAAATCCATTCTATTTGATTGTTTATCATGTTAAAGTCGTCTGAATTGAGTGATACATTAACCATGTAACGACGGGAGATTATTTCAAATGAGTTTTTCAATAATCCAACGCAATTTATAATCCATTCTGTCGAACCAATTATGTCTATTTCTTGAAAGAGACGAATAGACAAAATATATTAAAAAAGGGGATCTGGGTTGGATGCAGTTATTTGGCCTTTGTCTTACCCGCAGTTATTTAGCTCAATGGTAAGATCATTGCTACGTTGAAGCACTTACTTTACTTTGTGAGTGTGTGTAAAGATATATTCGTTTTGGCAACAGCAAACGAACAAGCTGATAAACCACAAATGATTTTAGATAGCTGCTACCTCTTATCAAGTGTATTTAGCTTCGATTCGTTTTTATCACTCTAAAAAACAGACCGAGTGAGCTGTACTTTTATTGTTATAGCTTAGGCATATTGCCTCTTTAAATGATAAGACCAGCCAATGTCGCATCATCATCAAGGTGTACAAAAATAATTGTATGAACAAATGGAATTAACCATTAGTTCAACATTGGCATACAGTTTTTTTGATGATCCCTGTCCAAGCTACGACGGATCGAAAACTAACCTTTTTGAGTCAGTTTTCAAGAGTTTGGGAACATGAGGAAACAAACTAAAGATAAATTCTTATATTCAAAGTTAGCGATTATCCTTGCTTTCTCTAATTTTCTTGCCGTTTGTCAGTTTATCGTTCTCGTTAGCTGAACCCATCACTGTATATAAGTAACTATACTTTTACGTGCACACACACATACGTGTATATATGTGTATATATATATATATATATATATATATATATATATATATATATATATATTCGTATATGTACACAAACATTCACTCATACACACACGCACACACATATATGCGAGTGAGTGTATGTGTACGCAGGCATGTATGTATATAAGCTATTGCTTGATGAAATCAGTTTGAGTGGAGGCAGGTGATTACATGTAAAGTTAGTTTTGTCTTGCCTACCACTGATCTTTTATCAAAAACGATCGAGAAAGTGCACGCCTCGCTTCACCAGCACAGAGGCCGGCAGTCGCAAGCAGCAGACAGATTGTTGCAAAAGATTCCCTCGCTAGGGATGATCTGATCCCAAACAATGAATCTCTCACACTGAATGACTGATAAAAAAAAAACAAACGTGGAGGGTACTCCCCCCATCCACACGATGAATGAGTTGATAGCTTTCAATTGTTTGGGCCAAAGT
>OY735199.1:54693869-54701369 GCA_963457665.1 Thysanoteuthis rhombus | reverse complement strand
GTTTTCATGATTTTTGTTTTCAAATTGTTATTCTGAACAGAACATGTGATAAAGAAAACATATTGCAAATATCAAATATCAAATATTATCCAGTCATATCTTACTCCAAATCCGTCATCGACATTTGAGCCGCAGCTTTTTAGCTGATGATATAGTAACTAAACGAGTAAAGTAAAGGGAAATTCAAAATAAGAATCTTACTAAAAAAATGGAATAAAGGTATATATAAATGAGATATTTTACGTATATTAGATTAAAATGATACAATAATATCCAGTTGGATCTTTTTTTTTTCCATCCATTGGATTTATCCATCGAGATGTTTTGTAAAATAATTCAGTTTTGTCTGGTTCAGTGTCTACAGTTGGTAGTAATGCTTATATAGTTGAGTCAACAGTTTAATGCCATCTTGCTTCTAAGCTATCTTGATACAAACCAGATTATATTCATCGAACTGACCGATTATAAAACCAGCAGTGGAAAACATTTTACTTAAATAGAGCAAAATCCAAGAATATGAGTGGAGTTGGGTAAAAATGTTGTTGTTTTTTTTTGTAGTTCTTTTTTTAATATCCGAAAGAGAAAACACATCACAACAACAAAAAATGAAATAATATGTGATATGTCATATACAGTAACACTCAAATCGTACCTTTTTAGCACTAGATTTAGCAAACATACTCTCAAAGATGAAATCAATTAAAGGAATTCCGAAAGATCTATGAGATAGAAAGATATCCTGCATAAGTAACTTCACACATGATTAGAAATTTGAAATGTATTACCTCCCCAAATATACAATTTTTTCAATGACAGGAATATCCCAGGCTGCCAATTTAGATTGACAATATCTAGGTTTTGAAAAAAAATCCCCAATTTTAAAGTCCAGTGTTGCCAATGGTGATGTTTTTTTTATTCGTATTATTCTGATTTGAAAGTGACTTTCAGAATCGAAAAATCAAAATATCACATCTACAACGGCAAATCTGAATTCTGGTTCTGAACATTGGAAACATTTGTTTTGTTTTTACCTGTCAAAATTATATCCGGTCCTTACAAACGGGACAAACTTTATTACAATAGAATTATTTTCTAATTGATTTTGCATCAAACGTATTTAACAGTACCAGGTACTTATAAGAAATGGAAAAAGAAATACATTTTTTATTCTAAGGTTAATTCAGGATTACTCAGGACTTTCTTTACACAATTTATTCAGCTGGATTATGTCCGTGTCGATTACATGATTTCAATCAGATTTGGTTCCAATTTTATTTGACTAAAAAGTTCATTTTTTTTTTTTTTGGCAATCAATTTTTGGTGCTTCATAACCCGCGATTAGTTCCCAGAATTTAACAATGATGCAATTGTGTACGGGAATTTACTAAGCAATTCTACTGTTAAACTGGGGACTTACTTTTCATTAGTCATAGGGAAGTAAAAGCTTAAAGTAAATTCGTTTTGTATTTTTTGTTGTTTTTTTTCGAAAACAGTTCAAACAATTAAACAATGCTCTATTGCGTCAGTTCCTTTGTCCTCTGGAAGAAGTTGATACTTGAGGTAATGAGGGCCATTTTCAGATAGGTCTTGTATCTCTCTTGCCATGGTCTACGAAAAAGGAGAATATGCAGCGGCTTGTAGTCCCCGATACACGTCACTTGACCTTCCCACTGCTGGTGGGTACTTTATATCTCAACACCGGTGGATGTGGCCCCACCCTGACTGCGGTTCTCATTGTTTTCGGTGAAGCAGCACGATGGAGCTGAAGTAGCAATCCAATACATTTATATTCATACTAGTTGCGTATTTCTAACTAAGAAAATGAGTTAGCATTCGATGCTAGGTAAATCACGAAATTTCAAATTCCGTTCTATAAGAATTGCAGTTCCTCATTAATTGGGGCATCAGCACAACATAAGCTTCAAAACTGTCAGATCTAACAGTGTCAAATAAGGATTTAATGTTTATTGAAAACGTACAAATATAAATTTACACATACTTTTACGAAGGCAAAAAATGTTGTTTACGTCAACATATACCTTTGTACTATGGATATTCTTCTTACATAATTAGCAATTTATCCATCGTGTTTTTTTTTGTTTTTTTTTTTGTATATTACATTAGACTCTTCAAATAAAAGGTAATAAATTAGCTGATAAAAATACCTCCTACCAACTATTCCGACTGATACAAAGTAAGTTTTTAACGTCTCAAATAAATTGGAATATATCATGGATGCTTTTCACAGGAATCAACCGGTGATCTAAATGGAAGAATAACTGATTATGATGCGCGTTGTATAGCAATCAACAGTAAGCCAATGTGACTTGCTGTTCTTAGTGGATCAATCCTCATTAGATATGTTAGATATGATCTGATACAACATGGTCTGATTTTTCTTAGATATGGTCTGATACGATGGTCTGATACACAATTCTGCTGAGGTAATCTGCTTCCGTAATGGACCGTATGACTCATTCATTTCCTCCTAATAGTACTGGGAGACTTCCATCCAGTGGTAAAAAAAAATTGCTGAAAAAATATTTCAATCCTAAAGTATATATATATATATATATATATATATATATATATATATATATATATATATATATATATATATATATATATATATATATATATATATATATATATATATATATATATATATTGATATATATTGAAGTGTTTATCTGTTTCTTCTTCATTGAGTAAATATTTTACAATGAACTTGACTGAATATGCACTTTTGTGAGACATATTTATCAGTAAATATATTAAAACCCTCTAATATGTTATTCGAATTTGTATTTATTCTCTTTTTTTGTTATATGAATGAAAGTTTTAAAAAAAATCGATTTCTGAGGGTGTATTTTTTGCATATTCACTTATCATCAAATGAGTTTAAATAGGAATATTTCATTAATATACCAAATGAGAAATTTTTATCCGGATTTATGAGATGAGGAATTGCAATTAGCATACACGAATGTACTAAGATTACAGTTATCATCATCATCATCATCATCATCATCATCATCATCATCATCATCATCATCATCATCATCGTTTGATATAGTCACGACGCTTCGGCTGTTGTTATTTCCAAATTTCTACAGGTTGAATTGCTCCCTGTCTGTGTTATATGATTCTTTCTAGCTTATTTGTCATTTCCATGTTGTTTGTTTGCTTCTTCCACTTGATCAGAGTAAATGATTCTTGCACTATCTAACGTAGGCAGGTTACTAAATACGATTAACCAATGCCTTTATCCGCTGGGCAATGTAAACATTCTAAAACAGATTATGAAGTAGTGTACGATTTGTTGAGTACGTTCCTCTCTCATGATCTGACAAAAATATCATCAGATTCTAATCTAGTTGGAAAGACGATTAAATATTGGTAACAATTCAAAGAAAAAAAAGCGCATTCAATGTCACTATAGATATAAGAAAAAGCGTATAATTTTGCCACCAATCCTTCTTCACCGGATAATTCTTTATCTACGTATGGATCCATATGTGAAAAAAAAGTGCTCACACACATATTCATTCGGAGGGATGGAGGCGGAAGGGAAGAGAGGGAGAGAGAGAGAGAGAGAGAGAGAGAGATGTGTAATGAATTTAATGTATGAGTAACCTTCTAAAAACTGTATATCAAAGTCTGGAATAGTTTCTCCAAAATTTGTCTGGATATATCAAATCTGAATGTTTTTGTCGAACGCTTACAGCATTCACATTATCCTCCCATCCACTACACATAAATAATATATATATATATATATATATATATATATATATATATATATATATATATATATATATATATATGATTATTATATGTACGTATGCGGGAACACATGTCTGACGGCAAATTATCTTTGGAGTATTTATGTGCATACACACATATGCACCAACTACATGAATATAAGATTTGATTAAGATATCTTCCAATAGATGGTGCAAATGTTGAAGTTGTAAATGACGTTGAGTTTATCCATTGAAGTTCTGCGCCCAAAACTATCTATTTGTCTACTTATTTACTTAACTATCTGCATGTGATAGGAAAGTCGTACTCATCAAATTGTTATATAACCATTACAGAAGTGGTTTGAAGCCACGAAAAAAAAAAACATAAGTAAAAAAAAAAAGATGAAAAAAGACAAACAAATAGACAGACAAACACACGCACACACACACACTCGCATGTGCACATAAAGTGAGTGTATTTGTATACTATACATATATTTATGACAAAGATGTAATAAAAATGAGGGTATATGGTAATGGAGGCGGTAAAATTTGCCTAAAGCTCAACAGCTCTCGACATAATATACAAATAAAGAAAAACAAACCGTTACACTTGCCCCAAGGTTTATTTTCTTCAGTTTCTTAATTGCTTTTTTCCATCTTTTATTTCGTTCTTTTCAAAGCTGTCACTTTTGATGCAAGTTATTCTCACTGAGGCAATCATTTATTTAAATGTATTCAAATAAATTCGCATCAGTTTAGGAGGTTTGCAATTTCGAGAAATTTTCCATTTTCAGATAAAGGATTAAAATATATGACGCTTCGGGGACTTAACTTTGAGGCAACTGATGCGAAATTTATCTTTTGACTTGCATCAATCAAAGGCATACAAAACCGACATATTAGATATGGATAAACAAGAACAGACACTTACACACACACACACACACACACACACACACACACACACACACACACACACACACACACACACACACACAAAACTTTGATTTATTGTTGTACATATCGATATTAATGCTTATATGTACGTATATGTATATATACGTGTCTGTGTATGTGTGCATATATATATATATATATATATATATATATATATATATATATATATATATATATATATATATGTATGATTCGCCAATATAATTGGATGTATGCAAGAATTTAGTTATAAAAATACGTGTATGCGTATAAAACTATTAGTATATCAATGTAAATGCTGATATTGATGAATATACGTCTGATAGAATTTCATGTATACACATAATTATTGATTAGTTGATTAAAAAGCCCGTACAAAGACAATTATATATCTATATCTATATCTATATATATCTATCTATCTATCTATATATATATATATATATATATATATGTATTCACAGGTAAAACGCTGGACTAAGGCCTTTCCATTCCCTATGAGCGAGACAGCACCAGTCTCTATGTAATATGGTTTCTCCATCCATCCTATGTTTTTTCTAGTTTTTTCCTGCGTTTACTGCCTCACGGGTAATCATCAGTTAATTTTCTGTTCAGCTGTTGTCTTTCCTTGCAATGAGCCCTCCCCGTTTTCTATTTATATTGCTTGATTTCTTGTTCCTTCATTCTGTTCTTCACTCAGGTCCATATTGATCTTTTTTTTTATCACTAAGAATCATTCCGAACAATGCTCTTTACATTGTCCTTTGTGCTAATCCAGCTTTTTTCCCTACTGATTTCATACGTTTCCTAGTCTCCAAGTTTTGCACAGGTACGACATGTTGGCAATTCACACCCCATGTTTATTTCATTCTTCATTTCCGTGGTCTGTTTTTGGCTTTATCGCCTAACCTAGGTATTCCTCAGATTGTTTTGTCTATTCTTTCAGGGGTTAATCATTGATCATAACTTCTGTGCTGATTTTGTTTTTCTCTGACCTTGTAGTTTTGCTTTTTTGTACTTAAACGAATTCATATAATTTCTAAATCCTCGACAGATTTTGATATAATGTATTATCATTGAATATATGGAGGAAGGTGAATGCAGGGTGTGTATTTTCTGTCTGTTTGGTGTGTGAATCTGTGTGTGGGGGTTTCAACAAAGGGGATGTGTATGTACTCATACTGTTTCTCAAAGGTTGTATTATACGTTGGTTAATGTTAATGTTGTAATGTGTTCCTGTTCAAAAATTAATGCATTCCAAGGACTTGCAATCTGGTAATGCACATACATTCGGGTTATCGTATGGGCTTAAAATATAAGCACTGCTTCGATGCATACGCAGGTTGAGATTTTGTATATATATTTGATAAAATGGGATCTGTGATAGTTGATATCGTGGTGGGGATAGGGTTGCAGCTCGTTTACTGAATCTTTGATGGTTACCAACAACATCTCAATGATTACGAAATGTTTGATAAACGAACCTGTAATACCTGAAGTTGGTGTTTACTCAATACCACCCAAAGTCAACAAGATCTACTTTGAAATGACATTGTTACCACCCATGAAAAAAATATACGAGCACGTATGAACCTTGAAGCTTGATGAGAAGACGAACACCCTAGACAAACATAGAAACAGGCAACACATACATACACACATGCACATACACACACGTACACACACACACACACACGTACACACACGTACACACACACATATATACTTTACTTTATTGGCATTATATCTTCTTGTCTCGACTTTTTTCAATCTTTATGCTGGGGATTGTGCGTGTATATATATATATATATATATATATATATATATATATATATATATATATATATATATATATATACACTCGGCTATCTCGTTCTGGCAAAAATCAGCTTTGTCAGCAAAGTTTCAGTTTAGTGTCGTATATTTATAATCTATCTTAGGTATAAACCCAGTCTTGTCTACGTCATATTTTGTCGAAATCAGTTTGGTTTAAAAAGTGCACACTTATTAAAATAGTTTTCTAATGACCTTATAACAATGTTCTATTTTTGAATTGTTCATGCCTATAATTAGTAAACAATAATTTTTATTGAGTGGGGGATACTGGCCTCAAATTTGCCGAAATATTTTTCTTTCAGACTCTGGGATTTTATTGCTGCTTAAAATCTCATTTATCTACAACTGTCCACTGCATTTTTTTTGTTAACCAGAAAAGTGACTATTAGAACTGTTCAATTAACCAATTCATCCGTGTTTTTTTTATTTACGAAAATTAATTCCTATCAATTGTTTCACGCTCCGTTCAACAAAAACATTACTTGACTATATAAACATCTTTTGGTCTTTTTTCGTGAAATATTTTACTATTTATACTTTTGTTTCCTGTTCTTTATCAACAGAAGAAAGGTTGCAGAAAATTAGCTATTTACTAATAGAAATACAATGTAGGAGTGTCAGCTTGATTTTCACACATATCTTTAGATTACCTCCAATAACATCCAAATGGTCCGATTTCAATAACACTTTAAGGACTCATTCAAATCTGAATAGATTTTCCTACGAAAAAGATAGATTGTTTCAAGTTCACCTCTTCCATTTTAACGTCATAATTGCTCTGTGGAATTTCGGTTATGCGTATTTTTTTCCAAATCAAGTCCTGCCTTTAAAAAATAGTGTCAGTAATGTTAGTATGAAAGATAAATGACATTTTGCTGAGCACAAAGTACTTTTCTGGCCATAATTTGCCCATTGGATCGTAAGTTTGGAGTTGCAAATATTACAAAAATATAGAAAATCGATCCTACGGGATCAACTC
>OY735199.1:54636369-54691369 GCA_963457665.1 Thysanoteuthis rhombus | reverse complement strand
TTTGTTTGTTTGTTTGTATATACATATATATGTACATATATATAGATATATTCGCGTTTTTGTTTTACTTTTTGTTGTATACTTTTTATGTGCTGTTGCAAGTGGATAAATATATTACTATTTTTTAGCTACAAAGAAAAGGGGTGCTTCATAATCAAGGTTGCATCGAACTTGAGTAGATATGGTAATTAATATCGATTGTAAATATTATATTTTTAGGTAATGAATATGTGTGTGAGGCCAGCTTGCAAAGGGACAACCCACTCCTTAAACCTGATGGAATGAAAGGAATTCGTAGAACAGCGAGAGATGCATAAAATGATATAAATGTTCGGGTATAACAAAGAGCGTATATATCATTCTATACATACATACATATATATATATATATATATATATATATCCTGTTAGGAACCTTGAAGAACCAGCGATGACACAACATGTATTCTATCAGTAATTTGCCGATATACATCTATATTGGTATACGAAAAGAAAGATTAACCGAATTCTTAAGCTTGTGCAATACATCTATGGACCAATATGCCGTGTTCTGAATTTCACGGGCTCGTTTGTGTATCAAGTTACATCTATCCGGAAATTCAACCATATATTCTTTTTATGATAGTAGACAGTAGCTTATTCTGCGATGACTTTTACAAATATGGCTTCTGTCACATGAGTCAGGCGGAAATTATGTCTCGTGTTCTCCCACCTACGGTGATTTGTGTCATGGTTGGTTGATTGGAGTTGATATCTTTGCTATCATAATTTTCTCCGAACATTTATTCTAGAAATTTTGGTAACAACTAATTTAAACATCATAACTTCTGATGTTAGGTATGTGTCTCAATAGCAAATATCTTGTTTAAATCATAACAAATTGAGAAAAGTTGTTTTAATCTACATCCCAAAGCTGATTAAATGATTTGCAAAGTATGCTGGGAAGAAGTCCATTGCTTCTGGTGGAATATTATCTCAATTGTATTCTTGTAATATTCTGGCTACACAGTTTTTTGCAAATCGAATCTGATTTAGTTCACAAAAATATAATGTGACTACTGAAAGGAAGGTTTACCTAAAAAAACACGTTGAATTCTCCCATCTTGAATCATCTACATTTTAATGATATTTTTATTAAAAAATCTTGTAGTTGAAAAAAAAAGGACACTGTATGAGATGTCAATAACAACTATTATGGTCTCTTCGGGTCCATCTCCATTTTTCTGCGTTATTTCTATTTTTTTCACCAGGAGGAAAATGATTGAGAAATATGGAGATGATTCAACTGTGAGATGGGACAAGTTTCATATCTATACTAAATACTACATGTCGATGTTTGACCTTACTTGTGGTAGTAGTAGCATGAAGCTGAGAGAGATGAGGTTGATCGCCAGAAGATGTGGACCAAGTTTCTTATAATTCAACGATTCAACATATAATTCAAGATCTGTATTCGACCTTACTGACTGTAGCAGTAGAAACATGGGGAGGATGAGGAGGAGGGAAAGGGATAGGATGAGGAAGATAGTGGTTCACCTGAATGCCTGGACCAAGTTTCATGGCAATCCAACATAAAACGCCCGGTAAAAATTAATATCCAACTTTGAACTTTATTGGAATAGTAGCCAAATGAGGAGATGGAGGAGGGAGAAAAGCATGAGTGTGGTCCATCCGATGGTCATGAAAAAGTATCAAGTCAATTCAACTTGATACAGATGAGAAAGTGATATTTCACAATTTTAGTTGCAATTGTGAGAGCAGCCGAGGGAGAAGTGAGGAAGAGGAGGTGGGAGATAATGATGAAGATAGTTCACTTGGAAGACATCACCAATTTCCATATCGATTTTGAATGATTCAGCTAGGAAAATTGATGTTCTACAATCAGGACTGACAAATTCAGAAGTGTTTTCCAGTGATGTGTGGACGCCTCTGAGAAGGTCTGGAAAAAAACAAGCACTTCATACCTCATGTTTTAAAATATATATGTATATATTTCAAGAATTGATTAAATACGTGTCCTCCTAATGACATTACATATCTTCTGACCTCATCGCTGGTAGATAAATTATATCATACCCCTCACCCCCTTTGTATCTTTCAACGTAACGACAGAAAAAGTGTCTTATGGAGATGGGTATACACATATTTAAAAAATATATTTCTCATGATCAAATAACTTATGCTGTATATAAAGATAAAAATCAAAACTTCACTAAAAAAGCTATCGAGTCTCTATTGTAATACATAAACGTTTTATAACTCATCCGTTGTTTCTCAAGTTTCAACTTATCTATAATTAAAAACTTGCTTTTTAAAATTTGATCTCAGGTAAACTATGAAAATGTATTTAATGTAATCGGATATATGTTTTTGAAAGCGGCAAATAAAGAGAACTGTTTTTAAACTATGAACACAGCACCCATTCAGCATACGGTTAATATGTAGAGTTGTTGATTCCAACAATAGGAAATGATGTTGAATATTCATTTCATTGATATAGTAGAAATGAAATTATCGTAGCTCCGTACGTGTATATACTATGCAAATAACTGCCCATTTTCCTGTCAGTAAAACTTGAAAAGTGCATAAACAATTACCAATTCTTTCCTTAATGAATTTTGAGGAACAACCTAAATATTGAACACTGATAATTATTATATTGTTGTAATGCTCACTCTTTTTACAAAAATAGATAAATAAAAATCTGTGATCTTTGGAGTTATCAGCCTTCGACATAGATCGACCTTTGATTTTTACCACACGGTTGAGATGTCTAATAAAATGGTATATCATTCGTCTCTTCTATCTGGACGTTACATACCACTACCGATAAGATAAGAGATCGTTTTTATCATGGCATTCTTGACTTTTTGGGATGATTTTATAATTCTCTCGCTGTCCTGACAGCTTCGAGATAAGCTTGCTTTTTAACACTCTCTTTTAGTTCTGGTAGTTTTTTTCTTATTGAAAATACATAGTCTATTACACATTTCATACAAAACAAGATTCCTCTTCATCTCTAAAGAATCCCCCATTTTCACAAGAAGAACGTATTTGCACCGAATCAAGCTCTGAACGTAGTTGGGTAGTTTTTTCAAAAGAAATTTCAAGTGGCTTTATTTGACTAAAATGACAGACATTCGAAGCTTGGTTTCGCTCTCTACAAAAGCCATTCCTTTTTTTTCATTCTTCACTTCATTTCATTGTCTACGGTGGTAAACTTTGCCAAACAACTTTGTGTCTCTTGTAAACTCCAGTCTTTCTTTTAAGTCCCCCATCAATTAAAATATCGTTATCCTGTAAACTTCATGTTTGCCCCCTTTTTTTAATCGTGGCCAATCAAACTACCAGTGTACTAAGCTTGTTAATTGTGCTTTGCATTTGTTGTGTGAGCATGCACTATTTCTACATTGCACCTCTACAGATTTATTCAACGAATTTATCCGTGGCTAATATACTCATCCAGTCGACACTACTATAATCCCCAGATAAAGTAAGAAAAATCAGTAATTAAATAGTCATGTTCCACCTCTGAACACCGATTTTGGTAAAGTTATTTTCATTTATTCAGTCATGTGAATGGACGATATTGTTTGTGAAATATTATGTTGTTTAAACATTTAGAGGGAGTTATTTGATTGCACACCTTACACGCTCAATACGTGATGTTTGAAGTCAACATTTAGCATAAGGTTGCTGCAGAATAGCATCATTGTAAAGGATCACGGGCGGCAAAATTCATTTTATAAACTGCTGTGAGAAAAGGTCTGACATTTAGAGGAAACTTCAGTTTTCTACCTCACTCATCAGACCTGTTGAGTTCATTGAGGGGTATTTTATTTATTCATTTATGTGAATGTACATAGTTTATTGTATATACTATTTTTCAACTATTCAGAGCGAGTGATTTACACTTGGATTTTCCCTTTTCTACTCAAATGGCCGAACTGTCTGAGAAGTAGACCCATGAAACTCATCTAACTATACGTCAAACCGAAATACACTTCCGAAATCCGTTGATATCTGTACCAAATCATAACCGATATCGTATAAAATTTTCTAAATGTCATCTCAGTAGAAGTTATTTTGGTACATTTCACATAGCTTTAGTACTCCCCCTGCATTCTTTTTGATCGTTTCTAGATCCCGATTTGGATTCTTGATAGATGAAAACACCAGTCTAAACAAATCTTCTGCCGAGCAGTATTCGTATTTGTCTAGACTTTTGAATTCTCATTATATTATTCCTTCTTGCTCCGTTTGAACGCGAAATTATGGTATGGAAAATGCTGATTATGTTCATTCCCTATGTAAATATTGGTTATTTTCCTTCTGGATACATATCTAATCTTTGGAATGGATGAGTATAAAGAGCTTGTTTCATAAATCTTATCCATGCAATCACAGCTTTTCCACGGCTGTGCGTCTGCACACAACAAAAAATATGCCAGGCAATAAAATTTTGATAATGAGCATGTTAAGGAATTATATGATTATTAGTTATGATTATAAAAAAATCACACGAATAAATACTTTTTATTGTTATAAACGTTTTGTTATAAGTTGGTATACTTGGTTTAAAAAAATAGGCAAAAATTGAAGGATATTCCTGAAAGTGAAAAAAGAATTCTCCAATTACGATTTCTTCTGTAGTTTGCTAGCCCCTTAGCCCTGCGCAGGCCATGGAAAATCGGGAAAAAATATTGGTCGTATCTAGCTAGTTTTAGGATAAGAGGCGAGCAATACCACTATTCTGATTCATAAAAACACGACAAAATATTGTATAGAGACCTCTGGCTTGTTTAGTCGTTAGTCATAAGTCTTACTCTGGACCAATATCTGTGTCAACGTATATATTCTATTGCTTTAAGTGATATAAAAATGAACTGAACCTATGTTTTTGTAAGTCATTGCTTTTTCAGACAGCACTTGCAATTTTACTGTCTACTTAACATATGTTTTAGTGATTCTGATAAATATAATTTAAAATGTATTAAAGTACCTTTTAATGTTTTTTCTTTTTGCAGGTAAGTTGCAGTGCCTCTGATTCGATGAGAGTGAGAAAGTTACGTTCTGGTAAGAAGTATCGTCTTTTTTATTCCAAAATGAGGCGTCTGAAAGAACTTTATGATTGTAGGTTATTTGAAAGTAACTAGTAATCAACACAAGCGCCAAATTTCTTATTTAGTTTTCAGAGACTGAAATTTACCCGGAGCACAAACGTATTTGTTACTTTATTTTTCAAAAATGCTTGAGCGTTCTGAACTCCTGATACTGATTCAAAAACTGCTTTACTATCCTGCAATACAACCATTCTTCTTTAGATGATCATTTCGAGGTCCTACCAAGAAATTTGTGGAATTTGACGCTTAATCAGACTTCATCAAAAACAGAATCAATAGAAAAGACAATGAGGTTATTTCTACCCTCGAAAAGGAATGTTGAGATGAATATGAAAAGTTTTGTTTCAAAAAAAAAAAAGAAGATTAGTAGAGCAATTAGATTCATGAAACTGTTCAAGTACTCCTACCCTATAGATGACATTTGAATACAAATGCATATATCTGGTTTATAAGTAATTTGGTACCAGAAAAACTTGCTAATATGTGTAATTAAGAGTAACGCAATGATTTTTGATCCCCATAAAGATAGCCTTGATGCACTGATAATTACTAACGTTAATACTCTGAACGTTTCGCTAATAACGCTGATTTCCTTGTTATTAACGTAATATCTATAAATCGTGTCGTCTCTCTAATTTTGAAGATTTTAAATGCTACGAATCTTCTCTGACTGATCCGGGAACGTGGGGTGTTTTATTTACCATTTATTCGTATGTAAGTATCTATTTGTGATTCTCTGGTCTGTCATAGCTCAGTTCTGTTGGTATTCCCTAATGGTTACGAATGTAAATACTAACTAAGCTTGACGCTGCTTCACTTTGATGATCTTACATGAACCGGTATATCAAGTGAGATTCCTCACTTCCAATCATTCTGCAAGATAATTTGAGTAGAGGCATTAGGAAGAATTTTGAAGTCTTGGTTTACTCAATTAGGAATTGAACTAAGATCTCTGGAACTGAAGCTGAGTGCTGTACCAGTGGTCCATGGTGATTGGTGACCGCTCATTTGACACCCAATATCTATTGGACAAAACTTTGAAAAAGGAAATATATCATAGACATAGAAATCTTCATTCCAAGACATTCATAGAAAAAAATTCTGCTTCTTATACATTTATTATGCTGTCTCAGATAAATATTGAAAAAATGTGCTTGCTAAGATCTTCTTGAAGATTCTGTTTCGAGAGAGAAGACAGACAAATTGCATTATCTGTAAATTGGTAATGCTTTTGAAAAGGCCGCTAAGGTGATTACCTTTTATAAGAGTGTCTCTCCTGTTTTCCCGATTTTCTTTTGCCTTTTTACTGATGTCTTATGCTGATATTTATCAAAATGGATGTTTTGCCTCGGTAAAAGTTGGCTGACGTGTATGATGAATTATATCTTCACACATCTACCAAGTTCAAGAAGATTGTTGCAATGAATTCAAAACTACCACCAACACACACACACACGCACACACACACGTATATATATATATATATATATATATATATATATATATATATATATATACAATCCACATGTCCGTATGAAAATCAATGTATGATATACATATATATATATATATATATATATATATATATATATATATATATATATATATATATATATATATATATATATATATATATCGAATAATTCATCATCTAAGCTCAACCACAAGCCCATACATATATAAATTCAGAGACATATTTGCAATTCAGGTAGACGGGTCTCTCCAACTAGCATCAGTTTTTGATGCTCAATCCTGTTAAAAGCCAAAATTTTCTAGCAAGATTGACGAAAAGCAATCTTGTTACTTGCATTTCATGCTCTTTGTTTTTTCCATACTGTACTAATCTTTGTTAGTATTGCCGTCAACACACACTCAAACACACACACACGCATTACATTTCTTTCCTCTAGGTAGGGTGATGCTTATATATAGGTGTGCACTAAGAATTCATCAAGTATTCTTGTGTGTCTATTCGTCTATGAATCCTTCTTAGTGTGTCAATCAGCTCTGCGGTGACACTTTGCTTTAGACAGCACATCTTTATGTGACAGGAGTAAAGTGTTAGCTAATAAATCAAACGTATGTCATGTGTTAGATGCTTTTAAAAGTTGTATTTTCTCGTATAGGACTCACTTTACAGGAGATAAATCCTCGTATGATCATTTGCTTCCGCTGTTATTTACAAATCTCAGCGTAGTTGTCCCCAAAGCAATAATATTGGGATCCAGACACCCTGTCTCTGATCTTTCTGTTAACGTTTTATGTTTCTAGCAATAACTTGGAAATCAAAGTTATCAACATCAAGGAATAATATAAAAATCCGTGTACAGATCTAATCCGTAATCATCTTCTTCCGCAGAATGCATCTCCATATTCAACTCTGATTATCACTTGTTTTTCTGGTAATATCATTGGTTACTTTTTGGTTCTGAATCGAATGGTAGCTGAAAGGTTTTTGTATTGTCCTAACTCATTCGTTCGGTGTCCAAGTTCAGTAAAACTCAGGGGATCTGGATAATGCACAACTGTTGTAAATGATAACAGCTATCAGGACTAATGGAGCAAGCATGGACAAATGGATCAATGTCATCAAAATGGAGATTAATGAAAATAATTCATTCAGGCTGACTCTGGAAATGGGGCCAGTCTGAAGTCAATGACGGACCTAATTTTCCGTTAAAAGTACTCAACGTTCAGTCTGTGTCTTTGCCTGTAGTAGTAGAATAGTTCACTTATCACGCTATGAAAATAACTTACTGCTCTCGCACTAGACAGAGTGAAAATCTTTCCGTGACAATTTTGCAATCCTTTTCTTTCTTGGGTGCCACCAACTCAAGAAACCTGAATGCCGACCGTTTCCAAAAAGTGTATACACATTAATAGTTTATTGTCATTGATATTCGTATAAATTAAAAATTCGTGTCATCAAGTTACAAG
The DNA here is from genome assembly GCA_963457665.1 of Thysanoteuthis rhombus. Taxonomy (NCBI): domain Eukaryota; kingdom Metazoa; phylum Mollusca; class Cephalopoda; order Oegopsida; family Thysanoteuthidae; genus Thysanoteuthis; species Thysanoteuthis major. Next base: position 54,683,309 of record OY735199.1, on the reverse strand, counting down.
CACAATATATTCTCTGCCGTGTCTGCTTGGTTAAGAGGTCTAAACTGTGATTTGAAAATTCAGCACTCACGTATTAAAAAGATATCTTAGATTAGTTGACGGTTTTATAAATTACGACAGCATTTTTAAGAAACTAGGCTGAAGATGGGTTTATTCAAACTATTCAATTACAAAGATGTCAGTTGTGTTTTACAAAACGCAATGTTTATTGGATAAACACACATACACATACAAACTCATATATATATATATATATATATATATATACATATATATATATATATATATATATATATATATATATATATATATATATATGTGTGTGTGTGTGTGTGTGTGTGTGTGTGTATGGCGAGAATGTAACTACAGTAGTCTCACTTTGCTGGGTCTTTCCAAATGATTAGTCAGTTTGAAAGGTTGATACTACGAATTTTTCTAAGTACGTTAAAGTATCTATTCATGGTTGAAGATAATTAGTGAAATGTTTTATGAAAATTACTGAAAATGGATGAATAATAACGGTTGTATTTCAATGCCAACATGATTGAAAACCTTATAAAACTAAGTATTTTTGTGGGGACTTTCTTGCATACCCCACCCCTGCTCACACCACTATCATTCTGTCTTTTTTTGGATATTTTCTGTATAACCACGTATCTTGGGCAAATGTAACTCCTATGATATTACCGAAATTTTAGCTATGGGAGTACTCAATCTCTATAGTTGGCATTAAAATAAAGAGAAAAAACATTATAAACAACCAGAAAATCATAACGCAAATGTTAGTGAAAGATCGAGGTTATTATTGTCGGACAAATAGATAGTATAAAGTCTTTACAAATAGTTACATTTGAGTTATTAGTAATATTCCTTGGATGATCTCGCTGGTTCCAGCGAGTAAGGAACATTTTGATAAATGCTTATCATTTTACTGAAATTACTTACCACAATCAATCTTTTATCATCCGTTGTTCACATACATTCGCAAAATCTCTCTATCATGCACGCCACAGAGCCAATACCTTATAGACTTGTCCAGTTTGTATCTCCATGTAGTCTTCAGTCAGCTTCAGTTTTGCATATGATTCCTTGGGATGCCATACAAATGCCTGGAAGTAAATTTGAATTGTTGCTTACCAATTATGATTACGTAAAATATAACAAAATAATGAATTCGTAATTTTTTAGTTATAATTCATACGAACTTATAGATATGAAAAGAATGAATACTTTGATCAAGTATGCGAATTTTACTATGTAATGTCAATTGACATGAACGTAGGCTGGTGTAGATATACTCACACTATTGAATATATTCCTGATTTTGAACATATATTTCCAAACATGACAATATACATAATATACTTATCCTATAGCACTGCACGCCATTTGTGTACCACAAGGGATGTAAGAGACTCGCCCATTCCTTTTTGAAATTGAAAAACCTTGCCATAAGAAATTGTTGCAATTCAGGAGAGCAAACTATATCAGATATAAGAGAGAAAAAGAATTTTTTAAAACTGCAATCGTGCTACAGGCTGTTGCAACTGTTTTATGCAGTTTTGTCAACGCTTTGAATGTTCGCAAAGAGTTCAAACACCCCAGGCAAGACTTACAATTTGAGCCCCTATACTTGTTTTAATGACTATTTTTTCAGTTTAAAATATGCTCTTTGGAACTTTGCATCTTCATCAGCCTTTTAGCATACTGTTGTGAAACCAAAAGACCGGCCATTCGAATTAAATGGAAACAGATGTACAACAGATTGGGTGACGACAGTCAATGGGTTAATATTTGGGAGAAGCCATGAAGAACTTATATTGCATGTGTTGCCAGACATTGACAAAACATAGAGTCAGTATCCGAGATGCTGAAGTGAATTGTTTGGGACAAATACTTTATAAAGGAGAAACAGGGAATGATTGCTACATACCTCTGTAAATAACACAGAAGGAACCCTCAGAGTTACGTACATCTGGCAAAATACCGAATGCATATAAATTTTCTGAGCTTACATAAAGTCTTACTGGAATGCATTCGACGATTCTGTTAGGATTTGATTATTGCTAATCAAAGTCTGTGAAGTCACTGTCTTTTAAATTCTTTCTATTTCTGAGTTCGCAAGCATTTCATATTTCATATCGGTCTATTTTTGCGATTATATTATTGATAGTAACATAACCATAAGACGGTAGCTTCGCTAATAATTCCGTGTTGTCCAGAGATTAAAACCAGCTTTGTCAGTTTAAATATATATGCATGTGTGTGTGAGTGTGTGTGTGTGTGTGTGTGTGTGTGTGTGAGTGTGTGCGCACCCATGCGCATTGGATGAGTCTGTGCTTAAATACATTAAAGTTTTTATTTGAAAGTTAAATATAATTATAAAGAATATATAAGCTTTGTATCAGTATTAGCGGATACATTTCTTTAAATATGATTAAGTATGCAAGGAAAATTATTGGTGTTACATTATATGTTATGTGTAGGTATATATCTAAATATATAAACAAACTTTGAAATAGATGAACACACGTGCAGACACACCCACAGTCACACACACATATATATATATGCGCATGTGTATGTGTGTGTGTGTGTGTGAGTGAATTTACAAAAACCCTCAAGATATTTTCAGTCATAAACATATTGGCACCACCGCCATCTTATTCATAAAAAAGTTCTTCTCGATTCTGCCATCACTTCTATGTTTCTATCTTTTCATTAGGTCTCTTTCATCTTTGCTGTCCTCTCTTGGCCAGCGAACAAAGAATAAGCAGAGACTGAGGCAGTAACCTCACTATTTTGTTGATCATACTATTTTTCTGTTTGATTTACTAGCATTGTGTCAACATCATCACTTCAGACACGACTCCATTTTGAAATGCATGAATTATTTGCCTTTGCTCATAGCACATTTCAACATTAAAGTCATCGATGCAAGCATCTCACCATGTTTTCACAAGTCTTCTTTTTGAATACAGAATATGAATGCCTTCATGATTTCATAAAGATATGCCTTTAACCTTTAAACTTATGCAGAAAATATTTCCTGGAGAATACATATATATATATATATATATATATATATATATATATATATATATATATATATATATATATATATATGTATGTATGTATATATATATATATATATATGTATATATGAATACACACACAAGTGCACACACACAAACACATATACACATATGTATATATTAATACATAGTATAGATATTTACAGAATAGACTTTTCATTATTTCAAGGTGAAAGGCATTATCTGACCGTAGCTGTAACATTGGTCCACTCGCAAGTATACACGTCATACATCTATTTTGAATTCTAGAACTTTTACAAATTGTTATATGCACATAACCGAAGGAAAGAGTGCCGTTTTGATACCAAACTTCAACACCATACATTATCAGCTTGAACAACGAATGCTTTAAATTAATTACAGCATCTACACAGACATTATTTTTTGCAATGTACTGTGATGATGACCTGATGCCGTCTAAAAACCGTCTCATTATGTCTACTAATGAAATTGATGTTGAGCATCTAAAATTGGTAGCGGTAAAACCCCAAGAACCAGGAGTTTAAATTAAATTTAAGGGGTTTGAATGGTTAATATACAATCATATATTTTGCTGGTAAAAGGCAAAATATAAGCTCTTCACCCACAGAGGCCCTCGAATAAAATCATCTCATTCCAACTGGTGAAGGTTGTGATTCATTTAATCAAACAATTTCCTCAGGAACATAATGAATGGGATGTCTAGTATTCATATATGAATCCAATTCAGCAGTCGAGTATAAAGGTAATTCTGGTGCGAGATTTTTGATATCATCAGCTACAAATAATGATTTTTTTTTCTATCTTTTCATGTGATGTAAACTAGCAGATGTGGCAAATTTGTTATAAATAAAGAAATCGATAATAACGGCATCCGTATAGTTCTGGAGTAAATCGATGCGATAAGGTTTCAAAGGTCCAAGCAGCATCGAGTCTGGTGTAAACTTTCAATTTCATTGTTTCTTTGGCCTGACCCCATGTGTCTCGACTTGGAGCAAATTAATTATGATCGCGACCGAGAGACTTTGTCTAATCGAACTCAATATTTAATAATCAGATAGGAAGAGAAAAATCAGAAAAAAAAAATGCTTGAAATATAAAGTAAAGATTTAAGGAAGAAATACATAATTGTACAGGGCGAGAAGGGAATCTGAAGTTGTGAAGAGTTGGTTGAGTCAGAAGAGGAGAAACAAATACGTATGTCTGGTCGAGAAAAGATCATAATGTAAATGATTTCAGAAAAGGAACGAGAGAGAAACAAGAGGACAAAACGATAGCAACTAAACGATGAGGAAGAATGAAAATGATGTAAGTTATCACCCAACCTGCTGTCCGAAAGTAAAGCGTAACAATGAAAAAAATGTGAGTCGAAATAGTATAAAGCAAGGACACAATTACCATTAATTTATGGAGATTTTTAAACTTTAAAGCGCCCCAAATTTGTATGACGGTATGCTAGACCTGATCGTCATAGGTCGGAGTAATGGGAAGTGCAGGAGACTTGGGTGTCAGTCTATAACTAAATCTGTAAAACAAACGCAAAATGTTACTTTCGCTTTTAGTGGAATAAACGTTCAAAAAGCGTAGGGCACCTGTGTTTAAAAAGTTAGTGAATAGAAGACTGTGCGAGTAAAGTAGGAAGGTAGTATAACAGAATTCTCCATGAAATCCCCTAAAAAGAGGGATAATCCAAAGCAAATGATCACACTAAGATGGCGAGCTTTCGGTAGAGCAAGCCCATCTTTCAAGAAACAAAGATCTAACTAGTCTAAGAAAGAAAAGTATACAACAAATGCATCCTCCCGAATATCATCTATGAAACTAAAAAATGGAATCTAACCAAAAGATTGACTCTCAAACCGAGGAGCATGCAACGTGCACATGCGAGAATCACACTCAATATCACGTGGAGAGATTATATGACAGAACTGTATATCAAAGAGAAAACTAGAGTCTGAGATACTGAGGCAACCGTTAGAAAACTCAAGTGGTAATTGGCTGGACGTGTTACAAAAATGCCAGAAAACTGCTGGACATCATAACTCACAACGTGAATCCCCAGGGATCATGCTCGAAATTGTGGCCAACAGAAAATAAGATGGTGTGACGAGCGGGATAATTTCAGAACGTATGGTCTCTGCGATGCTCACGATAGAGGAGGCATATTTTGGGGAATATCTTTGTCCGACAACGGACGCTAAAAAGACGACGACAACGATGATGATGATAATGATGATGATATGAATGGAGTTATAGCCATCTTTATGTCGTTATACTTGGAACGCTGAATCACTCAACCCTGTATACTAATGAAGTGCGTTTGCATCATGCCTACTGTACTGCTGACTTGGTCTTCTCCCAGGCTGATGTATCATTAAAAAGTATCAAAAAATGGAAATTACTAGGAAATATTTACATAACCAACAGACATATACAAGCTCCAAGGGACAACAATCTTTCATAATAAATCAAACCAAAATTATATATATATATATATATATATATATATATATATATATATATATATATATATATATATATATATATATATATATATATATATATATATATATATATATATATGTATGTATGTATGTATATATATATATATATATATATATATATATATATTATATAAAGGTAATTTTTTGAGATTTACAATACGAACTTACAATAGTGAAACTATAATAAAAGTTATGATTACAAGAATGAATTGATGAAAATTTTTTGTAACTTATTTAGAAGCTGTTCTTTGCTATTCTCAAAACAGGGAAGTTAGATTTGAAGCGTTAAGTGGGTTTCATTAATAGTTTTGTTATTTTCCTCCTGACTTTGTTGGCCTCATAATTATCAATTGGAAGATTGGCTGACGCTTTGATTACAAGTATTATTGTCTTACGTTTTTATTACAAGTAACATTGGGCCTACTTTATCCATGTGTTGTTTGATAATTTATTTCATTGAGATCGACTGAAGAAATAGAAGCATATTTTAGAAATTAGCTTTTGTACTTAGAACAATAATGAATAACAAGACTATTTACAACCCTTATTTTTTTTCAAATTAGATCCTTATGTTCCCAAAGAGCATTAACCATTGGAATGCTAGAGGCTTTATATATTTGGAGCATCTTATTTTCGATTCAGTATCAATATTTTCCCTCAGCCTTTTTTTTAAGCAAAAGCATGTTCAAACTTTAAAAATTAAACTCATATCACTGTTAACTTGTGAATCAATATTTAACCGATAAAACAATCTCTTGTTTCACTCAAAATAATAGAAGAGAATCTGTTTCCCCTAAAAGCATTTACAATTTTTTGAATGTAGATACATCCCAAAAACTGTTTTTAGAAAGCTAAAAGTCAATTCTCGGTGAACCAAGCGGGAATAAAATTAAAGGAAATGCACACAAAAAATTTTTGAGTAAATCCCACGTGCCAAACCTTGTCAACCACAAGAAAAAAAGGACAGTGACAGAGTAATACTTAAAATAAACTAGAAAAAATGCAGATAAGAATACAGAAAAGAAAAGCTGATTCAAGATTGTTTTTTCCTCTTGATGCAGACTTCAAGTGAAGTTTGATCTGATTCGATTCTTATCTATCTGTCTATCTATGTGATTCTCCATTGACTTCTGCTTCTTTTTTTCAACATGTCATAACCCTGAGCAGGAAGATAAAAACCAATCGAAATAGAAGAGGAAAGTTAAAAGACGTAACAAAACATAAATAAATAAATAAATAAATAAACATAGAATACCATGATAGCAATACAAAGTTACACGAATAACACTGTAAACAACTTTTAGTGTCATTGCTGTATGAGGATGTACTATTAACTATAAAATTGTAGTATGCTACCAATCACTAGGTTCCTGCTGTAGTATGCGACCTATTCTTCGTGAGCCAATATAATTTTCTATTTGGAAACAGCGATCTGTTAAAAATGATTTCAGTTTGATATTGTTTCACTGACCAATATAGATATAAAAACTGGGAGATTATAGAGTTGGAAGTTAGGAGAAAAATACGGTTATGTGCAGAAAAAAGGGCACTGAATTAAGTAATTCACATAAGCTTGATAGTACACCTGGAAGGATATTTAAAGTTCAATTGTATTTATAGAAAAAAGTGTCGAAAAGATAGTAGATAAAACCTTGCATAGCAGGAAACAATCACGATAAAAGTTAGACATGCCCACTAAGTATCAATCAATTCTCACTTTAATGACTCATCTTGAAAAGTGAGAAATTCAAATGATAGTCGATATTACTTCCAAACCTTTGTAATCCTCGTTTGAGAGTGAAACGTTATTTTTTTTGATGAAAGAAAGGAACCCATCAGCTTGTTACAATGATTCATAGGGTAACTGATTTCTAATGTTTGTGCATCACAATGAAATAATTCAAAAACTTTTTCAAAAAGTATTTATCATTGAATGTTTTTCATCATTTTGTTTAAATCAATGCTAAAATGCGTTTCATTAGTGTATTTCGAATTGTTCTTATAAGAAAATGTGGAATTTTTCTTCCCTAATCTGAATATCTGCTTAAATCTACACGTTTATCAATTTACAGCCGTTACTGTTGAAACATGGTGTGCGAATTAGTCTTGCAAACCATTGCTGGTGTAATAATTTCTGTCTATAACGTTCAAATATTGCCTGAGGATACTACAACCGAAATTTGGTGATCATAATAACTGATCGATTTTTCAAAACTGTGATCTTGCACGTGGTTGATCTAACCTGATTCACTAATTTGCAGTTGGTGAAGGCGGTTGGATACTCCGATTTCTCTTCTCACAGTTATGAGTGTTTTCGTCTTCCATATCGAAGTTTACATCATCGTTTCTTACTTTTTTTAAAAATACTTCCATTATTATCAGATTGACAGAAAATGAATAATTTGATTGGCTTCGTGGAGCCAGCTGAGCAAACAACAGAATCGACCATGTTCGTGTGGTAATTGTTTACCGCATGATTCATTTCAAGTCTGAATTACCATTCAAGATCTAGAGAATCAGCAATTCAGAAAACAGCGGGGCAGTTTTTGAAAGCTATTCCAGTCTTTTGAGATATCTAACTGGGACCAAACCCCGATAAAAAAAAGAAAGGGACCAAGGATATGTCTTGATATAACTCCATAGATCTTTTGCAGAGCCTTTGTTCAAGACAAACAATCACTGAATAATATGGCTTGATAAACATCGAAAAACTGGAATTCGCTAAGAGATTATGGAATCACACATGACAGATTATATGCCAATAGAAAAGGCGGGTTCAACAACACTCATTGGGTGAAAAATAAAACTAAACAATAATAGAAAATAATGCAATTAGAAAAAATCAAGACATGGAATGCCCGATTAGAATTCTCAGTAGGCAATGCATAGAAATGAACACCATGTGGTTGACTCTAGTTTTGAAAGAAGAGTTTTAGTTTTAAAATTCCAAAATTACACTGCCAAACCCGTTGAAAAAGAAGCATTTGTTAAGTGCCCATAGCTAACTTGTTTTTCGCAAGTTCAATAGGAGGGTGAGACTGAAAATCATAAACTTAGTGATACTGCATAAGCGGAATCACAATTTAAAAAAATGATCACGATCGGCCTTTTCACGTCTGTTGTTGGACAAAAAACTTTCTCCAAGATCTCTCTATTACGAGCATTGCAAAGCCAGTACTTTCTGATTGTATCTAGTTCGTCTGACCATCTTACTTTCTGTCGGCTACAACTTCAAATATGATCTCTTGGGATTCACGTTGTGAATCGTGATATCTAGCGCTTGTCTGACATTCTTACGGCAAGTCCAGCCAGTCACCGTATGAGATTTCTAATGGTTTTACTATTTATCGGACTCCTGTATTTTCTCTTTAGTACTGAGCAGTCTTATAATCTCTCCATATGAGGTTGAGCATGATTCTCTCATGTGCACATTGCATGGTTCTCAATCTTTCTAATAGGTTCCATGTTTCAGCTCCATAGGTGATTATTGGTAGGATAAATTGGTCGTATACCCTTTTTAGGAATCTGCTTCTTTGGATGGAATAAAGCGTTCAGTTCAAAATTCCGAGATGATTCCATAATAACACATGCACTTGATGAGGTACAGAGACCAAAGTATCAAGATTTTGTGATTGTAACAACACTAGATTGAATAGATTAATGTATAGTAATGTATTATTCAAGTTGGTAATAGAGTTGATGATGGTGGATAAACGCCATCGGACTTCCTTCCCATCTCGACATTGAACAAATCCTCCTTTTACAACGATAAAAACTGTTGCAATTTCTTCTTATCTTTTTTTTTAATGTGTACCTGAATTCATGCATCAATTAATGCTTACCAATACATGTCGACTGTGTGGTAAATATCCAGCCATTCAATATTAAAGAAAAAATAGCCTACCTAGGGCTATATAATTTGTGCCCCCTTCAAAATTACTCAATTTGGGACCTCACACTTTTACTACAGCTGACAGATATGCGTGATTCAATGATTTGCCAACAGACATCTACGGAAGCATCAATCCGTTTGGTCATTGTAGATGCAACGGTGGAACAGTGCACACGCACACTCAGAAGCATCTCACTGCCAACTGAGTAGCCACATGAAAGAGTAAATGTTCCCACATAAGCATTAAGGTCCTCTGTCATGAGTTACCAGATAACATGTAAGACCATAAATCCAGTCATCAAGATGTTGAAAAAGGCCGGAAGTTCCCGGACAGCCGTAGAGTATCGATTTTGTCGGACCGAGTTCATCGTATTTTTTGTTTTCATAATGCCGTTCCGACCTTTGTGCCATTTGAATTTCCTCGCATTGTGGTTGCAGTCAGAAACATCATGAAAAAAAAACAACATTTATCAATCGATATCTTGATCAGTCCTATTTTCTCCGATTCAATTTTTATTTCCTTCCTTAGCATTTTCTCAGGATTTGATTTAGCATTTCAAAATTCAGTTAATCAAATCATTTAAATATTGTTCTTCTTTCTCCATATTTTAATTCATGAGGAGACACTACGTATAATTTTAAAATTAATTTAAAAATATTGTCAACATTTTTTGGTGTTTCTCCATCAATTTGTTCTTAATTAGAACAAATCTGTGCAATATTACTCAGTATGCACACATAATTGTGTGTCTTCGAAAGCAAATTGGGGAAAAAATAGGCAAACGTTTCATTAGGTCAGTGTTCCGCTTGATCATAATGACCACACAGCAATAATCGTCTCTTAGCAACTTCCGGCGAAGTAAAAAAAAATGTATAAATCATACAACTCCAATTATCTAAATATCAAATAAAATCCAAAGATAAATAATGTTAGGAAAGGGCATATGTCGCTGATTTTCAATTGTCTTGCAACTTTTTATTTTTCTACTGAGGATAGCTCAATTTATTGTCCTGTCATACCAATCAAATTGTTTAAGCAAGGCTAAACCATTTCAAGTGGGTTTGTATCATGAACATATTTAGCGAATTGGTCTTGCTTATCTATTTCAGACTTGCCTTTTCATTATGTCAGATGAATACGAAAACACTTTTCGGCAGGAATGAATTGGTTTATAATAGCACGTTAGGAACTATGAAGTTACCAATGGGCCAAAGATGTGACTTTTTCGGGGTTCTGTCTCAAATTAGCTTACTATCAAATTATGCATAAAACGGTTACTTGATAAGCTAAGCTTGACAGGCCACAAAAGCAAATGAGGATGAAGGCATTTGGTTTCACCAGTCTTCTAAGTAAGAAAATGGTACCTGACTCATGAATCAGCATTCCAAATAGTATGTGAGATATTGTTATTATGTAGTTATCGGATTCATCAGTTATCGGTATGATGGTTGGTATGTTTAGGTCTATGAAATTTTGGTTGAAAATAGGCAGCCACTGTGTTTGTTTACCTACCTGGACGTCAGTGGAAATGAAGGACGAGGAAGAAAGATGTACGGAGAGAAGGTACATCAAGTACGAACGTGGGCGTGGAGACGAAACCAAGTGAAAAAGAAAAGGATGCATACAAGTATTTGGATGGACAAATAAAGCGTACGTTTCTGATATCAAGCAAAAAGATGGGTTCCATATTCAATTCTCAAGTAAAAGTATAGGTTTTATTCAGATTTTTACACCCACAACTTTGAATTGTTTTCAACGTTGCATTATTACATTGATGTTAGAATGACTACTTTAAGCAGGCAGCCTTTTCGGCTATTTAATGTCATTCTGGAATGAACTTAGTGAAAATAGGTTGAGTTTGGAATAAACATACCTTTTTTTCTCAGTATTATCTAACAATGGTGGTTGACAACCCTACACAGGCATATATCCTTCTTTTTCGCCATTTTCATTTTCGGTGCATTCTCATATATATATATATATATATATATATATATATATATATATATATATATATATATATATATATATATATATATATATATATATATATATATATATATATATGTGTGTACTTTTCACATACTCCTTCAATTAATATAAATCTACCATTTTTTGCTGAATATTACAATGTAATCCGTTATTGCTTAATTTTTCATATTTATCAGATTTTTATCTTGTTCGGTTTACATCTTTTTTCTCTCATTGCTCCCTAGATTTCTAGAACGTACGGTTACAATTGGATTATTCTATTTGAACCAGCATCCAAATCTGTGTTTTCATCACAACTATCAGACTGTTGTTTATTTAGGCATTCTTTTTATTAAGCTGGTAACCTCTAGGATATTGTGGACTGAATTATATATTTTTTTCAATGGGGAAGATTGTTTTCATCTTATTTCCTTCTTTGGATGTTATTGTTTGTTTGTTTTCTTGATATTTGAATTTCGTTTTGACATTTTATCCTCATGAAGTTTGTCTCTAACTACTCCATCGAGTTGTGCCTTTTCCGTCTACATTCTTCCATTTCTATCATTCTCTCGTCATCGTTTACTTTTCTGTATTTTTCTCTTCTGATCTTATCCTTTTTCTCATTCTGTTAATTCTCAAAGATATATTCCTCAAATTTATCGTTTTGTATTAGTCCATTTTTCCTCGTATATCTCTACCATTCAGATGAGAATTACACTTTTCACTCTCCAATTGCTCAACTCCTGTTCATACATTTTTCTTTTCTCTGTTGTTTTCTTATTCTTCTACTGTTTTTTCCCTTCGACAATCTAACTTTTATATCACTTTAGTCTTCCCATCTTTTTGCCACGCAAAAACAGTCTTCCTTCTCTTCCTATTTCTTTCTTTCCTCCATTGCGTTTTTTTACTCCATTTCATTATTTCTTCATTTTTGTTGTACCCTTTCCAGTCATTTTTCTCGGACTAGTTTTCCCAACTTCTTTTTTTTTACAGTCTCCGTTTTACTTTTCCTCCAATCACCCCCGTTTTTATAGTTATTGCCTCCTTTCGTTTGGGCTTTTTTCCCCATTCCTCAACTGATGATCTTCCAGTAAACGGCGTATCTATTTATTAAGCGAAGGTCAAGTTTGAAGCCAGTCGCTAATCACCCGCCTATTGTTCACAAACAATCCGTCGCCGCTCGATGAAGCGTGGCTATCCGACAATGTATCTGCCATATTGTCTTTTTTCTTTTTTTTTTTTTTGCAATTGTGGTCTAAGAAATGTTAATTATGATAAATTCCTATTCACTATAGATCCAAATTAGTCCGTCTGAAAATTGATTTTTCAGTCTGCCGATCTCCGCATTGGTGGTATTAGTTTTATACACAAGCTGATACCTTATGTCGACTGGGCTGCTTTCATAGTTTATTCATAGATATTTTCTGGTATAAAAGGTTGCGAACTCTTACATACCCTACCATATATATATATGTGTGTGTGTGTGTGTGTGTGTGTGTGTGCGTGTGTGTGTGTGTGAACAATGAGTTACGTCTTTTTTACACTCATCGATCCCTCATTATCAAATAAGTTTTTAGGGTAACCTACGTGAGTAATTCCTATTTCAAAAAAATCAAATGATGCATCGTATAAAGCAACATTCGTATACAATCCATTATGGCAACAAGTAGAACTAAAACAACAAAAAAACAATCCATATGTATAACATAAGCTACGTATTGAAATGATAGCTTGAAGTGAGGTGATGTTTGATTAACACTATTGGGGTACCGTGTTATTATAACTGTTCTGTTTTTAAAATATCCCCGAATTATATCGTGAATAACTGATGATTCCATCAGGTTATATACACGTAGTGCAATAACAAGAAAGTATTTGTGAAATATGAAAGAAAAAAATTACGAAAGAAAATTACATAACTCCATTGACAAATATTAATTTAAGACTGAAGTGCCATAAATTTAAAAAGTTGTTTAATGTGTGTTAAACTATGAAGTTATCTAGAATATATATATATATATATATATATATATATATATATATATATATATATATATATATATATATATACATATATATATATATATACATATATATATATATATACATATATATATATATATATATATATATATATATATATATATATATATATATATATATATATATATATATATATGCATAGAGAGGGATCAGTGTTACAGAACTGACCATTTCAGCCAGTCTCCTTTCACAGTCATTCTTATCTACGACAAGCCAAACACCCACAGAGACAGAAAACATTTACCCTCTGACCCCTCCTCATCCAGACACACCTCAATTCAAACCAGATGTCACTTTTGCGAAAACAGGTGCAAATACTTCCCTGTCTGTTCCCGCTAAAAAAACAATCAACATAGAGATATCCACATTTCTCTCTTCAGCATCGAAACATGAATATAGCAAACTTTTCTTCAAACTGCTGCAAATGATTTCTCTGAAAAAGATGGCTGCTTCCTTTTGAAACGTATCTAAAACATATCCAGGGAATAATAAAACAATTCGAGATGTAACACCTATCCCTAAAGTTTGTTTTTTTTTTCTCTCAGCTTTCCAATCGTTCTTTTCATTAACTTTCCGTTGGATAAGATCATATCTATTATACAAACACAGAGACGCGTGCACACACAAACAGACATGTGCATATGCACATGCAATAATACACACGCACACAAGCACACACACACACACACACACGCACATACATTGTTTTGTGGATACTAAATGATCCAACGGAAAGAAACTCCGAGAGATAGGTTTTATATCTCCTATTTTTCATGCCGTGGGCATAATTCAATGCATTTTAATGGGGCTGGCTTTTTTCCAACGAAAAAATACTCACGGCAGTTCACAGAGAATAATTTGCCGTTAATATGTTCAATGCTGAAGAAGAGAATGTGATTATATCTGTGTCTGGGTGTTTGGTAGGAGTGGGAGTGAAGGTGTTACTATCTGCGTCAATAAGGGTAACATTTGGTTTAAATAAAATGGGCCTATAAGAGGAAAAGTCAGTTGGTTATACTTTCTGTCTCTTTAGGTGTTTGGCTTGTCTTAGATGAGAAATGCAATTAAGGTGTAGAATGATCATTTTACTGGGAAATTATGATAGGATAGAGGGATAGTTCTTGGATTTAACGGATAAGGGTTTATATATATGGGGCAAAGTGGATGTAAGTATGCTGTTTTTATCTATTATTTTTGGTTCATGGTTGGTATCGCTTATTTTACTTTTGTTAAATAGATGGCCTCTGAGTGCTTGTACGGTTTCTCTCAGTTCTGTTGGTTGTTAGTCAATACTTTGTATGTTGATGCTGTGATGTCTACGGCATTTTGTTAAAAGAGCGAAGTAATTACGGAGTTGCAATCTGAAAGTGACCATAACTTTGTGTTACCGTATTGCATTGAAATTCAAGGGTTGTTTCGACGCATCTGTGTTTGGAGGGAATGTGAATTTTCTTGATGAGATGGGTTTGGTGGAAATTGATGTTGTGGTTGCGCATGTTCCTGTATTCAATCGAGGCGTCTATCCTCCCACTCAGTCTTATGTTTGTAGAATATATTTTGAGAGGTGTCAATGTTTTTCTCATGCAAAAATTCTTCTCTGTCCTCACATAGTATTGCGTGGATGCCGGCATCGGGTGGTGATTGTTTTTGCAGTGGTTTATCTATCACTTCTTTGATGGTTGAGGTGTTGGTGGCAATGTTTTTCCATCTTGCTCAGGTTGAAGCCGAGGTTGATGATGGTTGTGTTATTGGGTAATATGAAATATCTATTGGTGGTGCTGCTTTTTTCTTTGTCTCGTTTTGGCATTTGTTTTATGGATCTTAAAGAGAAAAAAAGCAACACCACTAGATGTATCATATCCCCCAAAGTTTATATGAACATATCTCCTCCCACTTCGATCAATCTCAAAGATATTCACATTTTCTCCCAAAGTTACGAACAGTTAATCAGCATTTTTTTTTTTTTTTTTGTGTGTTTACCGCTGCAAATATTTATTCGGTGAAAGAGATGACTGTCTTCTGTCTTAATGCCTTGAACTATGCCCACGGTTTAATAAAAAGAATCAAGAAATAACATGTATCTCTTTATCTATATATATAGTGATTTTAGACGGCAGTTTTCAAATAGTTGACCGAATCCTTCCAAAAATAGTATTGTTTTAAAGAAAGATCCGATAATTATATATGAAACAATAATGGCTCTGAGAGACAGAATTGTCAATTCTAACGAAATTATCTGTTAAAAATTTCATGCCATCACAACAAATTAGGGATTGATGAATGAATTGGTAATTTCATGAGTGAGACATTGGGGACAGGGTAGTGTTAAGACTTGGAAATTCTTTCATACTTTTTGTGGACAAAAATCTAATACTGTGGATGTATATAGTCCAGTCAAATCTAATCAAAATTTACGGCTCTCAGCCAGGAACGATCGAAGTTTATAGGGAAAATATACCATAACCAGAGACTCTGGCTTATCTCAATTATCAAGACTATGATCAATCGCTAGATATGTTGACACTTTTGAAATATCGGTAATTTAAGTTTTGCTTCAATTGAAATTCATATTTTTCCTGTTGGCCATTATGTATTGGAGATTTTGCAGGACACGTGTTCATTCTAAATAGAAGTATGTTTCATATTTGCACACACACTGCATTATCATGAACGTTCAATATTTTTTGAACATGTCGTTGGACTCGGTTGATGTTTCAGCTGATCCAGCAAAAGTAGTATCCACAAAATAATGATGGATATTTTTTCCAATTCAAATTAATGAAATAAAGACCGTCCGTTGAGATAGAAATAAAATATTATCAAGATTGAAGGAAGAAGCGGATTAAACCAGGCGACATCGCATTGTACGGCTTCTATTAATGAAACAAACAATCGATATAGTAGAATACATATTATTTGTTATATTTTTCTTGGGCTGAATAGTAACAGTATTGCGTAAAATGCAATACATTTGCTTTCATTTTGTTGTCATCCTGTTATTTAAAGGGTTTTCATAGCTATCTTCCCTTTTCTTTCTCGGTGTATTATTTCTAATTCCTTATCTGTCCCTACCACTAGCATTCTGCTGATGGCTTTAACCGCCCCCATCTGTCTACATTTTCTCCCCCGTTCATTCGTTCATTCTTCTTTCTTTCTTTTTCTACTTTCTCGTGTCTATTTACCACAAGTTTCTAACTTTTGTTTGTTTTTTTTGCAACCCAATCACCCAGAAAACTATATTACGTGAACTTCAATATGCAAGGTCAGTTTATACTAAATTGATATTTTAACACATTATTTACGCCTAGTTCTTTGGAGAGAATCAGACAAAAAATACAAAAAGAAAACAAAACAAAGACAAACAAAAAAGGCCAAACAAAAAGCTAAAAAAAAAAACATTCAACGGATAAAGTCTTATTCCAATCGTTTGATTTATCAATATCCAACATAACATGCAAAAAGTCGTTGGTCACACTCTGGGTTACTATTGAGTGACTAAGTGGATCTGTTTTATTTATTATTGAATGTAAATAACCATATAATATGCATCAGCAATGCATATTGCGCAATCAGCATATTTATTCAATACAGTCAAAACAAAAACAAAAAAAAGAAGTTTGAAAACCAAATTATTCCATTGTCTTTTGAGGATATTTGAAAAGGGCTCTCCGTTATTTCAGAACCTTGATAGTATCATAAAAATGGTCGTCAACGGTCATGCTTTTCAAGTTTCTAAAAACGATTGATGGGAACTTACGCACAGACACCCCCATGTATGTGCGTATGCGTGTATGTATGTATGTATGTATGTATGTATGTATGTATGTATGTATGTATGTATATATATATATATATATATATATATATATATATATGTGTGTGTATATATATATATATATATATATATATATATATATATATGTACATACATACATATATATATATATATATATATATGTATGTGTGTGTATGTTTGTGTGTGTGTGTGTGTGTTTGTGTGTATTAAAAAGGGGATATAAATGATCTGACAGAATGATAATAAATTGCAATAGATCAAATAAAAACTCATTTGAAATTAACCCCCCCCCCGTTTGTGTATCACTCGCCCTAGCATTATGAAAAGAATAAATAGTTAGAAAAATATTGGCTGCTGCATAACCGTCCCGTTGAAAGAAGCAAAGCAGAATGAGAATAAACGAGATGAGAATTTGGAATTAAAACTGTTATTTGGGCCTCTGCGTAACCGGCAGATGATCTGCTCAATTATAAGAGCATTGCAATGTTGAGGTGCATACCTAATTGGTGACAGGTTTGATTCCTACAGCGATCCCGTTTTCTTTGATTGTTCGTTCTATTTATGTTGTGTAGGGCAAGTGATACATTAACCATGTAATGACAGGATATTATTTTCTAAAAAGTCTTTATATCATATAACGCATGGAGGGAACCATGAAATTGGCTTTAAACTGAACATTCAGTCTTTAGTTTACAAAAATGATTGCAGGTTTTTTTTTTGCACACATGCAGTCTAACACACTGACACACACACACACACGCACACACACACACACACATATATATATATGTGACCATATCTGATATATATATATGTGTGTGTGTACAACACGCTCACACACACATGTGTGTGTGTGTATATATATATATATATGTGTGTGTGTGTGAGTGCGCCTGTGTATGTCCGTGTATGTGTGTGTGTGTGTTTGTGTGTGCACGCTGTAGAGATATGAAGGGATCCGGTAGAATATTGGTAAAATGACAATTTCGTCGTGAATAGAAATTTAAGAGAAAAACAGGTGTTACATCTCCGAAATTTTGTATTATCTCATGGGCATGTTTTATGAATTTCGATGGTTGCCACCCACCTTTCACAGAAGATTTGCAGAAGTTGCTGAGGAAGCTGTATGCTGTTCACATATTTCGAAATTTGAGAAATGATATGTGGAGATTTCTGTTTTGTCAGTCGTGGAATTGGAGGGGTTTTCATCTGCATAGATGAGGATCAGGCTGGCTTGAAATATAAAAGGTTTGTGAGAAGTAGTGTTAGGGGATGTTTTTATCTGTGTTTGTGGGTATCAGGTCGATGGAACCAAGAAGTGGAGAGAGGTTGGAATGAGAATGATTGGTTGTCAGTAGAGTATGTGCAGTTGTAGTTTACTTGGATTGGTGAGGGGATGTATCTCATTTAATGGAAAGGCGTCGCCATACATATGGCAAAATGGGAGTAGGCCGTATTGTTTTTAATCTTTTTGGTCGATGATGGGTAAGACATTTTTTCCTTTTTTAAATTGTTGGTATGTGCGTGATCATACTGTTTTTTAGAAGGTCTGTTGTGTGTTGGCCAATTCTTTGTATGCAATATCATTTGTTGTTTTCTCCGCAATTCTGTAACAAAATCAATATATTTAAAGGGTTGGCAATCTTGGGAGGTCAATACCTCTGGGTCACCGTCAGGCATTACAATATAAGAACTATTTCAATACATACGCATGTCAACACATATTCATCGATTAATAGACAGCACATCTCCATCATGAAATAACCCACATTTTACGATCATCCGTAAAAACTGATTATTTTCATCCAGACTCCTCCTATCACCGACCCTTATCATTTCAGATCAACCCGATTCTCACTCACGCAGATACAACCCCCAAACGTCTACTCAACCACCACCATCAGATGAATCTTTTAAATATACAATGTTCTCTACAACCACTTTATGTTTTCTGGAAAGATGGTTGGTAACTATCAAAATGAATTAAAACATGCTCATGTGATAATATGCATTTTTGTTCTCTTATCAAATTTATTTTTGTTTGCAAATTGTCATATACCAAGATATATATATATATATATATATATATATATATATATATATATATATATATATATATATATATATATATATATATATATATATATATATATATATATATATATATATGTATGTATGTATGTATGCATATACGCACTTATACAGTTGTCCCCTGGCATACATACATAGGTGTCAATGCCCATACGTGCAGACTCATGTATGAATATATTCATGTACCCATGCACATACACGCACATATACATATGTATGTATGTGTGTGAGTGTGTGTTCAAATGATGCATTAATGTGCAACCCTATCTCAGTATACAATTTTATTCATATGTTCTTAGTATCATTGTCCAATCATTTTTTTGCATGTATCCCTGACTTTTGATCTTATGATTTCCCCGAAAAGTTATTATCATCTCCATATGATTTGAACTGCTGCCCTGACAATGAGTGTTTTATGGAGCGTCCTAATGTGACAGTCCAGAGGAAACGTTGAAGGACATTTCATAGCTAGTTCACAATTTTTTGCCACTTATAAAAGAGCACAGTCATGCAACGAAATCAATGGTCTATTTGCTTCTTTTTGAATGTTTTCCTTCAAACAAGACGAATGTCCAACGTGCTGATCGGCAGTAACGTTCTGTTCTGGTTCCATTCTTCAAAGATATGAAAAAATTCAACCAAAATGACATTTTTGCTGTTTAACAAAAAATATAAGTGTTTCATATCTCTGAGACTGTCTCCAAATGTGAGTGTGAGTATTTTCATATGTGTGTATCTATATAAGTGTATATGTGAGTTTTTACACACACATACACACACATACACATTTGCATGTGTGTGTTTGTATATATATACATGCATATATATATGTTTTTTTTTTGTGTGTTGTGTGGCCATTGATCAACCATACCGTAGACATCCACAAGAAAAAAACACTCTTGTCAAACGTACAACCTTTGAATATTCCTCTCTGTACCCTTTTGGTGGACCAAAGGGTCAAAACCTTTGGTTTAGAGGGTTGGTTTGGCTTTGGTTAAGCTGACTTCAGTTTGAAACTCTGATAGATTGTGTAGAAAGTTATTCCTGCATCCACTCTGTGTGATCCTATTTATGTGGAAATCCACCACAACAATATGTTTGTACATATAACCACAGGTCAGCCTTAATGTTGGAATAATTCTGCCAGGTGAAGGACTCCTCCGCCACGGTGAAAGGTTATTCCTGCACCAACCGTCTCTCCGTCTGTCTGTCTCCCTTTGTGCGAGTTCTTTCGGTCTCTCAATCTCTCTCTCTCTCTCTCTCTCTCACTCTCTCTCTCTCTCTCTCTATATATATATATATATATATATATATGAATGTATATATGATTAGAATATATATGTGTGTGTGTGTGTGTGTGTGTGTGTGTGTGTGTGTGTGTGTGTGACACAAAGGCCTCAAGAAAAACTACACATTTACCTATCCAAGGAATTCAGGAGACTCAACCCAATACGCACATGAAGGGAACTTTTCTATCATCACACCTGCAAACACTACCCCGAAACGAAGAAACTACCCAACCATTAAACATGGAAGGGGACCAGAAAGCATAATACCTTCTCTAATAAGTATTTTAAAGGACTTGATATACAATTATCACTCATCATTTGAATCAAAGAAAACTAGAAGTCAAAGTGATTAATCTCGATTCCCAAAAGGTACTTTTAAACTACTGAACAAGGGCTTGAATCTCTGCTCTGCCTCCCAAAACACTTCAACAAAAACATCCTAAACAAGGATCTCGATTACTTCTTTAGAAGAATTAAAGAGCCCACTCTGGCAAATCACACCATGATAATGTTATCCTAAATAGACTCAAAGATCCTAACAAATATTGACCTTCAAGAACTGATATCACTGTCCAGACATATGAACTAGCAGTTGAAGAGGACAGAAAACCAATTAAAAAAAGGCAACTGAAATAACCAGACACTTTCTAACAATATCAAACTCGACTACATACAATTAAATACGACTTTCAACAATACATTCCCATCCTTTGTACATGTTATTTACAAGAGACAGAATATCCTCACACTCAGAACAGATCTCGAAGAACCCTGTGTGTTCGCATAGTGCAGACCCCATACATCAAAGATATGATTCACAGCAATACTATAATAAACAATAAATGCTCACATAAAAACATTGTTAAAACCACTAAATTCTTTCAACCGTTCAATAAACGAAATAGTGTATGCTGAAACCACCTTAAAGAGACCAACCTCTTCAATAGCACGAGCACGTATGAGACTTTTCCCATACACCATGGCACTAACTGTTGTAGCAAAAATATCATATATCTCTTAAAATGCAACAGGTGCAATGTACAATACATATGCAAGTCCGGGTGGCAATTCAACATCAGACTCAATAACTAAAGACACAGAACTAAATCACGAAACCATCCCAGCCCGCTCCACCTAGAACTACACTTCTGCACCCTCAGACATAATTTTGCCACACACGCTAGATTCACTATCATTGAAAAAATTCAAAGAAACATCCACCCACGGACATAACTAAAATTCTAGAAGGACACGAAGATATGTGGATTAACAAAATTAGAACTCTCCCATCTCACGGAATTAACACTAAATTCAGCAACCTTGATCACGCAGATCAGTAATATCATAATCCATTTATAACAACCTGACATCCATATTCTATCTTCTTTCTTGCATATCTAATATTGGTACTTTTGTCACACAGACCCGTCCCTACAAAAACCTTTTGTAAGACATTTCATAAGTACTAATTAGAGCCAACAAACTTTCAATGACCAATAAGGATGATACATATGTAGTTCTTTGACGTCATCACTGACCATCTATACTCTCCCTCAGCCTACCAATACTATTCAATATTAAACCACTACTCTTCGACCCTGACACCATATTGCCTCTCTAAGACGTACTACTGCTACTACTATCGCATCTTATCACACACAAGCACAGACTTCATCACATACAAAACTAAATTCAACACATCAGATTACTCTAAAGGGTTTGATTCCAATTGTTGCACCCCAAACAAAGTATCTGATGGTAAATTTATTTTCTACGGAAACCTTCCAACTACTGAAAGGTACATAGATACACCACTGAATATGGGAATACCTCCCGAAACATGTGTAGCACACTTATGAATTCCTTCATAGATTAATTAATTGATAAACAAAGTTTTCCATACACTCTCACTCGTGAGTCTGCCTTACTGATGGTCACATTATATATATAATTATATATATATGTACATATATATATATATATATATATATATATATATATATATATATATATATATATATATATAAGTATGCATTTTCGTATGTAGAAAGAGAGGTAAAGTGATAGAGAGAGAGAGATAAAGAGAGAGAGAGAGACAGACAGACAGAGAGAGAGAGACCAAAGATGGTGTCCATAATATCTGTTGCTTCAGTTCAACGTTCAAGCTGGAATAAACCTAAACTATTTAAAGTACGCTTTCTCATCAGGAACACCTCCATCAATCGGAAGTTCGTATAGCACAATTTATTCTACATCCCAATTTCTCCCATGTTACATTGTACCAAATTGAAGTATGTTTAGTCATATCTCTCGGAGGTACCAGGTTGGTGCTACGCTAAGCAGCACGGGGAACAAAATCTAATTTCTGCCAAGGCTCCTTACGTTCACTTAAACTTGATGCCTGTGGTAGAGCCACAAATGCACTACCACCTGCATTTCATCGTATCTCTAGAAAATGTAGGATATCTTGCTACATGGCATACCACCAATAATGTGTAACATTACAAAGGCTGGGTGAGTATATTGACAAACTCTCCTTCCACAAATTACCACCAAAGGTGGTAGCCTTACTTCGTGGATATATATATATATATATATACATATATATATATATATATATATATATATATATATATATATATATATATATATATATACATATACGTGTGTGTGTGAGTGTGCACACACACACACACACACACACACACATATATATATATATATATATATATATACGTGTGTGTGTGAGTGTGCACACACACACACACACACACATATATATATATATATATATATATATATATATTAGACTGTTTGTACTTATCCACTCTCCTCCAACACAATATCCCCTTGCACTCTTTGAATATTCATTAGAAGGATGCATTTTCGTATTTAATAGGGTTAATCAGGCTCATTCACGTATTGGCGTGTCTTAAATGAAATATTAAATTTACATCCACTCAGTCAACTGCAGGCACAGATCTGCGGCTCTCTACCTAGACAAAGATATGCAAAATCCTCCGCCATCATGTAATTTGAGATGCTTTTCACGTCTCACAAAGAACTGAGACAGGGTTTCCTCTCAACACATTAGTGAAACACCACTTATTTTTATTCAATGTAATTATTGGAATAAGCATCCGTTCTTGAGAGGGTTTTTCGGTGATTTCCTTTGATCCTAAATACTAAACTGCGCTATTTGGATATTCAGCCTAATGCAATGTATGACGGAATACATCATTATTGTATTAGAATAATATTACATGATATAATATTGATATATATTTCGTTGGTCTAAATTGTCTTTTTCTTCCTTCCTTGTTGTTTTTTGTAATTCTTTTTAAGCTCACTGCACACTTTAAATCGTCCTTCTCAACATCTATGTTACGTACATATTTCCCTAAATGTCTTGCTTTGTTTATTTCTGCTCTTCCTCTCTGTTAGCTTTCTTATTCTCTATCATTTTTTTAAAATTTCTCCTTTCATTCTGTTCTTTTTGTTCACTTTTTTTACGTTCAGCTTTTCATATTCAAACCTCCCAGTTTCTCTACTTCTCCTTCTGGGGCCTTTTTCTCTTTTCTCATGTTTCTTTTCAAATCCACTTATTCCTACTCCTTTCCTTTCTCCTTTTTTTTTCTCCCCCAGCAACCAAACACAATTAAAATTATGTCTATCCAACTCTTTACATCTTCCAATTTATATTTCACTTGTGCGTTCTCTTTTCATCCAATTTCTCTCTGGGTATATTCTCAAACTTCTTTCTTCGATTATAAGCTTATTTCAATTCTTCCTTTATTACCTTCTCCTTTCTCTTCACACTCCTCTTCTCTTACATTGATTTCATCTCCGTCCTCTCTTGCCGGAATTCGTCTACGCTGGCCGTGACGTGCATTAACATCGCTCTTTAGCTGTCCATACAATCAGTGGTCATCATGTATGATGCTAATCCTCTCTGTCCTCGGACTGACCAACGCATCATTGTTTCGCACTTCATTTCTCTGGGCAGCCGTAAAGTGGCTCCGTCGCTGACCAGAGCAAGGGAATATTGCCACTCATGGCATAGCGAGGTTCAGAGTATAAAGACAAGGCATCCTGATATTTAGAGATTGGAGATATCATGGTTAGTTTTGGTTGTAGTGGTGGGCGGTAGTTTGGAAATGGAGTGAGTAGGTCACGTACTCTTCAGTAAGTTCAGGTCATGACCTTTTTAGAAATAGAAAAGTGAATTGTATGCAATAATAACAATAATGATAGAGGTGTTGAAAGTTATACGATACCGACGAGCGGCAAATTTGCAAAATAACAATGTATTTGTTTTGAAGTGGCAAGTTTCTATAAAATGAAAATGATATGTTCACTAATAGATACCTGATTATAAATACGTGTACGCATCGCAGATTATACTTAATTTGACTTCTAAATACATGATACATGTCATTATGGCAAAAAACGTTCAAGATGTAGCTGCGAATTTATTTATAACACTATATTAACTTCGATTAGATAACCCCCAATATATACCTATACGCGCGCGCACACACACACACACACACACACACATATATATATATATATATATATATATGTATATTTATATATATATATATATATATATATATATATATATATATATATATATTGTGTATATATATGAGTTGCCCAGAGAAATGAAGTGCGAAACAATGATGCGTTGGTCAGTCCGAGGACAGAGAGGATTAGCATCATACATGATGACCACTGAGTGTATGGACAGCTAAAGAGCGATGTTAATGCAATTTTTTATATCAATAGATTGGTACAAAATACAGCCACGAATGAACGTAAAAATTGTTAGAAAATAGCCGGATTTATGCGATGACGACCATTTAACACCGTAACTAGCTTTTAATAGTCCGTAGTTTGACATGGACTTTCCCTACGATTCACCAGATCTCTCTACCGTGGGCGTTGCCGAGCCAATTCTTTCTGAACTTGTATAGTTCATCTCTCCATCTTATATTCTGCCAGATTCGAGTTGGATTTGACCTCTGAGGATTTATCTTGTGAGTTTATATATCTAGCTGTTGTTTACTATTCCTCAAACATGATCAGTTCATTTCCATTTGAGATTTCTAATGTTTCCAATGATGTTTTGGACTCCTATTTTCCCTTTATATATTGTGCTGTCTTGTGATATCTCCATACAATTGATGTTGAGCATAGTTCTCTCACGTACATGTTACATGATTCTCAGTTTAAGAGTCAGTCTCTTGGTTAGTCTCAGCTCCATAGATGACTATCTAGCGGATATATTGTTTGTAAATTTTTTCTAGTGGAGTAAATATCAAGTATATTCGAGAAAATAGCACGATAAAACTTAAACTTGAGGGTGAATATCATTACAAAATTTACATCAGCAGCAAGATTGGTAATGATGACGTCGATAAAAAGGAATGATAATCCTCAAATCAACAATTCCCAGCTGGACAATTTCTCAATTTTTCTATTATTTTCCTTTCATTCCTTTTATTCCTTCATGATTTCTTTAAGTAATTTCCGATGTTGAGAAAGAGAGTGACGTCGTTCCTATAACGCAATCAAGGCGTACGATTTACGTTTTCCAAGTCACTCGAGCAAACCGTTGCTAGGCGACCGGGCATTGATATCTGAGTTATGAAGGAAGCTGCCAGTCAGACAGATGAACAAAAGCCAAAGATGAAGAAATAATGATCGGTAAATAAATAAAATAAGACCGTTTATTATGTTTATTTTGTGTGGGTTGTTCTTGTTGTTTGATTCTATTTAGGTGACGGCTTGAAGGGCGTCTATTTTCCAGCCTTTACTTAAAGTAAATTCCCTGATTGTATATAAGGTGTATTTTGAGAAAGAATAGTGACCAACAACAAGATATTGAGAAAATGAGATTGGATTGATATTACTGTTGTCTTTCTTTTTAAGTATATCAACAAATGTAAACAAATATATGAATATAAAAAATATACATTCTGATAATTATATATATATATATATATATAAAATACTTCTGAAATCTTTACAGCATATATATATATATATATATATATATATATATATATATATATATATATATATATATATAGAGAGAGAGAGAGAGAGAGAGAGAGAGAGAGAGAGAGACTTGCAAGCTTTTGTGTGTGTTTGTATGAGAGTGAGATTATTTCTATGTTTATGAACGTCTGAGACACAATTATCGATTTATCGTATTCGAATCACAAAAAAACAGAATTCAGATTTTGTGAAAATATTTCAAACTTATGAAAGTATATGAACAGATATAATGATTTTGAAAGTGTAAATGTGCGGTTCATGATAATGGATTATCAATACAAAGACAATGATAAATAAGATGTATGCAAAATCAAATGTATGTCGATTAGTGGCATTGAAAAAAACTAAGGGGATTCGATAACACAGTGTAAGGGAAACGGATGTTTTGATGATCTTTCTTGGTCATGGATTTCGAAAAAATGCAACTGAAAGTTTACATATAGTATAATGCATTTTATAATTTATTCTGTCGGACAAAATATGTCCATTTCTTTAACGTACAGACACACACACCAAACACACACACACACACACATACATATATATATATATATATATATATATATATATATATATATATATATGTATATGTTTATATAAACTCGTATAAGCATGCACATACATACGTATATATATATGTGTGCATGTGCATTTTAATATCCCATTGATCGAGTCTCTCTCTTTCTCTCCTCCCTTCTCCCTCTTTATATTTTTATATGCGTATGTGTCCGTGTGTGTGTGTGTATGTATATATATATATATATATATATATTATATATATATATATATATATATATATATATATATATATATATATATATATATATATATATATTTCATCGGTCTATCTATGGATATCTACATACGTCTATCAATATCCGTATAAATATCTTTGTTTTCTCGTTTCTATTTCACTTTATTCAATATTTCCCTGGCAACTGCTCTTTGTTTGTTCATATATATATATATATATATATATATATATATATATATATATATATATATATATATATATATCAACAGATTTTTTTTTTTCAAAAGATTTTCCTTATATTTTTTACAATGGGAATTGTTAATCCCCCTTATTCACTCGTCATTCAGCATGGAAGGAAATTTCCTTCAGCCTCTTTTTTCCCCTTTTCATGAAATTCATCTTTTTTTCATGACCATAATATACCTGTTTTCATTTATCCGCTAATTTTATCTCATACCTGTCATTTACCTGGCTAAGCCGCCTTCCTCACGTTTCATATCAACTGTACACCATATCAATCACCTTATCTTGAAAGCTTATCTTAGTACTCCTGTCAAATATCCGTGACAACTGTATTACCGATTGCATTTCCTCGCTTTTACTCTATCTCAAGTACGATGCACCTAAATTTGTCTGTGCATACCTTTTTGTCTCGATTTTTTTCCATAACTGAACATTCTCTGAATTCTCCGTGTAAATATTACATTATCAAATGTCATCCCTCGATAGTAATATTACTTATTATATAAACGAGAAAAGAGTAAATATTTTATCGGAAATATGAGCCATAATAAGCAATGAACTTTTTCCAATGATCCTCTTTGAAAAAAAAATCTGTTTAGGAAATTCATTGAAGGATATTTTTCTCAAATTAGGAAAAAATGCTCAGTTATAGGTTACTTAACCCGACTTTTCATTTTAATCTCAGAACAAGTTCCAAATGCTTAAAAAAGATTATGAACTATCAGGAGAGTATGGATGTTTCTGAAGTACTTCATACGTCTATCCTCAAAGCTTACACACTCTCAGTTGAGTGATTTGGGTCTGAAATTGTCACGGAGCATTTCATTCAGTCTATTTGGGTCCGACCCTTTAAACTTACCGTCTGGCTTTGAGGAGCCGTAATATGGTCGCTGTAAAAGTCATAAAGTCTCCTGAAACTGCTCAAAGCATTGTATTTGGGTTGTTGGCAACCACGACCATAATTACGATCATATTTTTTTTAACTGAATACATTAAACCAACACGAAATTTAGTTCGCAATATTTATAGTTCTCACCTCAAATGCTTTCAGTATTTTCTCTAAGAGGTAAAAAAAAAATCATTTCAAATGTAACATCTTCATACCATTGAGAGTCTTATGATGAAGATGGACAATTAACTCATCTTTGCATTGAGGGTCCCACGATACATCTTTATCATAGTTCTGGTTATGACATCTTTATTTTTGTAAACGTCTCAGGGCGTGGAAGTGGACTCCTCTTTAACACCTTCCCATGCCGTATGTTGAAGATGTTCCATATCTAATCGCAACAGACTTTCCTATGTACCTTTATAGCAATTCTCAAGTGTGCTGCATACGCGTACAGGGGAATATGCATCCATTCTGCATCACAATGTCTTGAATATTTATATTGTATTCTTTTCCATTCTCATGAGTGAGGTCCCAAGCTAGTTGAAAGAGGTCGTATAATACATTCCTACAAGATCCATTCCCCTGATATGAATTTCAACACTATTTATACGTCATGATGGATTATGGAATAATGGAAATATCCCAAACATGAAAAAAAACAAAAAACATGCTTCGTCCTTAATAAGATATCTCCAATTAGAAATAACTGATTTGAAAAACGCTGATGGCCACGGAATATCCAACGACTACATGAATATATGAATGGAAGACTAGAGTTGGAAGTTTACATTTAACACATTTGCATCTGTACAATATATGGACATATATTCATATCATTTTTTTTCAGTTATATAATGTACATGATTTAACTATATATCAAATTTTGGTGACA
The DNA here is from genome assembly GCA_963457665.1 of Thysanoteuthis rhombus. Taxonomy (NCBI): domain Eukaryota; kingdom Metazoa; phylum Mollusca; class Cephalopoda; order Oegopsida; family Thysanoteuthidae; genus Thysanoteuthis; species Thysanoteuthis major. Next base: position 54,653,801 of record OY735199.1, on the reverse strand, counting down.
TCTCAGAATTATTTCGGCGAACAGGTTCATAACTTGTTTGTTAGTCCCAATCACACCATTCTTCGTAAAATAAGCAAGACAATATTCCAGACATTTCTGAGTATTCCATATTTTATATGATAAGAATAGGTTATACAATATCATTATATACATCGATTTGAGTGTGTGTGTGCTTGTGTGTGTATTTGTGTGTTGAGATTGCTTGGAAAGTGTGTTCATGAAAAATTAAAGTACAATTATAACTTGATGGTAAATGTGAAATATTCAAGCATTCTTCATATTTTTTGGCTGAAGTTCCCTCATTACTTATATATGACCCTCTCAGGTTATTTATTTTAGGATTTTTATCTCTTTTTATACCAATATCAAATAATGATATTCTTGAATTCCCCAATCGGTATGCCTTTTACTTCTTATTTTTAAACAATTACTTTTTTATGTTGGAATTATTTTTTCTTCTTCCAACAATGTCTTTCGTACGGAGCCATAAAATTATCTCCACTCTCATATGATAACCTCTGAGCACAATTTCTCTCCCTGAAGATGAAATTGCATGCGTGGGAAATTGTTTTCCTTCTATCTCGTTCTAAGAAAATCCCTCAAACCCCAGATTTATATGACATTTTAATGATAAGAACAAAGAAGAGAAACCCATCTCACTCTCTCAATTGTTTCCATTTAGTCAATAGCATATTTCCATCTGAACGTATCGGATCTTTCTCAGATAATAAATGTTAGGGTGACAAAAAATATATATTGCAGATTTTGCATACAAAACACTTAATTGTCATATGAATCCACAGATTACTAGATTTCCATTTGATATATTATTGATGGGTTCACTCCAAATATACTATTTCTGAGTTGGTTATTGCATTTTCATTATAAAAGACGTTTTGAATATTCGTATTAAGTAAAAAAAAATATATGAACTTTGTTCTTTTGGATTTGATCAACGAGAAGAATAAACTTATTTCTCATGCTCAGTTGTACTCTTATCTCTATAGCAGAACTTTTTTTTCGAATTCAGATCATTCAGACCGTTTCAAAACCACAATTCATCGTGGTTAAATCGCATCACATAGTTGGACAACACAAAACTATGTGGACAGCTTTTTTTCCCAAACTGCCAGCCTATAAGAGGCAGTGCTATCCTTGGATACATTTTGAGACCATGTCAGATTGCGAGTCCAATATGCTTTATGATATATTCAAAATACTGTGTGATACTGTTTAACTTAATTCACAGGCGATTGTTTTATTCGGATAATATAAAAAAAAATGCAAGGATTTTATATAACATACATGAATATATTTCGTAGAAGATTAATGCTAGATTTGAGGCAAGAACGTTACCCGACATTGAGCATTTAGCAACTCCAGCAATCTATTGTAAGAAAGTAACAATTAACCCGTATTTTTTAAATCGTCCAAGATATTCAGGGAATTACAATGAACATACAATAAGAAAAAAAGCAATTAAAGTCTCAACTCTACGACTATTTCTCACCATTGATTTCTATTTCGACTCCAGACTGTACATTCCAATCTCAGATAATTAAAACTCTGTGTGTTTCTGATGTAAATAAAGACGTAAAGAGAACTTCCGCAATCCTTTTCAATTCTTCTGGTATCGTCTTGGAAAGACATATTTATACGTTAACACTTTATGGAGACCTGGACGACCTCACAACTCAGCAATCAATAGAAAAAACTATTCCTTTTTGCTCTTTTCGTTATGTTTTTGACAGGAATAACAATAACTCAGTCTATTTTCAGCAGCTGATCGATTGTATGTAACCTATATACCTTGCCGAGTTACGATATGCGATATTCTTCATTGGTAGAACTGCGGAGCGTGTTATTGAAAACTATGAATTACAGACTTGAAAGTAATTTTTCTTTCTTTCTTTCATATTTTCAATCTTTCTTGATTTTAGTGCTGGTATATTTCGTTTTTTTTTTTAACTGCTCTTGTTTTCTCTCTTCTCGTGTGTTTTTCATTATCGTTCTTTCATTTTTATCCGTTTTTGGCTCTTACGGAGATTAGTTTCTCTGTTCTTTTTCCCTTGAGTTGATGCTTTCCTGTCGTGGCTTCGACGTTGATCGATATTGTAACTGAGGATTTTCAAAACTCGTGTGCTTAGTCATTGTATACCACGTAGCCAGAGACTAGCGGCTTAGTGTCAGGTAGGATCATCGATGCTTCTCAAAGAGCAGAAAATAAACAGAAAAGAAACCAAATGAATGGAGAAGGGAAGAAATTAAACGAGTGTAAACTATGGAGATCGAATTGAAAAGGAGAAAAGAGCAGAATAAAGAAAAATATGATTTTAACAATAAAATAGTTTGAAGTTAACCGATGGAAGAATATAACAGCATGTCGTGTTGCAGGTGATCTGTTAAACGATAGAAAAGGGGTTGATCAATGAATAAGTTTCTGCTCTCATATCTTGTTGGACAAGGATCAATAAGGGAAAAGTCTGAATTTTCAAAATTATTGCGTGAATACTACCGGGCACAAATTGAAGGTACGCGTTAGCATAAACTAACATCACAAATTTTGCTCATAACAGAGAACTTATTGGTGGGAGGGGATGTGGTGAAAATCAAATTTTAATGTAAGCATAATAAGGAGTAAAACTTGAATTTTTCAGCCTTCTAATACCATTGGTGTGGTCCGTACGCCTGAAATACAACTAGACATCATAACATAAGAACTGCAGAAACCTATTTTAACAGTTCTAATTTAGGGGTACTAATAAGAAATATGTGAAATATTTAAACAGTATACAAACACCTGAACATAGATTGTGTTGTTGGTTTAAGGTGGTGTGTATAAGTCAAGGTATCCATGCTTTGGTGAAAATCAGGATCTTCAAAGGTGATTTTCAGGGCTTCTTCTCCAGCCTACCGGTCGAAAGTTACATACTCTTCATAAATCAGCGACTCTCTATCTGGTCTTCTGCTTTACTGAGCTGAGTAAATATTTGAAAGAAAAAAAGAGAAAAAAACAAGCTGTGAGGATAGTAACAGGGATTATTGGTGACTGGTCCCTGTTGGGGCTGACATTAGTCGTAACATCATCATAATATTGTTAATGCTAAGGTGGATGCAAAGAGCACTACTTGTGAACAAACATAGAAAGCATCACACAATTATTTGAATAAGGTTTACCCAGTTAGCAGCCATTACATTACCTTGCACCAACAAACGAAAAAGAGTAGAAAACTAAAAATGAGATGATATTTATTTTTGGCTATCCTGGTTAGCCTTTCATTGTTGATAATAAAGGAAACCTTTTCAATCAAAAGATACAAATATGTGTGATGAAAATGGTCACAAATGGCGTAATTGTTACCATAAGATTGTGAAACTGGTAAGTTTGTGGAATCCCTTGGGTCATAATATCAGCGATTTCAAAAAAATCCAAGTGTAATAATCAGCTTAGTCTAAGTTCAAAAGCTTGCAATCTTGACCATTACGACCGATATTAGATCAATCTTCACAAGGTGTCCCAGTAATTTTGCCTTGCTAAACTTAGTAAATGTATACCTAAGCAGATATCTCAAGATTAATACCCATTAAAACTCTGATTGTGAAACTAGATCTTTCATGAAATATCTGAACTATTCGGTAATTTCACAAAATTCCCAAGGAAATCTATGAAACTCCTTGTTTCACAATCTTTCTGTAAAAATAAATGAAAGTAAGTCTGAAGAGAGAATGCCAAGGAAGGAAAAAACTATTACAAAAAAGAAATAAGAGAAGAAAAACTTGACGAGGAATAAGGGAAAAAATAAATGGAATCATAGAGAAAAGAGGTTTGAAAGCTGATAGAAGGATGATACATTGGTAACATCTTATTGTGGTCACTTTAGGACATGTTTTTCTCGATAACAATGACTGGATCATGATATTTGGAAAATATCATAGAATTGGAAACGATTCACACTTGTAGGTAAAAATTTACATCATTCATTGATATGATGTTACATTGTAAGGATTACCTTGAAGTAAATTCATTTACCCCTATCAACAGAGTTGAGAAGAGATTTTTGTACTTGGTTGCATCTGCCCGTCTGGTCTGACATATTGAAAGATTGGCAACGTATAGAAGAGGTGGAAAGTCTTTTGGGCAGTCTAAGGATTTTTTTTATTGATTTATTTTTCTGTTTACTTTCAACGCACTCTCACATTTGTCCATTAGTATCCACACGATATCTCCACAAGTTCTCAATGAATGTCGATGAAATGCTGCAAAAGACTTGGCAATCAACAACGGGAGAAGTGACCGGCCTTTAGAGCAAATTCATGCACAATATTCCTCTGATGCAGTTATATTCCCTGAATTGATCATATCGTCAACGGAAGGACTAATAATTTCCTGAAGTGGATCCACGCACAGTTACACCCTAGATCGTAGTTATATGTCTAAACGACATAATGCCACCAAAACTTCACGTCTAGTGACATGATTTCTCCAAGAGCTCTCAATGAATTTTCTTAGGATTATGCGAAAAGGTCTACAATAGCCTACTAAAGAAGTGATTAAATCTTAGAGATGATCCAAGTACAATCGAGTCCCCTACGTTGTAGTCATATATCAAAACCACGTTATATCACAACATACAATACATGTCAACCCTATTCCACCAGGATTTTCCAATCAATTTTCATTAAATGTTTGAAGAATTGACAGAAAACTAGAGCTGTGATTAATTTTTTGAGCAGATCCATGTACAATTACTTCCTTCAACTATGGCGTAGACACTGAGGGTTTTTTTGTTTACTTAGTGTTTGGTATTGTCAGACTTCGATAACAATTGTCATTTAAGAAAAATATCGATGATTATAATAAATGATTCATCCTGTAAAATAGAAATGTAATAAATGAAGGAAGATGGAGAGAAGAAGAAGTATTGGAAAAGGAACGAAAGATGATAACGAAAATTTAAAAAAAAAAGAATGAAAAAAGAAAGGTGTTTAAAATTTTGGAAAATTGAATGAATATGAATTTTAGAATAAAATGGCGTTTAGAAAATACATGATAGACATTTGCAGAAAGAATAAAGAGAAAGAATATGAACGGAACAAAGAGCTACACAAAAAAGCCATAAAAAGAGGACACGGCGACAAAAACAAAAAAACTTCAAATGTACATTTAACTAAAGAATCTCCGAATCGTTCAATATTCAACCAAGTTTATTGTTAACAAAACAACAGCAAAACTATTAAAAAAAAACAACAACATTTGAACAAACACGTTTGTATTCTTTATTTCCCTTTTGTTTCGACGTGTATCTTTGTATACATTTATTTCTCTTAAGCCGAATCATTTCCTGCCCATCATCTTCGTCTGCTCAGCTTTCTTCGGTAATTGATGCAAACAAATAGTCCAAAATATCGACTTGGGGTTCCGTGATCTGAATATTCTCTTGCCTGGTCAGAAGAGCACGAGTTATTTGTGGGATACTCACTGTCACGAGAACAGGGGCAGATCCTTCGGTAATGGGGGTCAGGGACTACCAACTCCCAAATCATTTTAAGGAAGGTCCTTGATAAAACAAAAAAGATATACTGAAAAAAGCTAGGATATCTTCCTTTCTGAGAAGAATACCATTATCAAATGAAAAAAAAAAAAAAACAAAACAAAAAACGAAGGAAGAATCAAAGTAGGGATGCAAGTATCACAATATGGTGTATAGCTCGCTAGCTCGATAAAGGGATTGATAGAAATTTATAAATATACGTACAAACAAACAAACAGAGACATGGATAGATTTTGTGCAAAATTAATTGTTTATATACCATAATTGGCTGTGCAGATATCAAAACAGATGTACACTGAATGGTATCATGTGTATCTTAGAACAAAATCTACTGAAATCTCCAGTCAAGAAAAAAATATGACATCTAATAGTAGATACAATCCTAAGTTTAATGATAGTTACTGACAAATTTGACGATTCACCCCTAATAACTACGTATATATTCATAAATATATATATTCATGAATATAGAGTGACAAAATAATCTATGAAGACCTCAAATATAAACACGCATACACACACACACGCACACACCCACACACACATATATGTGTGTGTGTGTGTGTGTGTATGTGTGTCTGTGTGTGTTGCACAGTACCCCTCAAAATTGATGAGATGATTCGCTTATGAATAAATTATTATACATTAATATTATGTATTTTTATAAAGATTAATTAGAAAAAAAAGCTTCGAATAAAAGTGAAGAAAAGAGACTATCGATGACTCCGTGCTTTTTATCTTCTTTTATTACTCTACAATCTGTCTGCTGGGCAGCTTGCATAGTGACAATTGTAGTTGGGGAGCAAGGCTCTACGTGACATAAATGGTGGTACACAGTTTGGCATTGAATATACAATGTCAGAAAGAAACCGAGTTGATCGTCTGTCTACTTTCTCCTCTCTTTTCGAATTCATCAAAATAAAATGAAAAATTCCCTTCCCCATGAGTGAATAAACAAGAGAACAAATTCCATTTAGTTTTCTATGTAATACAATGTACCCCACATATATACATATTTGATATATATGCGTATATATAACATATATTTGTGATATATATATATATATATATATATATATATGTGTGTGTGTGTGTGTGTGTGTGTGTCTAAGTATATATATATGGATGTTATTATATATATATATATATATATATATATATATATATATATATATATATATATATATATAAACCTGAAGAATATTGTGTCTTCCCCTCCCATGGTCTGTTCAGTTTCAGCATTCATATCAGATTCATAACATTATACATTTTGTATATGTATGTCATCACTCGAATACCTAGCTCGCACCCGATACACATGCAATCATTCGCCTGATGAGGCCCAGAGAGGGCAAAAACATAAATTTGTTCGTTTAGCAAATCCACATCCATATATATATATATATATATAAATATGTATATATATATATATATATATATATATATATATATATATATATATATATATATATATATATATATATATATAAGAAAATTGATGATGCGTCTGACGTTCTGTTTTGGTTTGTAGGTCACGATTTTGCATGTAAGAAGCTTAGATTTAGCATAGCGATTCATTTTCACGGCGGGTGATATAGGATGGCTGAGTTAAAGAGCTCTCAGCATGGGGCTCTATTTGCAGTGTAATTAAAATGCTAAATTAGATTCTGACTTTCTGTCAGACATAACCAGGAGTTAGTTTTGCGTATAGGAAGCTGTCATTTGTGGTAAGGGTACATCTTTTCACTGCAGAGAACACGGCGTACGTGAGCTTGAACGAGGAAGTCAATCAAGGTCATTACACTTCATTTCTGGCCATTTGTAGCAATTTGAACCAATTGCACAGAATACTTTTCCTCTAGGAAGCGAAACTTGGCAGATGTGGCCCATAATTATACTACGATGGTCGGTAGCTATGTGAATTTGAAGTCAGATGTCATTTGAGGTCACCAGGGGTCATTTATAATAATTCATAGCCAATTGGACCAATTGTTATGCACAATTATGCACCTAGGAAGTTGATGTTTCGCATAAGGGCGCACCCTCTCACAGTTTGAGGGTTAATTTTTTGGTTAAGCTCCATGTTTCAGCTCCATAAGTGACTATTTGGAGGATGCATTGGCCCAAGACCATTCTTTTTAAGATTAAATTTAGGATTTAGTATAAGTCATACATTTACCTACTCTCTCCAAATCGCACCCTTTTAAAGTCAATTTCACGAAAGGATCAACTTTATCATTCTCACTGCATTGAAGATTCTCCTTATTATACGAAACAAAAAGAATCATTGAAGGTTGATTCGAATTAATATTACAATAAATACCCAAATGCAATGGAACAAATACGCCATTTTTTCACCTTTAGCAAGTTTTACAACTTCTAGTATTTTAGGTTAAGTCGTAATCGGATTTTTGAACCTTTCAAAGTCCATTTTATCCCATGTCCCTATGCTATATTACACTACCTCTTGAAGATTGGCGTATTTTCTCTCAGGTACAATCGTCAGTTCCCGTTACAAACGTTCTATGATATCAAGATCTGAAGACTTGGACATCTAATCTGATACTTTGTTACTAATCTAACTAGTATTTCCCATGTATATGGTCATTAATTTGCTGGAATATTCAATACATGCAAGTTCCGAACTTTCTCCTATTTTTTGAAATTTTATTCTCCTTTAATGTTTCCTGATATTGATCAGCATTCGTTTGGCAATTTACTTTGACAATCTGATAATAACATTTGGCACCAATGCACCTACAAAACATCACTGATCCACTTACATCTATTACAGTTCAGATGTTTGGTTTTTTTTCTTATCGTATTTCGTTTACTCCTCGCCAGACAGAACGTTCGTAATTGGGCCCCCAATTTTGGTCTCGTCGGACCACAGTATTTTATCCAAAGATTTCATTGATTTGGTATGGTTTTTCATTGGCAAATTTTCATTGATCAGTTTCGTGTTGATGTCTCAGGCATAGTTTCTTCCTTGCAACTCTCCGATGTAGTCCAACTTTCATTAGGCAGCATCGTATAGTTTTGGTGGTGATATCAATTTCTGCTACATATTGTCACCTGAAAATCGGATGATGCGACATTATGGCTTGGGGCCTCTTGTTCAATCAGGCTTAGTGTCTGGCGTATTAATTTGCTTTGTCATGCTGATCTTGGCTCGGTGATAACGGACCCGCTTGATTTCCACTAATCTCAAGGTATTGGCAATTTTAAGGTTTTGGATATGCTCCTCTATAGCTTGCATTCCTTGGGCATCTTTCTTTTCCTTAGCCGTGGATTGTAAGATATTTCTTTAGATTTGCAAAGGAGTGTAACAGGAAAATTATGCAATACGTCTATTAGAAAATGTTAAGCATTTGAAAATTGGGGATGGAACGCAAATTACTCACGGTTGATTTTATGGGTTTATTTTCATTTTTACCTTGCCTTAGATGTATGAAAAGAGGCGTACAAAGACACAAGGGAATGAGTGCTTCTATCTTTGTCCGTGTCGTAATATTTGATCTGTAATTCTAAATAGCAATACACTGTGTTCGTATTATTATCGAAGTGTATATGATGAACATATGGTTATATATTGATGATTGAGATGAGAAATACTTTGAACAGAACATATGGGAATACGCTATCGCAGTAAAACCTTGCATTGTGCATGAACGTATAACCACGAATGCATATATATATATATATATGTGTGTGTGTGTGTGTGGGTGACAGAAAAAGAGAGGAAGTGTGTGTGAACTCATGCTAGAGAGAAAAAGAGAGAGAGATATATAATGTGTATGGCTGCAAACTCAGGAACCAATTCGACAATCAAATATACGAGGCAAGAAAGTAAAAGAAAATACGTCTACCTCAAAATGCAATTTCGGTTACATATGACATCAAAGCTCAGCAAGGAGTCACTAAAGTTTACCGACTTACTTAGCAAAAGGTATTTACCATGATTAGAAATTCTTCACTATATCTTAGTTATGTTAATTTGATGACATGAAAGCCAACTTCGCAAATACTAATTTTAATAAGAGGCTTGCTTTTCCCAGTTTAACGACTGACTCATTTCACCCTAAATAACTCATTTGGACTGAAATCATTTTCAACCATGTTCATTAAGTATTATGAGTAGTATTGGGATTGATTGTAAGTGAAGAAAAAAGTAAAAGCTAAACAGGGGAAAATCAAAACATTTCAACTTGACTTCTGAACGGTCAGTTTTGTATCATTTTTAGTTAGGATCGGTTGAATCGTTCAATTTGCTCAAAGAATAAGCTAATAATGTGAAATGCTTGAAATAAGCAAAGTTATAAGAAGGCATAAAATTTTGGGATATTTTAATTTACTCCCTCGCCGACAAGAATGTTTATAACTAAGGGAACAGATACTTTAGGTGTATTCCGTTGGTCGACCCAGATGGTATTCGAACATAGTTATCGGTGATATGGTTTGTAAACTACTTTCTTGGGGAATATCATGTTTTGTGGGGATGGAAGAAAAAAGTAACCCTCTTGACCGGGATAATTGAGTTGTGTAACTCGTGTACGGCCGTTCGTGTGTCCAAAGTCAAACGAATTAACCTAGAATATTAACAAAGCAGATAATAATTCTCTGCCATATACCAGCTCAGATATTTAAAGAACGTGACTTTCTCGCAGGAAAAAGGATATAGAAAAAAAAGTAGGGGAAAAAAAGAAATAAGCCCCATTTTCTGTCTTTCTCCTTCAATAGCAGCCCGTATAACGCTTTTTTATACATACATACATACACACACACACACACACACATATATATATATATATATATATATATATATATATATATATGCCTGCGTGTATGTGTATGTGTGTGCGTGTGCATACTTTTTTTCTCTATGTCTGATCATTAGAATGCATGCATTTTTTTTCTAATATGTTGATTGCTCTAGATGACTTGGCATAATTGGTGTTAAGTGGTCACACTACGGCCTTTTTTCTTTGATCTAAAATTATTGTGATTACCTCTGACGCCTGCAAAAGTCGTTTCACGAACAGTTCTACAAAGGTTCAAAGATTGTATCATGTTCGCATTCCTCCTGATGGAATGCAATTGCTGTATGACGATTGATTCATTTTCAGAACATCAGCCAGGATTGTTATGATTATTACATCAACAGTTACCACTGTATACACGAAGAGACTATATATTAGCATTATTCAGCAAATAGACATCTCAACGTTTTGCCTCTAAAAATGCAAGCTTCACCTGGATTTTTTTCTTAGCTCCCATTTTAATATCACTCATAAACTGTTTATCATTACATCTGATTGAATTTAGATTTGTTTGAATTTTTGTAGTATTTTAATATTTGAAACTATTAGTTTTTAAATGGATTAAGTGTCACAAGTATCAATTGTACTAACTGTCTGCTGCCATATAGAACCAAAACCGTCCAAATAGTGAACTGTATAACAAATGCCGGAATATATACATGAATGGTTCACAGAATTGATGGTTAAATCACTAATTATTCACTTCTAAAAGACCATATTTAAATGACCCCTAAAAGAATCTAAATTAGACCACCTACTGCGAGACAATTAAACTCAAAGATAACAAATTAAACAACCGGATGAAACGGTGGATTTGGAATTTCTTTGGGGAAAATATTTTCACATTTAGTTTTTAAATTGTGATCTTTGAAGTACAACTTTTGACCACCGGACGTGTGATCCATTGCAGTGCTTAAAACGTTGTTAGTCCCATTCTTGACATATCTTTTGTCTTGCAACAGTACCCTCGTCAAGCACCAGACAATTATCCGTCGAACGCTTTTGGGTCCGCTGTCAACAGTTCCAAGACCAGTGGATTAGAAGATAATGTCATCAATGAAAACCTTCATTTTTTCAAAGATAAGCAAAGAATGGTTGATGAAAAGTTGAAATCATCAAAACATTCAAATGATTTAAATTAATCCTGAACACCACATTTCTAATAAAACCATGACAGTTATAAATCATTATTCAATTTGCAGTTCGCAGGATTGCTCAATAAGCCAAGAAATAAAGTTCAGACCATAACAGCACTTGTGATCCTAGTTTTTATTTTGTTCGTTAAATTATTGAAAGTCAACCATGAGGAAGTTTTCGTAATCAAATTCTACAGAGGGCTAAAGGAATCAATCGTTACCCAGTTGTTTTTTCTCGCGCTGAATGTTAAAATATGATATTTCATTTTCACGTTTTAAGGTCTTCATACCGAGATCTGTAATGTAATGTTTGGCTGCTTATCGTCCTGCCAAAATATCTGGATTGACAAAATGAAAGTAATTTAAGCGTAATTATAAAAATTGAAAAGATAAATTGTAAATCACAGTGGCTATTTTTTTTTCAAATTTCATTTGTTTTTGCTTCGATAAATTCATTCTTAAGAAAAGGTCAGCAAATAATTGTCATTTTTAATCCAAGAAATTATAGTATTAGTGGCGAATAGGCCTATTTGAAATGTTGTTTCAAACAAAATCATGAGTAATATTCGTATAGATAAACACTAATGATTTTTCTATTTATAAACTATATTCCACCGCTTGTCACCTTAGACTGCTATTCGTATTAAGCAAGAAGCAAAGGCGTTTTGTTAATGTGAAGAAGACGACCATAGAGAAGGAATCGAAGGTTGAGCTTACTACTAAAACATTGAAGCGCAGTACCGTGTAAGCGCATGTGAGTGTCAGCAAACAAAGTGAATTAGATATATTGGCATAGGTACATTCCCATCAATACATATCCATATATGTTGCAGACTCTCACTAATACTGCCAGATTCCCCGAAATTCTGCCGCTTAGCCAATATATGAACAAAGCGAGACGGGTTTACCGGGTTAATCGTTTAAAACTGAACAAACATTTTCTTCTCTGCGAGCAGGATGTCAAGTCAGACATCAAGAGTTTACAAAAGGGCATTGTTTGTTTGGTAACACAATTATATTGGCACAACACATGCACATATATTCTTTCTCGTTCACTCAGACGTATACATCCCCCAACACAAGTGCACACACACATGAAGCAGATAGATGTATGAGCATGGTCTTTGTACTTGCATACATTTCAATATTAATGTTGTTTGATCGAGGATATTGGAATAAATCAGAGTATTCGAAAGAAATCGAATTAAAACTCATTCAGTATTCTTGCACACATTTTCATATGAGCATGCATATTTATTTCAGTATTGATAGATTTGTGTACACGTGCATATGTCATTCATTTTTTTTCATTTTGATGGGTGCGTGTCGAAATCTTGCTTAACCATGAGAGCATCGTTAGCTCAGTTGATAAAAGCAAACCCTGCATACAAGACTGCTTCCAAGTAGATATGAGTTCGATCCATGCATGACGCTCATTTTCTCCACTTATTGAAATTGATACCGAGCAATTGTCTCTATAATTATATATTCTGTCGGATATAATTTGTACATCAACTTGTATTTCATACTAACATCTCAGGGAACATCAAAATTGTGACATGAATCGTTAAAATGAAGAAATGAGTAATATGTGCATTAAGAACTCCTGCATCACTAAGGGAGCCTTTATTAGTTCAGTTGGAGATCTTGCATATAAGGCTGCTTCGGAGGCAAACGTGTATAAGGCTGCTCCCGAGGGGGGGGGGGCAACGCCCATTCCTTTATATGTTGACACCATCAAGAGCCACTTGTTTGCTGGCGAGTAAAATCGGTGTCAAGCAATTAATTTCAAATAAATTGTCATACTTATCACATAAAGAAACGCATGCATCCCCAAACATACACGATTCTGGATCGGCCAGTATATAGGGTTTCCGGAGAAAGATGCAAATATAACATGCGTTCAGAGGGAACAACTGGATTTTACACCTGTAAACAACTATGATTAATGAATCAATTCTTGTATAACATACGTATATGCACATTCATTTATGCAAATATTTCACTCTTTTTCTCTCTCATATATATATATATGAGTGTATAAGTGGACGTACACACACACACACACACACACACATATATATATATATATTGAGTTTGGTACACTTGTCAAATGTCTGATGTCAAGTAAGGGAAATCCGAACACATTCAATGATCAAATGTAAACGCAGTAAGTATTGTAAGTAGAATATTTCCATTATATAGCGTCGAATCACGCTCGACTGCGTCCGACTTCACGCTCTGCCAGTTTGAATCAGCTGTGACTCTGAGTGGTGCGAAAAGCCATGATAATTTTGGACGGTTTATCCGGTTGGATGTCGTTTCTAACCGTTTCCCCCCTCGGTTTTTCCCTTGTCTCCTTACCCATCGAACATACACGGCGCCGTGCCCTCACCGCCCATGCACATCCCGACACTTACCGTTCAAACCTCTTACGATCAAACATAGCCGAGAGTTACTTGCAATTGATCCGGTCATGATGTCGTTGTATTGACCATAGATGATGTAAGGCACGGGGAGAGAGAAGCTGGTGTGGCGAGAGAATAAATGGGAGTCACCCTGGTCATTATCCATCACTGACTGCGTAAGTGGTCATGCTAGTAGGCACACTATCGTTATAGATTGTCCAGTCAAAGCTATCTTCTCTTCAGACACCGGCAGTAGACTAAAAGAATGAAAAAAAAAAAAAGAGGATACAGATATCTGTAGCTATTTTGACGATTTTAGTGACAGAAGCGGTAATTACGTTTTTGTTATATACATGTTGAGCTGAAGTTTTGCCTAATGGGTACGAAAAAAAGAAGGGAAATTATATTAAAATGTATCCACTGTTGTAGAGTCGAGACCGGTTGAAAACCCCAGGGGCATCTAGGAACCCATGGCTGGACAATAATGGGCATCTATACAAAATACAGCATCGGAAAAGAAACAAATACGAACAAACATTTCTTTCTCGAGTGAAAAAAACAGTTTTTAGTCTTTTATAGGGCATGCTAAGAAGATTCCAAGACAGAGACAATTTACCCGGATGATCGACGTACAAATGGCTCAGTTGGTGTTAAAAGCATAAAATTTTGCATGAATGTTACTTGATGGATACAAATCAGTTTCAGATATTGAGACATTCTTAAACTATCCATCCATAGCAACTGTTAGTAACGAATACATTTTCCATAGCAATCACTTAGAAATAATTTTTCTTGGATTTTCACAACGAAACTTTCTCAAAGGTATTTAGCATGAGTTCAATCAAATTATCATGCTAACAATTTTTACATATTCTTAATATGATCATGTTCGTTTTTAAAGAAATTATTTAACTTCTCTCGCACAATGTATTCATTTCAGGAAATTGTTAACATCACTATTTTATCGACTAAAAGTGCCTGGCGAATTGCCCTAAAGTGTTTTGTATTAATGTGAAGAGATATTTTCATGTGGAATAAATGAATCACTGTTTATTCGCTAATCTATCGATTTTTCTTTACTAAGCAATACTCCCTTTTAAATACTTGCAAATTGACATCATGCAATTCAAGTCTAAATCTTTTAGATGAGTCGCTATCTCCAGTGTATCATACTCAGATAGATCCAGAATGGTGTTCCCACCTTTATTGTTATAATCCTGCATTCAGACTTCTGTATTCTCCGATCTTCTTAAGAAGTCTCGTGTATTTTTGCATTGGATAAATAGTTCGGCCGTAAATACACAGATGGTAATCGATGATAAAAGGCAACTGGGGAAGGCAAGAGACCACGACGGCTACTATGTTGTGACCGGAAGATCAAGATCAAGATACTAGTCTGATGAAATCAGAATGTGATAGTGATGATGATAATGCCTCTTACAATATCAGGCGGAAATATCATATAGTCATTTTGCAAGTTTTCTGAAGAGATTGTCTTCAATAACAAAAAATTGACAGGTATCGATAAATGGATGAACAAACAGGTAAAAATCTGAAGAATATTTGAAAAAATAAGCTTTCTGAATTTCATGATAGATTATAACCTTCATTTTCATATAGTTTATATCCATTTTATCAAGCTTTTACGGTGGAGTCGACTTTAAATTCCTATCTAACAAAAATGTCGTTCGTTTAGCTCCCTTGTGGTTCAGTCCACAGTTTCACAATCTCCAATTTATGCATTGAGAGAACGGAGGCAACATATATATATATATATATATATATATATATATATATATATATATATAGAGAGAGAGAGAGAGAGAGAGAGAGAGAGAGATGGATAGAGAAAGAGATTATATTTTTACGGCACCAATGTAAGGAAGAAAGGGCAAAATAGAATGAAAAAAGGAGAAAAACGAAAGCTAATTCTTCTTTTGAAAATGTTGCCAAGTCGTTGAAATAGTTGCATGTTTCAATCTCAGTATGTTTGATTTGCTATGCCATAACTGTCCATGTTAGAAATTTAAAATCAATCACACACACACACACACACACACACACACACACACTTTCCTCAGTGACTAAAGAAACATTTTCCTACATCCGACAGGGTAGCTGAAATTGGTGCATTTTCCTATGTATACATGTGTCACGTGAACAAATATGTTCAACTTATAAGCTAAGTTATTCAAGCTTCAGTCTGAGTGAGGTTTGACCCAGAAGCAACTAGTCATGTCACCTTCAGCATCAGAGATTTTGTTGCAATTACGTATGATTTAATTAGTTGGAAGAAATTGTACAGAAGTAATTTTAGTTAATTCTTTCTTGATCTTCTGATTGCGTTTTAATGCTCCCGCGTAGTTGTCCAATATGAGACTTCAACCACTGTCGTATATTGACATTCTTAGTAATCATGATGTGGAGAAAATAAGATTAAGGAACATACTGGCCAAAAAGTGATATTGGTTGACGATGCTCATCTAATGGAAATAAATCCAGCATGTTGTCTCTGATATCAGCTCAAAGTATTACATTCATGACGTTTATGCCTTGGTGATACCAATATGAATGTAAGTTGGCATATATTATATTGACTTATTTGCTATTGGAAATCCAGATATTCTTCTTTTATGATTATCCGACCAGGTTATGTAATCATCAGTATTTATGAATATTGATCACCTACAGCTAAAATATGTTAAGTTGTAAGTACCACAACAGTGGCATAAAACTTGGACATGCTTCAGGGTAGGTGAGCAAGAATTGCAATTCTTTTGTGTTTGGAAGAAAAGAAAAAAACTATTAAAGAGATGGACTAAAAAAGTGTTTTTCAGGATTTCGTTCCTGAATTAGGAATATTCAAAATGGGATTCACAGGAATTTTACAACCGTCAACAAAACCCAATCGTTTATCAATATGAAAATAGCCCTTGAGCAAAGAAAACACTTTGATAGAAAACACCAACTTGACCATCCGACTCTTCAAATAAAATCAGCATAACATTATTTGATATCATTCCATGGAATCTTATTTCTCTCCAGATTTGTTCATTGTGATTCTATTTTCTTCAAATTTGAAAATATGATTTACTTAAAACAACGAAATTAAAGAAACTTTTCATCCTTGACAGTTTCCTGGTCACGTTTGTTACAAATCGTTTATCAGCTCATTCAGATATTGCTGGAGGAAGATATTGTTTGGATCTGAATGAAGTTAAATCAAAGCGTCTAATTAATTTTCTGCTAAAACAGAAATCATATACGTTCGCAAAGTAAGCTGAATTCCAGAATAATCAATGATGGCATCTTTATCCAAATCATTGAAAACTAACATGAACTTCAAAGTACTAATCATACCTGCGCTAAATTTCTCTGTTATGAGAAAGTTTTGTTTGAGTGTGGAGAAAATATTTCTCTTGCATTCACGTACATGATTTAAAAATATTAGCCTTTAGCCATGGTTGGGAACCAGTCTAAGAGATTGGAGACTCAGATTCCAAACATGGATTGAAA
>OY735199.1:54606369-54633869 GCA_963457665.1 Thysanoteuthis rhombus | reverse complement strand
CGACACACACGACGCAAGCACATTTTTAACATCCGGAATAAGATACAGTTTTTCGTTGCTTTTCATTTCTTTTGCATCATATCTTTATCTATTCATTTAATTATACTGACACTTCTTGTCCCTGTCATTTTTCCCTTTTTTACGTAATTTTGTAAGATATCCAATACAGATCTTTTCCATGAATTCTTTGTTTAAAAAAAATTTCACCTCGTATCATTTTTTTCATGACTTTTTCTGATGATCATTTTTTTTTTCGCTTTTGTCTATTCATTGTGGGAACCTCTTTCTCCATTTTTGTATTGCAACTAATTCAGGATTTAAAAAAAATAATTTCCTTCACATCTTTTTCGTTTTGTTCCTATCCTCAAGAATTTTGATTTTCTTTGTCATTCAAATTTCGTTTCTCTACCTTGAATTTTTTCTCTTATGCTTTCCTCTCTCTTTCAACGGGTTTTTATTAATTTCTCATTTTTATTGTTTTTCTTTTCATTCTCATCTTTTTATCTCGCATTCTTAGTCTTTTTCCATCATATTCTGCCTTCTTCATTACTACACCCTGAAAATATTTATCCTTGTTTTTTTTCTTTGCTGATCTCTGTATTTCTTCTCTTCGTTCATTCTCACTGTTCTTTCTTTTGTGTTCAGAGCCATTTCCAATTTTCTTCTGTTGTCTCTATTTAGCTGGCAATCTCTGCAGTCTGGTGCCATCACGCCATTCCCCATTGTTATACTGCTACGTCTATCGATTTTGTCATTGAAATGCTATTTGGCCCGTCAAAGCTGCGTAGACGGCGGCAAAATAGGCCAAGGTAGCATAATGATGTTATTTCTGTGTATTTCGCCGAATTATCTCTACTCACCGGAGGTAAAGCGAGGGAAAAACTTTCATCATCTGTTTGGAACTCACCATCTGTACATGAAATTCATAATTGATTTTGTTCTAATTTTCACACTTCCGGATTCATTGTTCGAACAAAAGCGACGGTTTACGTTATAACATCGTCTCCTAGTATAACGGATCTGCTAAACCTTTGTGAATGCTTATTTCACATTATCTGACCAGCTTAAATAGTTGAACTGTTGACCGACTATGGATTTCACGGAATGTTTGCTGATCTTACACAGAAATGGTTTGCAACGTTTGTTTAAAGACTATTTCATGTCACTCAAAAGAGGGAAAACTGTTTTTTGATGAATACAGTGTTTTTTTCTTTCGTTGTAAAAAAAAGCAGTCTAGATGTTATTTGGCGCATTCTTTTCGAAAGCTAAGTATGCTTGTCTATCTTGAATAGGCGGGTCTTTCAACATTCCAATTTTAATTAAAACTATATAACACTAATGTAAATGTTATGTTGAAAATATTTACTCATCTGTCTGCTTGTTCGAACCTAAATCATATATAAATAGTTTCGGTTTAGCCTAGTACAATGGCAGGTAGGATGACAGAGAGTTGGAAAATTATATTGTGCAAATCTTCATAGTGTATAAACATTCAACCACTTTTAGAACTGAATTTCATAATTTCTAGCTTTGCTTGATTCTTTTCAGTGCTACATGACTCTCCTCAGTATTGGGGTTGACTTCATTAGTTCTGTCGTCTGGATAGTCTCAGTTTTCCCCTATATCTATAACCCCACGCCTGTTTGCTACATTCTTAGGAAAGGTCCCTAGGGCCCTAACCCCTATTGACACTACCATCACTAATAGTTAGCAATCTCCTCAGTTCCCTAGTAATATGTACATACTCATTGAACTGTTTGCCCTGTTTCAATTCCACGATGTGGTCTAATGGGACAGCAATATTTACCATCTGACACGTTTTTTTCTTCTCTTTATTCTTCACCCAAAGATCTTGTGGCCTTTATTCGGTGATTGGTTTGAATCTCAAATATCAGAGTATTTTTTGCGTTTCATTGTCTATGACGTATTTCTTTTCTATAAATGTACTTTTGGTCTCAAAGTCTGGGATGTTGCTGCTTGCATATTTCCCAGTGGATCATCCTCCACGATTAATCGTGCTGGTTCTGGGGCTTTGGGTAAGTTTGCTACATACGTTTATTTTCTTGTTGATTGTCTAATTTTTATTCCTTCAAGAAGTGCACTTGTTGTTCCCTGCCTATTTAAGTCATTATAGTTGTATCTAATGTTGCCCTAGGCCACTTTAACCTTTCCATGTACATATCGATGTCATCTGATCAGTTCCCCTAGGTTTTCGCCTGGAACGTCCGTATCGTTGTTTTGATTCTTGTTTTTGCATTCCTTGGTGCGTTAGTATTTTGATCCTTGACTGCTGTAATTATAATTTTCTTACACTTTAGGAGAGTGCTGAGCTAGTTGTATACAGGAGATGGTTGTTCCGCTTGCTTAAAGTTTTATTTCTTCCACCTAATGGCGATACTATTAGCCTCATTTTGAGCAGAGAAATATCATTTTTTTTATCTACTAAGGTTGAATTAAATTAATTGTAAGTAAGGCATAGTTTGTACAAAAAAACATGTTTCTTTTGTCTTTGACAAACCGGTCCATGCAGTTTTGTTTCGCTTTGACAAACGAATCTATGCAGTTTTATTTCACTTTGACAAACGAATCCATACAGTGAGGTGAGTTTTAGGAAAGTACAATCCATGTTTATGGGGAGTGGCAATAAACAATATAAACACCACATTTCAAGCATCTTCTTACAAAACTACATCTTGGAATAGAACTTCAAGAATTATGTATCAGGGGCTAGTTGGCTAAATGTACACGCGTCTACTTGGTGTGCTGTAATTGTATTCACCCGGGATGGAGGAAAAAAAAGCTTGCAAAATAACAAAACAAGCTTCAAACAATTCAAAAAGTGTTAAGAGAAGCAAGGAAAGTGGAAGAGAGGCAAGAAAATAAAAGGAAGGAAATATTAATCCATGTGGTCATGATATTCTTAGAATATTTCTTTTATCTTGATAAAACTTTTATGGCTGTAAATACCTCTGTTTGGTTGAACATCTTATACTGCTCCATTATAACAATATGTACCTATGATCTGTACCTACTGACAAGATAACTAACTTGCAAAATTAGGTTGTACCAATCTCCCTACTGTTAAGAGTGTTTTGGTACAATCGTTTTCTAATATGTAATTGATAATTTTATGAACTTGAGTAATATTTTAGACTTAAACAACCAATGAAGTCGCGCTTCCATTGTTCCTTTTGGTCATTTGTCTTTTAATGAATTCATTCCCTAAAAAGTTACCGCCATGTAAGTGAAAAATGTACTAACTAGCCCCAGTTTCCCAGCCATATTTTCTAGTTCTTAGATTGTAAAATGTCCTCAATTCTCGACGATAATGAGTATTCTCCCCATCTCTCTCTCCCTCTCTCTCTCTCTCCCTCTCTCTCTCTCTTTCTCTGTGGTACCAGCATTGCACATTCCTCTCTGCTAAATTCCATTCATAGTTTTGACTATATATTTTGATTATTTGTATCAGGACATTTAGTTTCTTCCTGTTCCCCGGAAAAAAATTCTGTGATCATGAAAATACATTCGTTATTTCCTTTAAAATTTAGAATATGTATCCCCTGTTATATCTTAACAATATCAAGTGAAGTTTTATCATTTCTATGACGAAATGTAGTTTGGTCAATAAGCCGCCTTAGTTCAGTTCTGTTTTTAGTATGAAGTTTTCCACGAGTTCATATATTCCTAGCATCTCTAGAGAGGCATCAAGTCTCCCGAATTCCCAGGCATTTTTCTCAGTATCATTGCATACTCTGGCATTGCAGTAGCCCGGCAAGTCGCAATTAATCCCCAAATTTAAGTGCAAGTATACCAACTATAATAAACATAATTTTTAATTCAATGTCCTACAGTTTCCCACCTCAGTTGCCAAGATTTTACCAAGTATTTTTCCAGTTTCACTGCATTTGTTCCAATTGCCTGGTCCATTAGGGTTTGTTACATCTACATTGTGGCATGTCTTCTCTTCCTTGTAGAGGAATATAAGACAAGGTCTTTTCACTATGATCGATCACTATCTCAAAGACAAAGTGCATGACATCCTCTGGTGTGTTCTGGGAGTATTTGTATAAATGATCTACCACAAGTACTTTACATGATTCCCAGTGTGCCTGTGTTTCGTGAATTTTGGGGGAAGCAACTTGCTAGCATCCAAATTAATGTGTTTCACTTTCTCACTTTCTTTTCTCCACAGAGGTGTTATTACCGTTCATGTTTGGTTTTACTTACCACTAAAATTTTCCGCAGAGATTTTTCTTTTCCGATTTTTTCTCTCGGTGTCCTTCATCACTATTTCCCACTTTGTCATCCCTGAATATATTACGCTGTTGTTTACAGTAATTATCATGAGTGTTTTTATCTTGATGTTTTGCCGATTCTGCGAATCAGTTTCGCAATTCGAGTAGAGTCTATAGTTTTTCTTCCTTTCCTCATTTTTACTTTCAATCTGTTGGTCATATCTTCGTTATGTAAGGCGTTGTTCATGGTCATTAACTTTGGTGTTTGATATTTCCCTTTCCCCACCCGATATACTCAATGATTATCTTCTGCTATTTTTCGTGATTGGTGCCCCGAGTATTTTGTTATCTGGCATTTGAATTCATTTTATTTTAACTGGTCTCTCTTCACGTATCACTGTTAATGTGCATTTCTCTACATTGACCCATCTCTCGATAATCACAGTATTCATGTTCACTGCTTTAGTATTTAATTATTTTAATCATTGATTTTAGTTCTTTCTTGTTTCTCAAGACCAATATAAACCACTTTTGGTTGACTTTTTCCGTCGTGTCTATGGATCCTCCATTATTCATTATTCGACACAAGACATAACTTGCTTACATCATTACGAATCAAGTAACTCTATGATTAAATATTTAGTATAGTCACCTGCATCCTTTCATTCGTCTAAGTTTCTAATTATTCAAGCCTGTTTGCATGAGAGTCTGGGACCGATAGGGGACTGTCAATTGGTGCTGTTTCCTCCGTGACAAACATTCTAGGTACGTTTAGGTCAGATAGATGTTATGCTGATATGAGTAAAAACATAATTCTTTAAGTCTTCTCATTTTACTAAATTACAAATTCCTACTATCAGAGAGACATAGTTCCCGTAACAATATATTTGCTTCGAACAATGTTATCTTTTTTTCTTTTGGTATCCCAAAGGCAGAGAATACATTGCTTTATAGAAATCGTACACGGTCCTCTCATGCGGGTATTGATCAACAAGTTCATAGTTTATAACACTGTACTGTGGAGGAAATTTTGTATTACTATCATAGATAATATTATCAAATGATTATTGCTGATCAAATTGGTTGGTCCCTGATTATTAATTCAAAATGAATTTAAAAGATCATATCTATTTTATATCATTGTGTACTGCATATATATTTTTATAAGATAATGTTGTTAATAAAAATTGATTCATAACGATCAATATGGATTTATAACAACTTTTAACGGTAACAACATCAATTTGTATAAAGTATGAATTCAAGCATTTAATAGAACAAACTGGATTATAGATTTGCCACAGGAAATGACGCTTGCTAGCAACACCTGGTGCTCTAGTTTCTATGACCACGGTCATCACTTCTATATCTATTTCCTCTCGTGATAAGTCATTATAAATTCACACACACACACACACATACACACACACACACACATGCACACCAGCTCGCTCACACTCACAAGTGCAGAAACAAGTACACACACAGACACACAAACTCACAGACACACAGACACAGACACACACACAGACACACACACACACACACACACACACACACACACACATATATATATATATATATATATATATATATATATATATATATATATCATCACCCGGTTTCTGCTTCACAGTGTTACGCTGGAACAGCAGCATAGGAAAGCAATTCATATTTGTCTACAAAGTTTCATCATTTCTACGTGATTCTCTAACCGATTCCTCCAGATACACGATTGGAGTTCTTTTTTGTTTTTGCTTTTTTTCCAAGATCCCATACTCTATTAACACTTATTTCGAGTTGGGCTGATTAAACTTTTGGTCCATCATAAAATAATTCCAATCATGTAACGTCACTAATCATATTCCTATCAAGAGTTATCTGGGTCAAATTTATATCTATTGAAATATTGCTTTTGCAAATCAGGTTTACCAAACGTGGTTGTTGACATTTTTCAGTGCAGTTTCCGATAGTTACATGGACTGACTGAAATACTATGTACATATTGAATGAACTTCTCAGATTGCAGTTGCAATCGAATAAATAAAGTTAAATTTAGTGATGGGGGTAGCGAAGTTTGTTTCACACCAATATTCAAAGATCATACTTACAGCGGACATTCAAGAAAGAAACATCTCAAACATTGTTGAATTTGTTCCAATCAAGTATAGACATAAGGACGCCACCTTTTTTCTCGAGGTATGTTGTCCAGAAGATATGTACAAGGGATCATATTTTATGTTCTCTTTATACTTGATGGCGTATAATTCTCTTTATTGATACATGAACATGGATTGGGTTTATAATTTTACATCTTTCAATTTGGCAGCCATCGTAGTCCATAACCTAAGAAACGTCATTGGCCCGAAAGACTTGTTTTCAGTTTCAAACTATCAGAATATATCGTGAACAAAAATCCTAATGATAAATTAAACATAATCAGAGGAATTGAATATGTTTACTTAGCTAAAATTCAATCCCTGCTTATTTGATTTGAATTGGGATATTTAGATCAGTGTACCACAATCAATACAAGTGTATCTGTAATTTATTTTGTCACTCCAGGGGACCAAAATCGATTTGCAGGATTCTCACGCATGCTGACTCGGAGGACAGATGGAGAAGGATCTTTGCAATCATATTGTGTTGGCAAAAAAGATACCCACTATTTTTGCTGTCGACACTATTTTATTATTTCTGAGAAATAATCAAATTTGGTACTCATAAATTCTTGCTATCTTGTATGCAAATATAAGATTATTTCGCGAAGCAATGGCGTCAGTTTGGAATAGAATAAAGTTTGCAAAACTGATTTGATATTGTGAATTCGGAAACCCTGATAATAAAGGATAACCTGCAGGGTGAGGAGAATGCAGCAATCGAAAGTCGAGCCAGTATATCGAATTTAGTTGAACTGCAATAGTTTTTTTTTTTGTTATCGGGTCATCCATTTATCCTGTAGTTTACAAGTGACAAAATAAGAGCTGATTTTGCAAAATTGTAGCAATTTTTTCTGCAGTAGCCCAAGCTAAACGTTGCAACTACGATAGTCTTATTATTATCGGACAGTGACAGGTAAACAATGCTTCGATCGTCAAACAATATCCAACCATACTCTTTTCATATCTAACGTTATGCATAAGATATCAAACAACTTTTGGTTCAACGACAAAATTGATTTGAAAAAAATAATGATACATTTAAGGTAAATTGTTAAACCCCAGATCAATGTTTTTGTAGATTAGGTTTTTGGGGAATAATCTTTGACTAAATATTTGAGTAGTATTCCTTAGATATATCATTTGTATAATTACTTTATTCTTACTGATATGATGTGTTTTAAAAGGGAAATTGAAGATAAAAACCTTTTTAATGATATATAATTCAAACAGGTGACTTTGATTATCTAACAGGCAACTTTTACCAGTAAACAAAGTTGGTTTAGAAAAACCTAATTGCATATACATCAATAGCTATAATAATACAGTATTCTATCCATCATTTAGTAGATTTAAGATTGAGAAATACATTGGTTTTGAAAAAAGTAAGCAGAATGAAATAAAGAGTAAGTACTTGCACCAGGAGAGTTGAGTATCTGTCATTTGAAGGTAATGATAAAGCAATTTGGATTTTTTTTCTTTTTTTACTCGAATCCTTCAGTATTGACCTATAAATATTTTTGTAATGATATTGTCTGTGATATCATAGAAACTATTGAAAAAACTCAAATAGCCATGGGCAGGCCATGTTGCAAGAATGAAAGACAACCGATGGACATCACGTCTCACGACATGGATCCCCATAGATCACATAAGAAACAGAGGCCGACAGAACACAAGATGGAGAGATTAACAAGACAGATTCAGGAAATACTGGCTCCACGACGCCAATGATAGAGAATTGTGGTGAATCACGGGGAAGGTGAATATCCAACAACCGACGTTAAAAGACTGATGATGATGAATAAAACACATTGGAACGTTCAACGAGGTGCA
Organism: Thysanoteuthis rhombus; assembly: GCA_963457665.1. NCBI lineage: Eukaryota > Metazoa > Mollusca > Cephalopoda > Oegopsida > Thysanoteuthidae > Thysanoteuthis > Thysanoteuthis major. The sequence goes on along the minus strand of OY735199.1, from coordinate 54,625,639 downwards.
ATACTTGGGAGAAGAACAAGCGGTAGGAATAAAAACACTGTTGCTTTTGTTTCTAGTAATCTTAAGTAAACTGTAGCTTGTAAGAGAATGAATGGTATAGCAAAAGCAATGATAGGCTTTCGAGAAAAGCAATGTTGGGCTTTCAAGAAAAGAAAGATATGAAAGAGAACCAAACTCCAACTTCTATCATGGTGTCTTTCCAGACATAAAAAAAGGATTTGAATGCCCTAGTATCATGTCTTTAAAAGAAGGACTATACCATGTAACTACTCAAGACGTCCCCGTAATTAAATTTGGGATAGAGATAAAATAACCATAAAATCGGTTGTTACGATCTCCCTCAGTAATACATCTATTATTTAAAAAGAACCAAAAGATTCAAAGCAGAATAAACAATGGAAACGCTATGATATAATAAAAATGTCCACGTCCAAAATTTGTATTTGATATCAGCGAATCGTTCCATTGGGGCTAGTTATGGCCAATTGGATGCGTAATTGTCCGTATTGTTATGTAATTGGTGCCTTCGCCTCTGCCACTGAATTCAAACTGAAAGAATGTCAACGTTTATGTTAACAAATTGTATTTAACTGCAATCAAAGAACCTAGGAAAGAAGCAACCAAAAATGTTTTCCCCTTGGTTTTTCGTTTTTGTCTCAGCTGCTCACGAATATCAAGTATTCGTGAACATTCAGGAAATCAATAAAAAAGAAATACCCATGCACACGTCCATGTGTGCATGAACAAACAGAGAACAGTGGGCCTTAATTCTCTCTCGTTCATACTCTTTCTCACACTCATTATCACACAGGAATCAATATCACATTCCTAACGACAAAACGACATCGTCTTTTCACTCAGATAGATATTGACGCATTTTCACACACGCAACTTGTTTGCATAGCTAGAGACGAAGGAAGCTATTTTCTTGATAATGCCACAAATCTGTTTTTGATGAGACGGGAAGGTCTGGTTTAAAGATGTCTAAATCCAAGGAAGAGGTTCGGGACAGATACTGCGCGGGAAAACGTCACCACGTAACGCCATATAATAGCCTGGACTAACTCAAGTTACAATCCTATTTACTGTGCTTGAAAAAAAAAGTCGACTTCTTATACACACAAACGCTTTGAGATAGACGCAGGTACTCAAATATATATATGCATACGGCCTGACAAGATAGACAACGGCCACAGCCTGATCGTGCATCTGAAATATAGGGTAAATAATTTGATACCCTGGTAAATATACAGCAGTTTGTGTGTGTGTGAAAACGTTCATGTGTGTTGGGTGATGTGAGTATATATGTGTGTGTGTGTGTGTGTGTGTGTGTTGCTTAACGTCCGGTCGCATTTACCTCGCATAAAGTTTAAATAGAGTTGGAAAACCTCAATCCCTTGACATCCCATTTTTGAAACGTTATTATCATTCCATCAAAGATTTGCTCCCAAGTTATTAAGTTTGTATTTGCTTTGCTGGAAAGTTTGAAATAGTTGTTCATACTGATTTTGCTGAATGCAAGCAGATTTTTGAGGAGAGGAAAACGAACAACTTTCAGGCGTTTATTTATTAGAATCTAAGTATAAATAGACGAATTCAGTAAAGCATAAGGTATTAGTATATTTCATTCAATAATAATAATAATAATAATAATAATGATAATAATAATAATAATAATAATCATCATCATCATCATCACACTGACCACCTCGTCCAGGCAAGAAGACCGTACTTGGTAATTGTAGACAAGAAGAGGAAGACCTGCCAAATAGTACACGTGACTGTACTTCCAGAACATAGAGTAAAGAGGAAGGAAAGTGAAAAACGGGAAAATTATCAGGACCTAGCAAGAGAACTGAGGGAGATATGGGGCGTAAAAGCCAGGATAGTGCCGGTCATAGTGGGCGCACAGGGAACTGTCCCAAAGACACTGAGAGCGAGAATGGAGGAGACCAGGATAAGGGGAAGGATTGAGACGGTAGAGACCACAGCACTACTAGGAACTGCACGGATACTGAGGAAAGTGCTAGAAATATAAAGACTGCAACGTTAATTGTCAACAGTGACCCAACAGAGGAAGGGAAATGAAAGCAGAATCGCAAACCGCAGCACTGACATGATAGGCGAAAGAGAGAGGAGACGTTGGCTGAAGACCTGAGGAAACTTATTGTCACTCAGCCTTCAGCAATGACCACTGGGCAACCGGTGAGAAACTGTAAACCGCAGTTATTCAGTGACCTATGAGTACTAGGAGAGAAGGGCTGGAGACTTGAGGAGACTTGCTGTCACTCAAACTCAAGCGGTTACCACCAGGCAACTGGTGTGAGATTGCATATAATAATAATAATAATAATAATAATAATAATAATAATAATAATAATAATAATAATAATAATAATAATAATAATAATGATAATAATAATAATAAAGCAAATGATATAGAACACATTTCGTAAAAGGGAACGCTTTCGAGAAGACACTTGGTCATATCTTTGGGCGTTTGTGATGGCGTTGTTTTGCCGATGATGAAGGATTCATCTGTCGATGATCAAGATCTTCTGTAAAAGTAGGGTTATTTTCTTTTTAATTTATATTTTTTTTACAAAATGAAAAGTAGGATAACCACAGCACTAGTTAATGGCACGTACAGGAATGCCATTTCATTGCATGTATACGCACTGCAGCTGCAGCAAGGGAAAGAACGAATGACGCAAAACTCAAGTTAAGATTCAAAATAGAATAATTTTTTTGTTGTTATTTTTTCAGCCAACTGAAAATGCATCGATAGTATCCGCTTGAAGAGTAAACTAAATCCCTTGTCACGTAGAAGGAAAGACAGATAGAGCGAGAGGGACCGGATTAATCAGTCCCTTGACTGCCATTGGATAGGGAACCGGGTCTGTGGCTACCGGCGTACGACGCTCAACACTATTACGACTCACTCTCTCTCTCTCTCTTGGTGACCAACTCCTAGTCCCCTAACTCACAGGCAAAGGTTTTCTATTGCTATCACTTTTACTAAATTAACTTATCCTTTACTTTTACCTGATACTGGAACTAACTTACTTAGGCCGACTGAAACTATATCGATAGTCTTCGCTTGAAGACCAATCGAAATTCTCACTAAGTGAAAGAGACATAGGAGAGAGATTAATCACCCCTTCGGCTGCCAGGGGCCAGGGCCCAGATCCGTGACCAACCACGTATCTGTCATTCTACCCTAATATACTCTGTAATGGTGAGCAACCCTTGGTCCCTTATCTTATAGGCGAAGGTAATTTTTTCAATTGCTATCCATTTTACTAAATTAACTTATCCTCTCCCTTTACCTGATACCGGAACTAAATGATCATTTACCCTTTGGACTTCTATTTACCCCCCTCCATTCTTTCCTTTCTCATGCGACTAAACTTACTGTCCATAATTCCTACTTCCGGCCTCAGAACCCTCATACATCTTCGTTTTTTTTTTTAATCAACCGCTTTCACTTTCTTTCTCCTTATGTCTGTTCACTTAAGTGGGTGTAATAGCAATCTATTTGTGGGGTCCCACGCGACCACGCTTTATCTTGTCATAATAAATCTACTGAAGATCTTCTTATGATCCTTCTGGCGTCTAAAAACGGGTTACTCTGTTATATTCACATACATATATAAAAGTTAGAAGCGTATTTCATCTTTGACCAAGTATGTGAGTATAGTTCACATATACCCAAGCAAAACGTATCTTCAACAAAATTGTTATTAAAAGATAAAAAAGAATATTCAAGAATAAAAATGAAGTAATTATGTCAACTGTTCCCACCAGTCTATATATCGTAACAGTCGACCAAAAAGTTTTAGAATATAAATTAGTGAAAGAAACAATAGAAAAAATAGATTAGATCAAAATAAAAGTCCCTCTCTTCCATCAATGTTTATTTTTCTCCATCTTCCAAGAGCTATTCCTAACATTGCCTTTTCCATTGCCCTCTATGCTATTCTGAGTTTGTATAAGGGTAGTTTCGTATGTGTCCAGGTTTCCCAACCGGGCGATGGAGTTGGTATTATGCATTATATATATTATATAATTATATACTTTACGTATCAATGACTTTGGCAATTTGCTTTCCAGCAGTTCTGCATTTGCACCAAATGCTTTCCAGCCAATTATATTTTTGAATAAAGCTAAATAAGGATTCTAACCTACATTTGTATTCACCCAACTAGCCCTTGACTTGTGAAAATTTCACACTTCTATCAGAAATAGGAAATCACTTTTACGTTTAAGGTCTGTATCTTGGATGCTAATTGTCAAGGTGCAACATAATATCATGCTGTTATATGCATCTATCTCTCTATATGTTGGACGAAGTCCAGCTTCGTATATGAAACCCATTCATCAAACAACGAATTCAATCTCCTGCACAGACATCCCCAGTCTAGCGACCATTGAATTAATTTCTTCTTATATTTGATGACTAATATGTTAATGCACTTCAGGACTGTATGTGTGCATAACTGTTTCATTAATTGGCGCCTGCAAATAGTCATAAGTCCGGGGGAAGTTTGCAGGGGTCCTTCAGCTGGAGTTATTGTGTGATATAAAGATCGGTTCCCTTCTGTTAGGTTTAACTAAAAATTACATGGCTCCTTACGATACCTGGTATACCCAATAAGCCAACCATCTATGTATTGACCAGGTTGGACGTTGCTCAAATTTAGTGATCGTACGGTCTATCCAACACAATTTGGCAGTAGCTGTATTATACTATGATACATAATCTTCTTGAATGTATCTTTGAATGAATTTGCGCAAAACAGGGCATACTTCGCAGTATTTTATCCATGCCACTGGATTTAATGGGAAATTAAATGTCATTTCTAACCAGTTGATCCTCCTATTCATACAAGTAAGCTGTTATCTCGTGATCTCCTTAAAATGATATGATGAAAATTTAATTCAATTCATCGGATAATTACTAGAAATGAGAGCAGATTGGACTGCTATTATAGAGGTAATCTTCTTGGTAGTGTTACACCTTTATTCATTTTGAAAATCTCTCCTCATTCTAATTTTGGATGTCGAATTCTTCTGGACTCCTGTGTAATTTCTGGAACTGAATTAGCAGTTTATGACAAAGTAGAGGATTAGAAGCCGAGAGAGAGAGAGAGAAAAAAATAATAAGTGTATTTGTTCTATTTATGGGAAATCTTATTCTATATATAAAACATACTTTCATTACTTTCTCCATACTTTTCCCTACTTTCTTTTGTTAGTTATATTTTGTTTCCCAATTATCAATTTCTGTACATTCTTGCAAATGTGTTCTCATAAATGTCCGAGCGGTTCACCCACATCGTTTATTTTGTTTTCTGGGGTAATTCTGTTAATGCCCATAGAAAGTTAATGTCCATAATTTCAAAATACGGAAGCATAGTAAGGAGAAAAAAGATTAATCTGTAACGTATTTTGTCGTCTAGAAAATCAATTATTGCTGTTAGCTTGAGATTAACATTTTCCTGGACGGTTGCTTTTTCCTTACACCTTACAAGATGAAGATTTTCATGAGAAGTGGGAATTGAGATGCTTATTTTGAGGATGGGGTTTGTCCTCCTCAAAGTTAGGGTTAGGATGAGGACTAAATCTTTTTCTTTCATGGTAGTGACTAAAGAAAAAGAACCAGCATTTTTGTTTCTTCCAACAGAATAAAAAAAATCAAAATGACACTTTTCCATTTATCATAAAGTAAGGTTACTTTGGTTTGGTCTAGGGAAAATGATCTAGGATTTTGCAATAAAAAAAGACTGATACAATAAAATATTTGCTTTTCTTTCTTATTTTTGTCTTTTACTGATATACGCTATCCTAGTCGCCTGCGTGGTGGTAGAGATAGGAGAACTTCTATCAGTAACAAAGGTGAATTTTATGGCCATGGCAAAAATCAGTTCTTCAATCCTTGATCCTCAAAGTAACTACAAGCTCCTCACGAGAAAGGTTGACATGTGATTTTCCACCCTCTGCGTGGTTTGGAGCCAAGTAACCTAAGCTGCCTATAACGGAGTTGAAATCGCACATTTTACACCACACCGCTGTCCAAATAAATGCTAGGTTCCTAAAGTTGATTTTTAGGCAGAAAAAACATCTCTACCTGAATACTGTCAAAAGATATTTCCATTTGCTTCCTCACAGCTTGCCTTGTGCCAAATTGTTTTTGAATATGAAATCTTGACTCGTGGCAAAAATAGCTCTGTTTTCCCAATCGGAGTCAGAATTTGGTGTTTTGGCCCATGTGAATGCCAGAATTTTGAAAGCATAAATATAAAACAAACATGACCTCTCTTCGTAGAAGAGTTATGATACAAAACCTTCTTCTCAGCTCCATTCATTTTGCGTTTAACTGTACGAAGCAAAGGTAAGAGGATTCTTACCATCTTTTTTTCTTTGAGTTTATACTTGATTCCCTTTCTTTCATTTTTTTTCAAGTTTTTGATTTCTATTCCCTTTTCTTAATTCTCTCTCTATAGGACATGTTATTGTTAATTTTTTATACTATTTAATCGGTTATAGGCTGCCTTCAAGTCCGATAGAAAAACACTCATATCTATAAAATTTAATAATTCTTATCTTTTGTTACTATGTGCCTTCACATTAATACTTGTAGCTGCGTTCCCTTCAGTTGTAAGTAAAATAAATTAGAGCACGAATCGGAATAGAAAATGAGTTCCAGGTGAGAATCGAACCCATGAAAAGTGGCTCGTTTAACGGGCGACCGTTCATTTGTTGTGATAAAAGCAACAATAATCAAGATGTAAGTATTCGCAAAAAAGTGATAATAGAGATAAATAATGCTCCCTCTGAAAGAATGAATAAAAAATAAAATACTCAATGTATTTTATGATTATTTGATTATTCCTTTTTCTTTACATGTATATGTGAAAGTTAGTGGTAATATTCATTTTTTCCTCCCGAACGGTGCATCGCAGCCGGAGATAGTTATTAAAGGTACCCCAAAATGTTCAGGATTTGAATGCGAAGAAAACGCGCGATGATTTGTAGCAAATCAAAGTTTTTTTTCTATTCACTACATGACTAAAATTCTGAAGTAGACCCGAGTTTCCGTTTAAAATTGAAAAAAGCCGTGATGTAATTTTAGAACATTTTAATCCCTTCACATTTATTGTTCGGAAGATTTTCCTCCTGACTTCATATTCATTCCCTAACTCAGTTTAACTTGGCGTGTACGTTGACAGAATAATTCTAGCTGTTTGCATACATTTCTTATCAACACATTTTTCTTGTAAACGTCTGTGAACTGTCTATTTTTATAAAGCAGAACCAGTCATTTTTATTTAATCATGAGATTGAATAAAATATTTCACACCCACTTCACACATATATTGACCATATATAGTTGTTTTCTTTTCACTTTTAGGGGTCAAAATGGAGAGGATATTTTTATTTAATTTCAGGGAATGATTTTTCCACTTTCAGGGGTCTAATTTCGAGGAGATTTATTTTTATTTTTAAGATTCAAAATGTAGCAGGGGACTTTTTATCCCTTTTTATGGGTCAAAATTGTAGAGGCTGGTATTTTTTTTTCCACTATCAAGATTCAAGATAAAAGGGAACATTTTTTTCACTCTTGAGAGTCTAACTCTGAGGGGACCTTTTTTTTATGATAAGGTTTAAAATTGAGGGTGGAATTTTTTCACTTTATAGGGTCAAAACATTTTTCTGCATCTAGGGGTCAAATTCCAGAGTGAAATTTTTACTATTAGTCGTCAAAATCGGGATGGAAACTCTGTTCTCTTAAACGGGTCAAAATCAGAGGTCAGTAATATTTTCACTTTTCAGGATCGAAATCAAGGGCAAACTATAATTCTATTTTTTGAGGACTAGATTGGGATGGAGGATTTTTTTTTTCTCTTTTAGGGACAAACTGCAGGGTTTTTCCCCTCTTTCGGGCGTCAAATTTGATTGGGAATAATTTTTTACTTTTAGGTGCCAAAAGAATAATGTAACAATTTCTACCTTTCGGGTATCTAAAGCAAGGTGAAACAATGTTGTAATATTTGCACTCATTTCACCCCCAGGCAGCACTGGATATTATTGGTAGATACTAAAAAATACTGTATTTGGCATTTAGATTCAGAGTTATCACTCTTGAACTGATAGTTTCAGTATTTCAAACAAAAATAAATCAATTACTTGGAAATCGTCAGCCCGATTCGTCAGGAAAATTACTAAATTCTCCAAGTTAAAGCAGTTTGACTGTATTGAACTGGCAAAAATGGCCTGGCGATATACTGCTTTTGCTGAGTTACTCTAGCAAATCCAAATCAGCGAGCGTCGAATCAATTCATTATGATATATATTCATAGAATTTTTTTGCCATATTCCATTCATTTGCTTTTCAATTTCCACCTCTCTCTCTCTCTCTCTCTCTCTCTCTCTCTATCTCTCTCTCTCTCTCTATCTCTCTCTCTCTCTCTTTCTCTCTTGCTAATCCCTATCACTTTCTATTTTAACTAATCATCATACTAGAAAGTGTCAAAATAATCTCCAAAAATGTCAACATATGTTTCTTGAGATTTTTAATCGATTTTAACTGGCTGTCTGACTGGCTTTGTATCCTTCGTAAAGGCCATACCAATGAAGCTAAAAGGCTGAGATTTTGAACATTTATTTATTTTGTGTGGATATTTTTTGTACGGTTTATTTCACTTTCTTCTATGGAGAGTCCATATTCAAGTGTATTTTGAATTGATACCCTATCGATCAATCCTCAGCGAAAGATGAAAAATGTATCGTATTCATTTATCATCCCTTCTTGAATCCCAAAACGGCACGCAACCAAATGACATTGATTGCAAGAGACTTACCAGACCCACTCTACCATTTTGTTTTTAAATTCATGTAATGCTCCATTTCATTTAATTCAACTTCATGGTTTCGAACGTGTTATAATTTTCTATAACTAAGTATCTTCCTCTTATATGATGTCCTCGTGTACGTATATATGATTCTGATTCGTTTATGATGAACAAATAGGACCATTATTCAAGTTCTTGTGATTTCACTTCTCCTTTGCTTTATCTATTTATCCCAAACTTCTTTTCTGCAACTTCTCTCCCCTCTCCCCCTCTCTCTCTCTCTTTCTGTTCCCAGCTCAACATTCGCTTAGTCAATCCGTCCTTAAGAACCATGACTTCAAATTTGCTATTCATTTTTGCGATCAAAATTGCAATACTTCCTACTCATTACTGAACCCCCATTTGTTTAGATATTACCATTTTCTCTCAACATTACCATATCTTATTTTAGGAGAACTCCTTATATTTTTTTCTGAGTCAAGCAATTCTAAAATGCATTCCACCGCATTTTCGTTAGTTATTTGATTTATTTTGGCCAAGATTATTTTTATGAAATCGAAACTTTACATTCCAGTTTGTTGATTCCACAGAACCACTCTATGGATATATAAAATACAAAAGTATACTCAAAAAGTTTGTTCCTAGGGTAGTCAATACATTGGAACAACTTTGCAACATTGCATATTTTCAATACACGAAAGATAAAAAAATTTTCTTCATCCTTATCAAGAAGATCTCCTTAACACTTCAAATCAGTGTCTTTTAGATCAATGTTATCAATGTCACTATCATTATCAATCAATGTTGCAATATGAATCAGAAACAATAAAACCTGGGAGAATAAAGTTGATTTAATGGCATGTTTTTATGACCAGTGATTGACAATGAAGGAGAATAACGATTAAACAGACAATGATTTGATTTGCGAGGCTATATTTTGGTTCGTACTCAAAGTTGGATATTGTTTATGATTTTGAATCCATCATTGATCAGAACATCTTCATCTTAAAGGAAATTTATCATATATATATATATATATTTATATTTCTTTGAATCAGGTAATTTCCTAATTTCAAAATGCTCTGTCCAGCTGCTGTTTATTTCAGATTTCATAATGTAATTGTACCCGATTCTATGTTTTCTCAGATTTAAAATGATTCAACTTCTTTAGTTCAATAAATAAAACTTTTCACTAAATGTTATGTTTTATTTCTTACCCATCAAATTTATTTCAAAATGGTATTATCTAAGGTTTTTCTTCTTGGTTTATTATTCGTTTATTATCGGCAATACCTTGTGTTTAACAATTGCACTTTTCAAAGATTATTAATTATTTTTGTGTATTTCAAAGTAAACTGTTATTTTTGCCCATATCCAGTGTGCTATTTTGCATTCAATATTTTTTGATTATCTTATTATATTAAACTTTTCATTTTGATATAAAAAGCATCATGTATAAACATCAGCATAAATTAGTTTGATTATCCGCCATTTATTTGTAGTCGTTTTGCATCATTCCGTGTGTTTCAAGCAGTGGGATAGACTCTTCACAAATTATACATTTGCAAATGATGCTGTATGAATAGCCAGTTTAGTTCTAGAAAACCATCTTATCGTCACTATATGTATGTATGTATGTATGTATGTGATTATAAATCTATAATCACATACATATTATTATATAGAAACTATTTGTTGAAATGATGTATATGATCTGACAGAAATATTATGAATTGCATTATATCAATTTCTTAATAGATAAATGCCAAGTTGTAAAAAAAAAAACAAATTAAACAAAACAAGTAACATGTACGAAATAAGAATTCCTGGGGAGGATAGTTATTTGGGTCTTTGCATTACCGGCTACTGTTTACCTTACCTGGTAAGAGCATCACTACGTTATATATATATATATATATATATATATATATATATATATATATATGTGTGTGTGTGTGTGTGTGTGTGTGTGTGTGTGACGACTTTCCCACTTTGTCAAAGATTGTGCTATTGACAACTGTATACATGGGAAAATACATATCAATAATGATTGCTTGTTTCTACACTTGAACCATCGACGGTGACTTCAGACCTAAGGAATTCCTTATTACCCTTAACATGAAACATGAATCTATCAAACATGATTATAAAGAAGTCAATGGTATCAATTGCCATTTAATAGACATTAATAAGTACTGATTGCAACGGAAAGTTGCAAATAACACTTCATACAAAATCTACTGTTACCCACTACAATCTTTCATCCTAAGCACCAGAAAGAAAACTCTATACATGAGCACTTGGACGAAAAAAGATCAATTCTATTACTGAAGAATTTAACTAACATAGTGACTTACTGAAATCACTATTCGTAGATGGAGGCTACAGACCGGACGTAATTGAATCACAGATAAAAGAAAATAAGCTAATACGATCACCAGTGAAAATAACTTGATACGAGGAAATCACATCCCTTGAGTAACTGCATTTAATGACACTCTGTCTCTACGAACTCAGATGATTAGGAACATTCTTGAAACCAGAATTGAAAGATGTATTCCGAGAACCAGGTACGCTTGCTTACTGCAGGCCAAAATATATCAAAATACATAATTGGTAGCAGTAACATCACTAATATACACAAAAAAACATCTTTACAGTTCAGCATACACTAGAACTTTTATCAGGTCTGTAACGAAAGAAATCTTATAAAACTTACCCTGTGTCTAATTGTACAAACAAAACATATTTTAGGTGTAAGAATGTATACATTGATCTGAACAATGTATGGGGAAATCACAATGCCTTTTCAACTTCCTATTAGAGGGGCATAACTATAGAATTAAATCATTTTACCACAACAAATTATTACCTGTGGTACAACACTCTCGACTCGCAAACCATGCTGTGGAAAATGTACAAAGAACCGGGGAATTAATTGATGAAATATGTAAGTGAAATTCATTCACTTCTATATCATAGGTAATATACTAAAAAACGCGAAGCGTTTGTGAATTCATATTTTCAAGCAAGATAGTTTCTTACCATTGGATTTATAATATTTGATTTTTCATTTAAAATTTACGTATACTGTTTTAATTGCCTTTAATAACATGGTTTGAGATACAAAATAAGGGTTCATGAGAACGATAAAAATAAAAAAGAAGATCAGAAGCTAATCTTGTCGGTTTTTCTTAGTTTATTCAATCCTATTCAGATCTCCCAGTATTGATGGTCTGATACCAATTCATGTCAGGTTGATATCTTCTTCGAAAATGAACAGTGTGATTCCTTGGTTAGACAGTTGTGAAGTTCACTTTTCCATCTGGAGTAAGATTTTGTTGAATAAAATACTCCCTACCCGGTATCAAATTCAGGACTCTTTGACTGAAACAAAATTATAATTTTCTTTATTCATGACATCTTTTCAAAAAAATTCAAATAAATCCCTGAATTGTCCACTCGGTTTAGCAAGCATATATGTATAGAACTCTCTCTCTCTCTCTCTCTCTCTCTCTCTCTCGCACACACACACACACACACACATAATATATATGTATATTAAGCTGAAAGAAGGTTCCATTCTAGCATTGTTGAATTTTAAAGAGAAGACCCCTCTCAAACTCTCAAAATGCATTCCTAAAAACCTCTTTGCTTTCAAAATTTCTTTTACGCCCATCGCGTATGCATTGAAAATTCGGTTGGGCTTATGTTCAGATACATTCATAGCTGATTCTCATAAATATATATATATATATATATATATATATATATATATATATATATATATATATATATATATATATATTCTCTCACAAACATACACACGTATATATAAATAAACAGAGAGAGAGAGAGAGGCATGTATTATTTCCACATAGAAATGCATTCACCTGATAGGATAAATGAATATGAATAAATGGTTACATACAAATGTATGTCTGCATATATGTATAAGTAGGTTTTTTAGCATATGAATGCATATATGTATAAACATATTTTTATGAAAGGCTCATGAAAAGTTCTCTAACGGATATAATGTCATTATCATCATCAAGGTTGGTTGATATCTCTTTTCTCCAGATACAGATCATCAACAAATTGATACTTTGGAAATAGGTCTCCTGGCATAATTTAAATCAACTGTTCGATCCTTCAGTGAATCACCTCAATTGACAAGGGATAACGTGGCAGGTTGATAGGGGGAATGCATACTCAAGATTCAATATAAATTGTTTGTTCTAATGTTCCTTTCTTTTGATAATGATTAACGATACTTGACGAAGACAGACCCATTGTGCTCAAGGAATGCCTGCCTGAAAGGAAATCTTTACCTTTCGATCAGTACAGCACGCACTGGTATCGCTGCATCATTTAGAACTAACGGTTTGTTCGACATATTGAGACACTCTACATTGCAGACCATAAGCTCCCACTAAATCAGCAAAATTAGACCAGACCAGACTAATTTTGCTGATTCAGTTGGAGCTAACTTTTTGCGATATAAAGCCCCTTGAATTGTCAATATGCCGTATTAAATCATGATTTCGAAATAAATATCTTCCCAATAAATCCATTCATTCTCACTTTCTTCAGCGCATGTTTTTCTTTTTTGAGTGGTAGTTATTCATGAATGAAGGTGATTTTTTATTTATTCATTTTTTTGCTGAGGACACGTTGTCTCCCAATTATAGACGTTGCCTTTCTTTCGCTTGGTCAATTTTCCCAGCCACAAATAAAGAATTTAATGAGCAATTTTGAAAATCGGGAACTTGTACTAATGAAGGCACTGTCGCTAATGTTGTACCTTGCGTGTTCTTAACAATGAGTTAGCCAACTAGACCGTTGCAGTTCTTTAAATTTTAGTTTGGCGTGAGGACTCGCTCAGTCTTTGCAATACACTGCTGGGATACTTGCTGTTTCAGCTTAAGGGTTCTAACGAATGACTAATTGTAACAGCTAGGAGGTTCTTAAAAGATTTAAAGTGAATAAAAGTGAAATATTTTAGAAATTAGAGAAGAAATGTGAACAGCTCTTTCTTGGGCCGATTCTCACTGGAACAAAGATTTTTCATAAAAATATATTCTTTTAGGGAAAAGATTCAAGTATAATTTTTTATAGATTAGTTTTTGTGCAGACTAATAATCTGTTCGATGTGGATTGACTTCAGAGGTCCGCAGTTGCAAATTCCGATTTTATTCGTAAATGTCAGTTGTAGTCCAATATAAAGATGTGGCGTGTGATAACGTAACGCAAATTTGAGTAAACATGTACTTGAGTATTTCCAACGATCTATTTGATGATGTTCTGCATCTTTTAAGTTGTATTCCGGCCACCCTACTATTGAAACAACAAAAATCTAATTACAAAGAATTCAGGAGTTTATTACATTGGTATCTTTGAAAAAAAGTAAAGAAAGTATTTCCAACGATTTGATGTCTAAAAATAATGAATAAAATCTCTTCGGTGTTTTGCAAAATGATATCATTACGCAATGTATATGTGTTCATTGGAACAGTGAATTTGGGATCAAGAAAGGGGCTGCAAATAGGAGAGATTATACCAACGATTCCTAAAAGTGACACTACCAAGGGCGCCGGGAGGCAGAAGGGTGATAGGTAGTATGAATTGAGGGGAAGCGTGATCACAAATCATAGAACATCCATCCTTCGCATTGATCATCATCATTTAATTTTTGATAAATTTGTATTTATTTCAGTTTTTTCTATGAAATAAATCCTTCAATTGGAAAATATTAAGATATAATTTCCAATCGATAGATTTTTACCGAACTCACGGATTAAAGGTATGCAATAGGGTGCCTCCTGAGAATTACCCTTCGTATGTTCAAATGATATATATATATATATATATATATATATATATATATATATATATATATATATATATATATATATATAGTACACATCAGGTTTGCAGTATGACACAATATAATATAAAGCAATGTCTGATATGTGATGGATTTATTCCATAAAGTGCTCGATACATTCAACTTTAAACTTCAAGTATCACGTTGGTTTGGAGAAGAGCTGGAAATACAGTAGAAAGTACGTTTATTTTTCTTCCATGTTAGAGCAGAATGATTACAGAAGTTTCATATTCCTGTCTGACGAACCAGGAAAAAATCTTTGTAGGTTTTGCTACGATGAAAGCAGTTTCTCTTTTGTTTTATTATTGTTTCGTTCATTACAGATAAGTCCGAAATCCAGACCATACCCCTTTGACATGTAACTTATAACCAACAGAAAAACACATGCACACAACTCAACAAACAAAGCAGCAAAATAACGAAAGAAAATCTCATTTCACCAAAGCAACATCCACAAAAATTTCCCCAAATTCCCAAAATAGGAAATTAAAGCATATATAATCATTAGCCTGAAAAGGATAAAACAGGGTAGTGACGTAAAGTCTTCGTGAAGTGAATTTTAAAATATATATATGTATATATATATATAATCGTACCATGGATGCTCTTTAGGAACCCCACATATGGCTTGTAGGAAACAACTTTCACAGATCATTATTAGTCAAACTCCATTCACATTGTCTCAATTAATTGCAGCCTTTTGCCGTTCGTGCATGATCTTGGAAAACATAAAGAAGAACTCCAACTAAAGAGTGATGGTTAACAAGCATGTTTCCCAGAGGATTATTTCTGGTGGTGCGTTTATTACCAACTAGCTAAGCAACAAGTGTGGTTTGCAACAGGCTCACCAAATGGAAAAAAAAACTAATGATAATCCCTATTAGATTAATTAATATCTTATTGATCTGACTTCATCAATAATCTCCACCCGAACTTAACGTCCATAACTTTAGAGCACGAAAATGTGTAAAGAATAAATGGATTGAATTGCTTTTCCATTATCTTATGACTAAAAATTCACTTTGTTGTGATATTTTGTTGTTAAAATTTCAAAAGTAATTTGATTGTTGGGTATGAAAACATTTCCCTTTTTTCCTGAGCGGCTAGTTTTGCATATTACCTGACAAGTTGTAAGATTTTTTAGACTAACACTCTCAAAGGTATGCCGTGGATGAAAAAAGGTGGAAAAATTGAAATATAGAGCACAGAATTTTGAAGCTTTGTCATTAGTTTCAAGCAAACCAAATTATTCATAAGCATCGGAAAGGTATATGTTGAATTTATTTCCTAATTCCACACAAGATATAACATTAGATTTAAGATAAAAAAAGATATTTGTTTTGCGATGGACTAATGGAAAAAAGCAGTCTTTCGGATTGATTTTCATCGTGAAAAATACTTCTTGATATAATTTCTTCCTTTTTCTTTTTGGTTCCCTAGTTTAGAAATATCAATGTTAGATAGTGGTTTTGACTAACAAAAATTCCCTATTTGAGTTAAGATTTTATCAAAATTGCATAAAATTCGTTGTATTGAATCGTGTTAAATTGCTCAGGGACTAGCAATTAAAGGTGTTATTTTAACGATTGGGAAAAATCTATTATAATCCCTTTACAGAGAACATTTAACAGTTGAAGTGACAAAGCAAGAACCGTCGTTACGAGCAATGTTCGGACTCAGATCATATTCCTTTGCTGAATGACTGATCACTACACACATGTAACAATGATATTAGAACCAACACAGTTTTACTAAAATGTGGCAACAAACTAGTGCATACAAAAGAAATAATGGATGGACGCCAGCAACACCTGCGTTATAAAACATTTTAAAACATTTACAAAGGTTTGAGGCATTTTAATCCTGTGACAAGACAGAATGAAAAATAGACAATACAATTAATAAAGCAAATATTGGAGACAGGAACGACTGGAACATTTAATACAAGTTGGCAAGAGGTTGGGTCTCGTTGAGATTAAATTTAATTACAACACTGAGACGGTGACAGGCAAAAGCAAGTCTGACACAAAAATGTAATCGGTATTTATCAACTATGGTATGATTTTGCAATCAATGGGTTCGGAGAAGATTCAAACTTCCATTTTTATCTCCACGCTAATCCCCCAAATCATTGATATCGATTTCATATTATTCCATGTATCTATTTGACTGAATTTATTTTTTTGTGCAACTTATCAATTCATAAACTTATTGATATATATGTGTAGATAAATTTACACATATACATAGCTACACATATATGCATTCTAACATACTTGAATATTCTCTTTCTCTCTTTCTCTCTCTGACAATGCTGATTATGATGATGATGAAAAACAAGCAAGCAAGATCCGACAATTTTTGTCTGGTCAACAAGCAACAGGCTATAATTCTTAACCTGATGGAATATTCCGATACGTCTGCTTATTCAAGACGGAGGCTTCTCATCTGTCACTTGCTCCTTTCAGTTGGTCAAATTGGCAGTAATACTCGCCAACATGTGCCTAATATATTTAGCATCAGTAAATGTTTGCCAATTCTCTCTGCATGCTATTCTGTTCACTCCTATACAGGTACCAGGTACATTGCAAGATAATTTAGTACATATATATATGTGTGTGTGTGTGTGTTTGTTGTGTCGAGTTGATCTGACAGAATGTAAGTGTATATTGCAACTGGAAGACAGAAAGAAATAATTCAAGAGAAAAGCAGGTATTACAGCTTTTATTATCACGCAGCCATGTTTCGATGCATTTCGGTGGTTGCCAACAATCTTTTTACAGAGAAACTTGTTTACATGTTTGGCATTTTAGTAAAGAAATCGGGATATTACTGTTGTTGTTTTTTCATTGGAGTGAGTTTCCATCCGTGTAGGAAAGGGTCAAGTTCAGTCTGAACTAAGAAGGGTCTGTGAGAGGGGGAATCAGAGGTGTTGGCACCTGTATCTTGTCTGAGATAAGGTGTGTGGGGTTGCAATCATCCGGCTTGTTTGAGATAAGATGAAATGAGAGGCTGGTCAGGTTGGGAATTGTTAGTTTTCAGGAAAATGTGTTTGGTCGTGGAATTTTTTTTTAAATCGAGAGATTTTGTCTAGCATTTTATTGATAGGTGTTGACTTATACGATGTGGAAGTTAAGTGTGTTTGTTTCAATCTTTTTGGTCGCTGGGTGGGACTTTATTTCTTGAAGGAATGGTACTTGTGTGCTTGTACTATTTTTGTTATGGTCTGTTGTGTGTTAGCCAATTCCAAATTTATGTTTGTGTGGTAATCAGTTGTTTTTATTTCAAAATCAAAGCATCTAAAGGGTTTGCTATCTGGAAATGCCCGTAACCCCGATTCATTGTATTGCATTGGGATATATATGCTACTCCGATACATCTGCGTTCCGAGGGGTCATGTAAAATTTTGATAAGATGAACTTTGTGAAAGTTGAAATAATAATTGTGTGTTTTTCTATATTCAACCTGGGTGTTTGTTTTTCTTCATCGAATTTTACGGGTCATTTCAGTTCGTATATTTTTTTTTTCTTGAAATGTCTGGACGTCTATCCTATATAGATCTTGCCTGATATTGCGTAAACTCCGCCTTAGGTTGATGGTAGTTTGCGCTGTGGTTTATTTACCAAATATGTCATAGTTGTTGAAATGTGGTTGTTTTTTACGCTGAGTAACTCGACCCATATGCTCCATGCATCGTTGAATAGCAGAGACTTCTTTCTGCACTGAGGTGTCAATGTTGGTGTTTTAGAAAGAAATTCAATTTGAAATGATTTTGAAAATTGTTTTACATTCCAAATTGAGGAGTGAGACAGCTCTGAGATGTTTGATGTTTCAAGCGTTCTCCTACTAGGGAACACAAACGCTTTGATTCCAATGCTGCCGCCAAAACCTTCCGATTGCCCTACACTCCCACCGGGAGCGCTAAAGAATCCTGGACGCCATTTGAAAACTTTTTACTGCACTCCACTTTTGACTGATTTTATAGCTTCCTTGACATCTCTTATCATGGTTTCGGTCATATTGAACACGATGCTAGATTATGGTGGGGGTAAAAAGCTCGCTTTATGGCCAAGGTCTTTCTCCTTTATGCTGTCATTGCATGTCTGGTAGTTACCGTCCACCTCAGAGCATGATAGGAGTCCTCCTGTGTTTTTCCTAAGCAACTTCTTCATTAATCATTAAGGATTAGCAATGAAAGCGCTTATCTTGCACGTCTTCCTTTCACTCTATGTGACTCATGATACACACACACGAACAAACACAAACTTCCAACATACATTGCATGAACAATTAACGAGGGAAAGAAGTATTCAGACAGTTGGAGGACCTTTTTCGTGACAAGCCATCTACAACATTCTTTTGAAATATTTGCCCCCTCTTCCTTGTATAATACCTACAAATCATTCATAATTCTGTGGTCCCTTTGATGAATTCAATCTTTCAAGCATTACTGTGAATGTCCAATTGGATTCAAGTTGAGAGATTGATCACTCCTCTGATCCAGCTCTGCATTGTTCTGAATGGA
>OY735199.1:54591369-54601369 GCA_963457665.1 Thysanoteuthis rhombus | reverse complement strand
TCTTGTTGGAATTATCAGTTGTTCACCTTATAACTATTCCGGGGATTCTAAAAAAAAAATAGTTATATTAACATGACACCCCAGCCATATTTATCGAAAAACACATCCCTTTCATCTAAGATTTTGATTAATAGTTTATGTCATACATATGTTTTCCTATTAGGCATTATCATAATGCATTGTATATGAATGTTATTTTATACTATAGATCATGAATTATCATTTCTTACATAAAAAAAAACCTGTTTGAAACATCTATCAATTAACAAATACACATACATACATGCGTACACGCACGCATACACACATGCGTACACACATGCATATATATATATATATATATATATATATATATAGAGAGAGAGAGAGAGAGAGAGAGAGAGAGAGTGTGTGTGTGTGTGTGTGTGCGTGCGCGCATGCGCATTAGCTGAATCATTCATGGCTTCTGGCATCTACGAATTAATATCCCTTACAGGATAAATCTTTATCTGTTCTCCCGGACATTGTTGGTGAAATTGACACCAGACCAACTTCTGGGATAATAAGTACTTCGACGAATATTTTTGGTATCTGATCGTGGACAAGTGCGAAAACCAATCTCTTGTAATATCTGAAAATACTAAACGTTATTTTTCCTCGAGCCCGCCTTCATTTTGAAATATTTTGGTGTATATTTAGTCCATCTGATACTTTACTACTTTTTTTTTCACCTGGCACGATTGCAGAATCTGATCTGAGTATTAATATTTAGTAACAGTTAATAGATGACAATTAGTTTATTTCCCGTTACCACCGATCTTATCACATCAGATTTCCCATTTAGTTAAAATATCTATGCGCACGCATACATACGTTCTCACACACGCACACATGCGTACATATTACCCTAGTCAGTTCTGAAACGGTAAAAGTTTGTGTATGAACACAATGTCGAATTCCTTTATTTTACGTGTAGTCATTTATAACACATATTTCTGGGATCTGATATTCAGTTGATCATCATTTCCATTCTGGGGAAAACCAACGTCATCTATAGATGTGTTATTGAAGATAGGGGAAAGACTTATTTGAGAGTTGTCTCAAGAAGTTTTTGTTGATAATAGTTCAGCAACTGCAAATCTACTAATATTATTCGATAGCAAGGGTTTACGTATGCATGAATTGCATAAATAATAATTGAGTCTTTCAGCTTGTTTTTCACCAATCAAATGATCGTGCATTGTTTATATATTGCAAGTATCTACCTTTTTGATAAGTTCTCACAAAATTTAGGGAGAGACCTCTCGAGGAAGTGAGCCCCAAAGCATATCGTCTTGCAGATTCTGCCTATCTGTAAAAGGGAACCATATCAGACATTTGGCGTATCATTGACGATATATATCTGATTATAGAAGTCGAATAAAGATTTAATGAAGGATTGAGTTCGAAGATTTTTGTTTTTATTTTATAAAAAATGCATAAATCTGGGAAATATTCAGATACATATGTACACAAACTATAATTGATTCTTTTTTTTTTTGCTATCCCATCGAAACTACTAAAGCCGTTATTCTACGTCTACCGAATGATGGCATGAATTAGAAACAAAGAATAAACTTCAATGAGATTAGAACCTGCATTCCCTTTGCCTCAAGTAGTGTCTTTTGCCCCCTGAACAACAGAGATGTTGAAAATCAAGTCTTCACAAATCATACATAGCTTCACTTTTCTTTTTTTTGTTTTTTTTAACTTTCCGTAAATGCTTGGTGGCATCATATTTGATTACATAAACGTGTATAAGTTAATAATGATACTTGATCTGCATACATAATTCTCAATTCAGTAAACTCTGTCACTGCCAGATGTTTCAATAGAAATAATCTCTATGGTGCTACCAATTTCCCTACGAATGGATGAAACAAATCTCGTGGTTATGTATAATCGCATCAAGGACGTATATAAATGAAATATTGCAAGAAAAAAATCTATAATCTTCATATTTAGCATTTGTAAAGGGAAATCTTTGAAATGATTAATCGTGCTAATACAAAACGGTCCATGTACCAAAAAGCATCTTTGGTAGTCATTTCAATCATCCACTTCGAATGGAACTAAATTGACGCCAAGATCACCTTACACAGATCACGCCAACCGGAGGGAGGATCCTTAATCTCTCAGTGTAGTCAGTGGTATTTGGCGAGCCAATCCAGTCAAAGCTGTTTGAAATGGGAAACGTAGGTACCCTAATATTCTTCCCTCACTTGAGCTATGGGTAAAACAGCACAGATGGCAGGGCTCAGTAACCTTCTTTGGCGTCCAATCAAGAAAAATACTTCTCTGAATTAAAAAAAAAAAGAATTGAGCCCACTCCCAACCCCAACTCTCGCGGGAAAAGAGCGCATGTGTGGCCCCCTTCGGTAACACCCTACTTGCTACAGGTGATCGGCGTGCAAGCAGGAGAATAATCAGAATCAGGCTTCAGGATTATCTGTAGCTTGTTATTTGGAGGAAAACAAATTGTTTAGTCAATGATTCATCCATTTCATGTTAAAAATCAACCATTTCATCCAAATGTAATAATTCCATCCATTATTTTTCTCCTCGTCTTTTCGCTGAGAAACCAACCGAGAAAAGGTTGGCTGGTTCCGTTCATCTTGAATGAGGAAGGACAGGTTGAAATGAGAGGTACACCTCCTTCTGATTTCTGTTCATCTTTTCCTTCTAACCATGCTTATATATCTCTTTTTATTTTCTCTCCACCTGTCTCTCTGTCTCCGTCTCTCTCTCTCTCTCTCTCTCTCTCTCTCTCTCTCTCTCTGTCTGTCTCTGTCTCTGTCCGTCTCTTTCTCTCTCTCTCTCATCCACGTCTAGACACACTGAAAAACACAAGAACTCACACTCAAAAAGAGAATAGCTTACCTGCCATTCACAATATAATTCAAAACACCGTTTCTATCTTACCTTCTTTGTTTCATGTGGCACTTACTGTGTTTTGTCTTACAGCAGAGCAGGTATTACCTCTTACAAAACGTTCCTTGCCAATATCAGTGGATTAACTTATCAAAAATGATTACTGACCGGATAAATTTGATCGCGGCGTCTGACATTACAATGAACAACGAAAACAGCTAGCATTTAGCCAGTACGTTATTTTCCTTGTCTGATTCTGCAGAAAAATGTTGTTTTTTGCGTATGTGATTATATCTATGTATACATTAATATGATTGAATTTTATGCCAGTAGGTGCAATCATCAGACCTGCAGTCTGGTGTATTCTTCCAACTAGCTTGGAACTCAGTCACCAAAAAACCTTGAATTTTCTATATACCATATATATATATATATATATGAGAGAGAGAGAGAGAGAGAGAGAGAGAGAGAGAGAGAAAGAGCAAGCGAGATATTTATATTGAAGGAAACAGGGAGGGAGAAATAGCCATGAGACCAGACCACAAATGTAACAAAAAGTTGTCCGATTTTTGCCCATAGAACAGTTGTAAACGCATTAGGAGAAGGCCAGAGACAAGATGGAGTAATAGCACAAAAATGTTCACTGGTTGGATTTTGCAGAGAGTATTTGTCCCACGAAGGACGCTAAAAGAATGGTGATGACGATGATGCTTTACATGAATTAAGAATCATCGGGATTTTTGTGTAACTTTGCTTGATGATGATTGATGACATCTTGAAAGATTATGATGTATTTATATATTTTGCTTACGTGCGTTCTTATCTGTTGCAACTCGTTTCCTGTGAACTCACCGAACTTGTGGAATTTTGTACCGCAAACAAAGGCCACAAGAACTTGATAAGAATGAAATATAATCAAAAGTGTAATACGTGACACATACTTTGAAAATTTGATAGTGTTTACCATCTACAGGTGAAATATATATTTTTTTATTTTCTTGATTATAATGATCTGAGCAAAATATATTTGCAAGAAGATTTGAGCTTCTTTGAACTCTAAAATAATGTCGGTTTATGCAGACATTCAAATATGTCACACTAGTTGTTAACGAAGATTTAGTTCTTAAATTATAAGTGAGATTGATCCAGTTTTACGAATACGTATGCGGCGCACAGAACGTTCTGTTCAACTTTGAGGCAGTATGATATGTGTCAAGATTTACTGCGGATATTCTCAGCTTCCAGTCTAGTAGAATGATTGCATTGTCTGCTTGCTGTAAGGTAAGTTGATTCATTTAGCGATAACATTAACTCGTCTTAGTTTTCTATCTGATTAGCAACAGCGCAATATGTCTTTGTGTTGCAACATGGCGAGGGAGGAAGCCAATGACTCAATTCTATGTGGTACTTGATCGGAGATCAATAACAGAAAATAAGCCACGTTTGCACTCCTCGCATTGGCCTTCACCGGATTCTTCCTTCAGGGGGGAGATGACACCATAATTTGAAGTAGAATCTATTCTGTTGGAAATAATTTACTCGGAAAATGAAACTTCGAAATTCCATTGGTCTGCATGGAATTTATGGCTGACAAAAAAAAATGCGCTCTGAAATAGTCTGTTTTATTTAACGACGATGGGGCGTTATGAAGGCCAAAGTATACCAATCAAAACGATCTCATGTGTAGAAAACACTATGGTTAGTTACGATGATTTTGTTTCTAGCATGGTTCGTTACGATGAATTCATTCTATCTAACTCTTTAAAGCAGAAAATATTCCATTTGAGAAACAATGACATATATTGACCTATAGTGTGGTAGACGATTCTACCTTAGTTAGATTTGTACCTAGACGCTCCACAATTTGCCTCGGGATGATCTTCAGAAGATTAGACAGTAAAGGAAACAGAATAGAGGAATCAAAATAGACGGTGGATATCTGAACAACCTCAGATTTGCAGACGACATAACCCTTTTCACGGATGAACTACACGACCTCCAACTAATGCTAGACGAAGAGAGCTAGAAAGTCAGTTTACAAAGGCAATGGTCATGTGAAACAACCACGTCGGAAATGAGAACACTGAGATCAAAATCGAGGACACAGAACTGGATAAAGTAGACCACTACATCTACCTAGGACAACGAATCTCCATGAGACCCTCAAAAGAAGAAGTAATCTATCGAAGAATCACCCTTACTGGCAAGCTCAACCTTCATAAACAAGAAAATCCCATTAATCCTGGAAAGCAGAGTATACAACCTATGCATCCTCGCAATAGTCACTTATGGAGCTGAAACATGAGATACAACCAAGAGACAGACTTGCCAATTAAGGATAATTGAATCCCTGAAAAGTATTTGTCCAACAACGGACATTAAGATGATGATGATGATGGTTATGATGAAATTGAAAATGACAATGCTCACTACAGTGGTATATTTTGCTAGCCTATTTATATTTAACACAGAACAAAGAGAACGCTTTATATCAAGAGCAACGATAGTGAGTCTTAGCTCTGTGTATAATGCTTACTTCTGTTATTGTTGATATAATACAAATAGATGAATAAAATTTGAATTGAGTTAGTGGATGATTTAAAGTGCTGTACATAATGAACTCTTCTTTTTTATTTAATCCATAAAAATTTGATCAACGAGAGGTTGAAACTTATAATAATGGTTTTGTTATATCTATTCCATTAAGAATACAAGAAACAATTATTACTCACCGAACATTTAGTATGAGATGAATAGCTAGAGATAGAGTACAATCTTGCTGACTGACGAAGGTAAAAGTCTGAAAGCTGTGAAATAAAGTAAATCTGCTCATACACATTATCCTGTTTTAGTGTCGACTGCAGATCACTTTATATCTAGAGACAACAGTCTGTAAGATGGAATTTACATTTCCAAGAGCAACAACATGTTATTTTAATGTTACTGTTATTATCTTTCGTTGTAGATGCAAACATGAATCCCAGAGATCGTCAAAGCTGGCAAATGAACAACTGGCACATTCCAATTCATAGAATTAGATCTTATCGGATAGCATGCTACTGTTGGGAAGAATCATGCCAGACACTTCTATAGACATCTAATATGATTGTATGCTTTTAATATTCTGCAAAATAAAATAAGAGAATGAAAACAATTTGATTCAATAACTTAGTCTCAGCCATGCTTTCTCGCCAAAAAACACTGTAAGGTTTTCTATTGCTGATATATGAATCTCAGTCAAAGATAATTCCTTGCCGTAAAAAAAAACTTCGCTCAATGAAACTCGATAAACTGGAAATCCCAAGAGAGATTATATCGACTAAATTGAACTCAATGAACTGGATTTCCGGAGAGAAGTTATATCGACTACAACAACAGCTGGACTTTGGCTTGATAAAGGTGAAAATGATGAACATATTCTAACTTAGTTGGACATCATCAATCTGAGAATTATAGACAGACACACAGTAACACACGCCCGTGTGTGTATATATATATATATATATGTGTGTGTGTGTGTGTATATATATATACATAAATACATGTATGCATACATATGTATACATATGTATATATATATATATATATATATATATACATAAGTGTGCATAAAAATATATATTCATCGTACGGATCAGATTTTCAATAAAACATAATATAAAGCAATGTCGGATATAAGATGAGTTTATTTCATAGAGTGCTCGATACATTCAACTTTATACTTCAAGAGACAAGTTGTTTTAGAGTGAAGCTGGAAATATATAACAAGAATAGGATTTGCCAAACGAACAACTTTATGTTTTTGCCCTCTTTCGGCCTCATCAATACACCTGATGAGGCCGGGAAAGAGCAGAAACATAATCTTGTTTACGTAGCGGATCCACTTCCTATCATTATATATATATATATATATATATATATATATATATATATATATATATATATGTATATGTATGTGTGTGTGTATGTGTGTGTGTGTATGTGTATTAGTCTATTTGAGGGTCCTTTGAATGTAATTTGAAGATCGTTTTCCCAATGGAAGGATCGACGGAACACAGAGTAATTTCCCTATTATCACCAAATGTTTGCACCTGATATACCCAATTGTTGAACCATGTAATCAATATTCGAGCTTGTACAAATAGTCAAATTTATTAACATTGAGTTAGAATCATTTGAAAAAAATATTCTCCAAGATATACAGTGGAAATTTCCTCTAATTCAACACTCAAAGAATCAATAGAGAAAATTTTATCAAAATTGAATAGTATGTTGGTGGTCACAGTTCTTTTTTTAATTGAGTTAACTCGTAGCGTCGAATTGAGGAAAAAAAAGATTGAATGCAATGATCAACACCATTTTCACTTCCATAAAAACAATTTTTCATGTTGTTAATCTCATTAAAGTTTAGATTTTTCTCAGAGAGAGCAGATTTCTCTTGCATTTTTAAAGATATCCATGATTAATTGAATGTTGTAACTCCAAAGAATGATACACAGATTGTGAATATTTTTTTTAACAAGTTTTTCTTCTCAGGTGTCGATTTTACGTTCAAAAATATTGTTCAATCCCATCATGACTAAACAAAATATCTACAATACATCTTTATTCTTATTTAGATTCAAAGATATTATAGCGTTAGGCAATGATTAGAGATTGAATTTTATAGTTGCCTTTATAATTCAGGTCAGTTATTTTATTGTTTGATCTAGTACCATAGGTCTCTAAATTCATGCTGATAAATTACGCAATGAAATCTTACTCGTACATATTTATATTGTATTATGCATCTATTGCATATTTCAATCATGGGACATGAAGAAAACTATACTTTAATTTTGAGGAAATTCGACTACAGGATTTGTATAATATTCCAAACAATCATTTTATAACTACGATTTGCTAAATTTATACTGCGAACGTGGTATCCACCATGAATAAGTCTGCAACCGTAAAATATCTAAAAATTTAAGACATCATATACATATATATGTGTGTGTGTGTGTGTGGAGAGAGAGAGAGAGAGTGAGAGAGAGAGAGAGAGCGGAAAATGGCGTAGAAAGCCTCAAAGCATCCATCATTCAGCATTAAAAACGAAAATCTTTCCTGTTTCCCTCTGTCATCTATTTCCCAATATCTGTAAATGCAATGTTTACCCTTTTTTCTCCTGTTTCACCCATAGTTTGTTACTGTATTAAAATGTATGAGTTTTTTCTTGTTAGGATCATCAGTTGTTCACCATGTAACTGTTTGGGGGATTTTAAAACCTGGGCAGTTATATTAACATTGCTTAGGTCATACAGTAATTTCATATTGGGTACTATGTGCATTGATATGTTTTTATAAAACACATCATTTATATTTTTTTTAAATAGGGCTTACTTAAGTAGATTACCCCCAAAACGTATCTAATAGTGAGGAATCAGGAAGTATAACAACAGATGTGACCCGTCGTTCGTGACATTACTATTGAATGTTCACCCTCGTGAATACTAAATCTGTTGAGTAAATTTTAATCTCAGGCTGCATGCAAATCAACTTATGATATCATCTTTATATATATATATATATATTGATTTATTGAATAAAAAAAATCATCTATCTTTGTAAGTAAATTTAATTATTCCCGGGAGAGTTCCACTGTAGTTGTATACATTTACTATATTGTATGAATACAGCCTGCAAGGAATACACTCATACACATTCGTTCATTTTTAAGCTTACCGAAATTAGCGAGTGAAAGAACACCATTACAGAATATCAATGTTAACAAGTCTTAATTAATAAAGATGATTGAAAACGGAACGTGCTACTTTAATTAAAAAATGCTAATGTACAGTTTCCTTAACCTTTTAAGCTAGGTGTGCGAGTATCTGGCAACCTGCAGTAAAAATGCCCGACCTCGAAGGCCAATACTTGATAGCAATTAGAGTAACCACCCGCATATTTCCGACTTCTTTCATCAGCTCAATCTCAGTCAGTTCACCTATGACTTGCTTCAACCTATGAAAAAGCTAAAGTGCTTTTCAGATTATTGTATTTTAACCTTTTCAGAAAATCAATTGATTTTCTTGAGAGATATCATTATGTGATTCATATTTTCTATTGTTGAAAGAAATTTTGCAAGCTCACAATTGATGATGAAGAGACTTAAATTACATTTTTTTTTTTTGTAAAAAAATGTCCCCGTGAATCAAAAAATGTATCAATAATTTCAGAGTGGTACTTTTGATTATCTTAATAATTCCGAGCGATAACTCGAATTTACGGTCGACTTTGTGACAGATGTGCTAAAAAAAAAAAAAAATGTCTTCCACCCTCAATGCCATGACTACAATAAAAACTATACATATGTTTCTTTAGATCAGTAGCAGGTAATGCAGTTGACGATTTAGATTATTTGATGAATAACTTTAAAAATATTTAAAAGCTACTTCCGCATCCCTCAGATCCGTCATAATTGTTGATATATTCCTAATATCGACCCCTTATATGAACATAAAAATCGAAATTGTGGCATTTTGGAGTATTCTCATTGATTTTATTTATTTATTTTTTTTTTGACAAATATGGTTGTGGCCTCATGCCAGTCATAGATAATTTTAGTAATCATGTATATTTATTCATTTAGACTCATGTGTGGATATATGCACTGGCGCTAACAAACTTACGCCCACGCTAGCATTTGATAGTGAAGGGAGCTGAAAGCATCCCTTTCCAAAGGTTGTAGATTAAAACAAAACGTAAATTGCTGCTCGAAGTCATAATGCCTTTCTTTCATTCCGTGTATCTAGTATGCAAATTCTCATTCGATGTATGTAGAGTTGTTTACCTGTGATTGAACACCGATTCTTTGTGACTGCAAGATTTCTGCTCTCCATAAGATATAGCTGAGAGTTTAATCAAATGTCAATAATGTGTACTCAAAATACATGTTGAAAACTAACTGGAACCCGTCCCATCTCGCAGTTTCTAAGTAATATGTAAATGTATGTATGTACACTGGGCAGAAAGTAAGGGTTTGTTTTAGTTTAATTGTTACATTTTAAATAGAACCCCCATTAAACACAAGAATAATTATTCCTCATAAAACATTTTATTTCAGAACCTT
>OY735199.1:54433869-54588869 GCA_963457665.1 Thysanoteuthis rhombus | reverse complement strand
ATGTAACATAATTTTCCGTCCGTCGTACGAAAATACAGATTTGTGGTAACTTCTGTTATCATTTTGCAAATCCTCAAAACTTCAAATTCGACTCTGCAGTGTCTGCTGACTAATCTAGTGAACGTCAATTCCGTACAATGACCAATGATCGAGTAATTTCGGTGCATACTCACAGTAACAGAGAATACTTGTCACTTTACACCTAATTTATACCCAACGGATATTTACTGAAAAACTAAGTCAACTGACTTTTTTTTCATTAAAGACTCTTTTGTATACAAAATCAAAAAACAAAACAACAACATATATTCGAACAATTGAGCATGCATTTCAGGTATGTGAACTGAAGTGAAGAAACAGTAAGCAATAATAAAGAAGATCTGACTGGACTCTTTTCTCATAAATGTTATTCGATAAGGCTCACAAACCCCAAACTACATTGAAAAAAGTGATGTATGATGTAAAGTAATGAAGGTGATTCTGAAATATATTTGTAAGAAAAGAACGGACAAAAGCGACTTTTTGAAAAATATAATGCTTATAGACTGTTGCAACAACAAAATTCAATGTGATATTTCTTATCCAGAACTAAACGCATGATCGAATCCTGGATCACACCGAAAATTCTGATTCCTCTTGCGAGAGCAGGCGTGCTCTTGATAATAGCGTATGATGTTCATTAGGCATAAAAACAGAACTTCTAAAATTTACTTAGAATTATATCACGCCTTTTCAATGTCTTCCCGAGAAATTTCAATTGAATTAGCAGTACATGTTTATCTTTTCTCTCGGTCTATATATTTAATTTGATTTGCCACACAAACGTGGCAATAGAGATCTAAGTTTTGAATTAGAGGAATTATTCACTAAGTCCTAACCTTTAACTACTTTGGTACGACGAAGGTGCGTATGTATGAAAAACTGTGAACAACGTGCCTTTTCGTGATCTGAATTGTCTCAAAGAAGAACAACTAAAGAACAGAAACTGCATTATGGATGGCTCGGGCAAAATATCTGTGATTTCTTCGTGTAACTCAGTGAAACACGTTTCTTTTGTATTTCCTTCGAAGTTGAATGGCTTGTACTTCACGTGAAGGAGGTCAGCAGTGCACATTCAGAGCGATGGGACAATGGAAAAGAAATAAATACTTGTCATGTCGTCAAAGTAATGGAAATGGTTGTGTACACTCACCTATCTGCGCGTATCTTCCGCAGCGGGAGAGAGGATGATACAAGGGAATACGGATTTACCATTAGTTGTCTGCACGCAAAATTGTATATGGAAATATTTGACTACATGCATCTGATAGTGAGAGCCAGTGTGTATTTGTATGGGTCATCTTTTCAGGTGTATATGCTGTCAGGTGACCATCCATGGCTTTATGTATTCTGAGAGAGCCACCTTTCACAATCTCGGATAATGCTATCTAGCAGCTACTGAGATCAAAATCAGTCGGTCCAAAACCTTTAGGCAAAATAAATTAAAAACTCACAGTAATTTATATTAACGAACTCAATAACATGAAAATGAATTCATAACTTATTTCCTTTGCTCAATGTTATCAGCTACTCATTATCTAAAATAGCTTATCTCAATTGTTCACAATATATATACATATATATATTTATATGTATATATGTATATATATATATATATGTGTGTGTGTGTGTGTGTGTGTGTGTGTGTGTGTGTGTGGATGATAAGGTAATAAATTCTGCAATAATGGTTGCATAAATTCAAGAAAAAGTGTAAAAAAAAGTTAGGCCAAACTTTTTAGTTATGGTTTTGAAGTATGATATTTTCTTATAGACTTTAAGCAGACGGAATTCTGTTGCTGGGCATTACTCTCCGCTGGGCAGTAGAAGAGGTTAAGTTCAGGTCATTTATTCATCAATCTTCATTCAGATTCAAATTCCATAAGTGTCATAAAATTCCAGTTGCTGGTGAGTTTTTTGAGAAGGGGTGTTATTTATTTTACACCCTTTATTTATGTCTGAACACATTCGCCCGATAGCAAAATATAAGAGTGGATTTTAAATAACAAGAATTAGGTCCATTTCATTGTGAATGATGATTAAATAAATTGAAAACTCACAGCGACAATATTTCTAATTCTTGTGTACGAATTCAAACACGGACATAAATAAACTGTATTTCTTTAGAAATTTTCAGCAATTGTATTATACTTTTCATTTCACTTTTGAACGTTTTGCAATCAGCTTTATTGTGTAGACCAAAATTGTGAACCGACAATATTTTCGACTGATGAATATAATGCTCTAATTAAAATGATTGAATAGCTACCGGAACAAACAGCAAAAAAACAGTAAGAAGTGAAAATCACATAATTTCTGAAAAAAAAACACGCTATTTTCCTCATTCATACGAGCAAATTGGAGGATTTTCCCACCCATTCAGCTGACCAATTATGGAGAAAGTAACAGCTATTTGGTAGCATTTCATTATCTGAACATATATTAACTTAATTGCTGTATATCAATACCTATTAGTAAGGTGAACCAGGATCATGATAAGTTTCAATTGAAGGCGTAGTTCATTTACACAATCCCCATTATTATGCGACTTTAATTTCGTTATGGGTTGGGTGATATAATTGTGTACTCTTGGTCTTACAATGATAATACACATTTCCAACATTTTTTGGAATAAGACTTCAAATCACACTTTTTTGGCTACATACGTTACTATATGCATGCGCACTTGTGTACTTATGTGTGTGAGTGTATGTATGTGTGTGTGCATGTGTGTATGTGTATATATATATATATATATATATATATATATATATATATATATATATATAATGTGTGTGTGTTTGCATGAATGTATACGTGGTATACTTGTGCACACATTTGTGTATATCTGTGTTTGTGTATGAGTGTCAGTTTATGTTTGTTAATGTTCGTCCATGTATTTCAGATGAAAAAAAAGTGGCACCTTTCTCAGCTGGAACTGAAACCTTTCCTTCTACTCGGATTTGGTTGAAGGGATGTCTTTTAACATGCGAGATATATTTATTGGGAAACACTTTTTTTCTTAAATATATATATTCCAACCCTTTTTTTGAATACCCAACTTTATTCCCCCATCTTCATCATAACCTTCAGTAAACTACCTGACCTTTTTTTAATCCTTCCTTCTTATTTTGTTATGAACTACTTTCCTTTTTTCTCTTTTTTCTCAAAACATTTATCAGAATAACTTTTCTTTCTCTCCATTTGTCTCTGTATCTCCTCAGTAAACTATCAAACTCCCCTCTTCCTTTTCCTCCTCTCTTGATAATCTAACTCGCCGTTATGCCATTTTCTCTTTCTACTTCTTCTTTAAACTACCTAACATTTTTCCTGCATCCTGTGTATAGCAATTATAGCATATTTTTATGTAATTGGTAACAGTTTTTTATAGTAAAATTCATTCAAAAATAGGCAATTAGCGATAGTATTGCTTAATGTGATGAATAGAATTTCAACCCAGTTTTTCACCAACTCCTAATTGCGTAACGCAACAAAATACGAATGAAGAGAACCAATTTAGCAAAACAGTCTTCACACGTTGTCCACAGGATTCAAATCCCTGTATTGCAAACTTTTCACACGTGATTATTCAATATTTGAAAAATCAAAACATAACATGATACGCAGATTAATAGTATGGAATTTTCCTTACAAATATGACCCTTACTTATCATAATAAATTCCAGTAATTTGAACACATTGATCAGGCTGAAATAAGGAAAGGAATCGTATTTGGCATATGCCGAACAGAGCTTATTACGAAACAAAAGATACGATAGTCGAAAGATTTTGTTGCACCCAACTTGCCAGGATAAGTAGTACTTCTGCCTCGAAAGTCAGTTTTCAAGATCCTGGATTTCCATATAACACTAAAACAACAAAAGCCGTTGGAACAAAACAGACACCAATTTCAGTTTCAATTATCTCATAATTGCAAGATTTCTCCCTTTTTTTTTCTTTGATACGATGTCTTAGTTTGAACAGTAAATATACAATAACATTGCTTTTTTCTTTATCTTTATATATATTATCTTATAAGATAACTGCTGATAATTTGTCAAATATTTAATGAGATAGTCGAAAGGGATGACAGCAACCATCTTATTGATGCTGACTTTGCATGCGAAATCATAATTGAATACCTTTTTTTAAATTCCATAGCAACTACCTGTTTAACAAAACATCATGTCGGAAATTGTTTTCGATCTTGTATACGTACACATAAAAAGACAAAGAGATCGCAGTACCTCTCATAAAGGAATCACCGTGTACCGAGCGTATATCAGAAGTAATAATCTAAAAGAATATCTGAAATTAACCTAGAAAAAAAATTATCTAAAAGCATAGATATTTTATTTAAAGTTAACTAGAAAAATATACCAGCATACAATTTTGACATTGTTGGACCACGAAGAGTACAGATTATCCAAAGAGCACTTTGAAAAGAGATGTTTTTAGATGGTGTGTAGTGGTGTACTCATGCCAATTTTCACGATTATAGCCTCAGAAAAATCACCAGGAACACACGGGGACAAACACATTCATGGATAGAAAAAAAGAAGACTCAGTAGCTCCCTTGGCTTGTTGGTCTAGTACACCATTTACTAAGCTACGATATTTCCAGAGATAGACTTAATAATATCCTTTGTAAAATTCAAATATCGACCGTCCCAATGTCAATATTAGGTATGGTTTTTAACGTGTGGTATTTCATCTCTGCTTGAATGTATAACTATGTTAAAAAAAAAAAAAAATGACACCAGGATCAGATATGGATTTGTTTTTATATTCCTTTGTAGTGATTATCGCAGTATTTTTCGATAAAAAATCATCGAAATACTTGAACATTAATTCTCTCAAGCATGGCATGCACTGGTATTCGAGTAATTCAAAAGAAGTCATTATTTGAGTTCAATCTTTTTTTATAACCTAAGATTCCATCCTTAGTGTGCACAGCCATAATCAATCAGAGAAAATTCTATGTAATCAAAGTCCAATCAGAATAATAAAATCGTACAAACATACATCACGTTCAGTGAATAACGAAGTGAAGATGCCTATGATTCTCATAAAAGAAGTCAAATTGAAAAGTTTTTTCCGACATATGGCTTGTCAACAACAACTAGTTTATGAATGAAATAAATAGTATTTTAAGTATGGTCGAAAGCCACGCTCGTCTGTTGTTGTCCAGTTAAGAGTTCATTCTTGTTGGATCAGGAATGAGGATCCTCTTGGTGCAGCTAAGCAAATGTTGATGAATTGCACGACAAATGAGGTGGAAGGTCTCGAGACTCTTCAGATCTTCCCTCATGTCAAACAGCATCTACTTAGACAAAGTATGAATCTTCTAATATATTAACAAGATTGCATGTCATTTTTATTGAACTAACCATTATATCTAGAATACAATCACTATTCTATCTCATATCCAGCTTTGTTTCTGCTTTATGCTTTTATCTGATGATTTTTATAAGAAAAGTTGAAGCTAACCTTCGACAAGGTTTCTTCAGAATTATTTCGTCTAACAACTTTCTGGTATGATAAAATATCATGATGAAATATTGAAGGGAAATGCAGCATCTCAAAAATGTACACGATAAAACTATTTCATTGAAGATAAAATGAACAAATCATTCGAATAATGCTTTCTTTTCTTAATACCACATTTGTAAACATCTGAATACCGAAGACATCATTTAAAAAAGTTCAATATTTTTATGAGTTGATATATATCAGTTATCTTTTCAACTATTAACTACCATAAAACTACGCCAATTCGAAACTGAGTGCATATTTTCGAGCTCGTATTGGACAATGACAATTTTTTCGTTGTTTTGACAAAAATATTAAACGGAAAGATGGATTCTGAATAAGGTATAAACAATTCGCTCGTTGATTGTGTTCTACGTATCAAATTACAATCTACAACGGGAAAAAGTGATTTATGATTTTCTGTTCCTTAAGGATGAAGAAGTATATTTCGCATTAAAAGTCAGAAGATAGACAATGTCAGAAACATCAGATATCTAGGGTTACAACACTTTAACTAATACATTAAGAGAATTATTGCTGAGAATAATTCCTTTCTTCCGGGTAAATATTTGGAGCTGTCCAGGATTTGGAACATTGATACGGGATACACAAATTCTAAAAGCAAATGCATGATCCTCATTCCCATGTATATATCACTTACAAGTATGTTGAGAAGTTATAACTTGAGACATATTATCTCAAAATGTTTCGATTGCATCGCTTCTCAATTTCTATTTCTACGTCATTGTATCGTCAGTTATCAAACATACCATTTGCTTTGATATAAATATCCACAAAACATCACATATCTTGTGATGGAAGATGTAAGTATTTTCATACTGATTTATGTATTCATATCGAGGTATATATCAAATTTATGGTCAAATATACTCACATTCGCAATAAAAGGCATTTTCAGTATGGTTATTTGTGCAGCAAATCTTCTGAGGCCTATGTACGTACATTGGAATTCGCGTTGTTATTCCTTTTTCAATGATATTTGATAAGACTTGTTCAATATCTTTGGATAAATAAGAAAAAGTAAGAAGCGTGACAGATGGCCGACGTAAAGCAGAGATAACGACTACGTCTGAAACTTCGGGAGGTTTTAAGAGCACACAGAATCGAGCCGATTCGTGTTCTGTGTAAACAGCAATGTTCATATTGAGACGACGTCTGAGCAGTTGCACGCATGCGCCGTCATTCAGTGATGAGAAGAATAAGCAATGTATACTTAAGAACGTCTATAACCACACAGGAGATATAAAATGTCTTCTGGGCATGCGTAAACTGAATTTTACAGACCGCAGACTCACAATGGACTTCGATTTTTCACCTAAGAGGTACTCATGGGAAATATCACCTAACAAACGAAACAGAATAGTAAATTTCCGGGTAAAGATAAATTCATAGAGAGAAAAAAAAATATAGACTAAGGAACGAGAGAGCATTTATTATATGAATCAACACATATTTGAATCAGACAGAAATTTAGAAATTAGATGTTTGTTCCGAACTTGGCTGGTTAGGTTTTGGTGGCCCTGACTCAGCTTGGGAGAGAACCGGAGTCAGATAGATAAGTAGGCAAACTGTAAGTAATCAACACGGAAATGGACGTATCTGCATAAAATATATTCGACTGCAATGTATGCAACTATCTAATTATATCTTCTCTCTCTTACTATCTCTCTCTCTCTTACTATCTCTCTCTCTCTCTTCATCTATCTATATATCTATGTGTGTGTGTATATATATAAGCATAAAGAACATAAGAGAATTAAACTTTGAGTCGCAATGAAGTGATACTTTCTGTGTATATATATATGTATATATATTGTTAAAATTCTGTGTCAACAATTTGTACTTGCATAGACAAATATTTGTATAAGCATCTCTCTCTCGATATATATATATATATATATATATATATATATATATATATATATATATGTGTGTGTGTGTGTGTGTGTGTGTAAACATACAGCAGAAAATCCTACTGACCTTTATGAATGGCGACCTACAAGCCCGACAGGTCCATTGTGGGTCCATCGCCTTGAAGGGTTGGTAAGCAAGTGAAGAATAACGAAAACTATTATTCGAGCCGTCCATGTCAGAGTAAGCCATTGTTGAGGTCAGTAGATTGTAGGTTTTTGGAGTAGGAGTGAAGGTGACCATTGCTCCAGATTGTCTACCGTACACAGAGAAACATTACCAGTGTGGAAACAAATAGTAAAAGAACTGTTTATCTTATGTGTTCGGCACTAATTCCCAGGAGGCGTGAATTGTTTAAATCTCTTGTGAATTTTTTTTTAACAATGGTTAACTTGTGGCCCCCTGTCTGACTCGTGCCAGCATGAACACAAAAATGAGATGACACAAAAGTAATGCCTCGGGCATTGAGATACAGAGTTGCCATTAATATTTCTGAATGCCAAAACGCGGCAAATTTTGTACTTAACTGAAATTTTAGTTCCGAAGATAACGAATATTGAAAAAAAAGATAACAATCTCTCACACAAATATATATGATACAGCATTGACCTCTATGAACAATGCTTAAAAGGGTCCGTAGTATAATCCATTTCTCCAGCAAGCTTAGTTTGATGAAAGATTTCTTTCTTTTTCTTCCTTCTTTCAATCTCGTACATCGATCATTTGAATTCGGTCTTGGTAAAAGACTCCTGGGCACGCTGTTAAGATATGCACTTATCACACACACACTCACACACATATATGTGTGTGCATGTGCGTGTGCATATATATATATATATATATATATATATATATATATATATATATATATATATATATATACATATATATATATATTCTGTAATGTTGAGACAAACTTTCTCTATCTGTTTTTTCTCACCAGATAACGACATATCTATTATAGGGTTGATGATAAATGTAACATAAATATGATAATTAAAAAAAACTCATGCATATAAATATGTTTGGGTTTGAGAGAAAGACGAAGAGCTAGTTGGAATTATTATATAAATGAACAATTAAAGAAGATGGGGCTGCTGCAGAAATTGAACCTACCACCGATAGCTAGCTGTTGCAATGTACTGATGCTCTGATCATGAAGATAAACAGTCCGCCAATAATGCAAATAAAAAGAGGAAAAAGAACGAGGATAAACAAAATGACACTTTGGGTTAAATCCTGTTGTGATCAGTTTAGCACTACGGTAAGTTTATCGGTGACAAGTTTAACTCCTGCAGCTGCCCTATTCTGTTTAATTGAATGATATATTAACCATGTATCATTAGGAAATCATTCCACCTTTTTTTTATATATGACATAACATAACGCAATTTTTATTCATATAAATTACGTATTATTTAGTATGAGCACCATACTATATGTTATCATGGAATATATATATATATATATATATATATATATATATATATATATATGTGTGTGTGTGTGTGTGTGTGTATATAAGGTTGTATTTATTGGTATGTGTGTCTAATTCCCGTTTTTTACTATACGTGAAATATATCTATTATCACGATATATATATATATATATATATATATATATATATATATATATATATATATATGCATGCTTGTGTGCGTGTGTAATTTTGCATACACACAGACACGAACGCCCCAATACATATATACTTCTCCATCGTTGCATGATGCCTAAATCTGCAATTGCACAAAAGATCTTTCTCGAATAACACTTTGAAGTCTTTCAAATAGTTCTATGAAAACGGGAGATAGATTTCAATTTGATTTAATTTTTGCATGGCAGCACTTCTGCATACATGTACTCCTGGCATGTTCAAATTTACAAAGCTTGATATAATCAGGAACAATATTCAGCCCAACCAAAATATTTTCTTTTCAAAACAGCACTCGAGCAATTTATGTAAATATCTGATTATACCTTCATCCCTCTATTCACCATCAACATTTGATTTGAAAGCTAAATTATAATAAAGAATTCCTTTCAACCTAAA
This sequence comes from Thysanoteuthis rhombus, assembly GCA_963457665.1. Lineage (NCBI taxonomy): Eukaryota > Metazoa > Mollusca > Cephalopoda > Oegopsida > Thysanoteuthidae > Thysanoteuthis > Thysanoteuthis major. The sequence goes on along the minus strand of OY735199.1, from coordinate 54,579,319 downwards.
AAGGGGGCATTTACATGAAATGGTAGAAAAATCAAAAACAGAAGTATCGCTGAAAAACATGTACACGCTATCCGTTTTATAGGAATGGAATTGGGAATCGAAGGAGACAATGAATGTTTCAAACCATGTAATATATTAATTGTCTTAAACTTCAAGTATTTTATGAATATACATACGTATATATATATATATATATATATATATATATATATATATATATATATATATATATATATATATATATTATTACTTTTAGTATGATGTAGACATTTTATATTGTCAGCGAGTCGTTTACACGATATATGTATATCAACTATCGAAAACATTAAACAAATTAATCTTACCGTGTTTACAAACAAATACAGTTTTAATCTCACGAAGAAAATATTGAAATACTCTCAATGATGAAATCCTAGCTTCAGTAGAACGTTTAATGGCTCTTCCATTAAAGACACCTTTGATATGATAGTACAAAATACTTTGCCTTCAATATTTTACTCAGATAAACTAACAGAGAAGTTCAAGCTTCCCTAGACATTGAATGTTTCAGTTAAAGACTTCATTGATATGAAAATAGTGTATTAACATCATCTCTCATCTCAATGATTAACTTACAATACTATATAAACTCCTTCAAATTTGCTCAATACATGTGCTTTTTTATGTCTATCAAGGTAACATCTATGCAAGGGCTGACTTCATCATAGTGGGATCATCACTTGGTCCCACCTTTGCCCATGACAATCGACAAAACTAAATCTTTTATAGTATTACTTAACCAACGCCATATTTCTTATATAAAGATAAAATTTTCATTTACCAAAAAATCTGGAAAATATTTTTTCAAACAAAATCCTTTGGAAGCAACACCATCCTCAATTTTACCATGGTCAAAATACCCATCCATAATATGATTTTAATTGTCAAAATTGTATTACTTCGGTAAATGAAAAACCTACAATCACTAACTCTCACCTTCTCAACTATCAGATTGAATACATTGAAAGATACCTGTATGTAATTGGAGACGTAAAAATTAAGCTACGCAGATTCAGAATAATCTATGATAACAGGTCCTCATAAAATTATGCTTATTTTTGTGGACGGCGAATCTTTTTGGGTAAAACGATTGTTCTCAAATGGTGTTTGTTGCTGAGATTTTTTGTTTATTTTCATGGCTTAATCAAGATAGTTGACCTCAGTGAAGTTTATGGTTGAGTTTACAATACATTCCAATCTCTTATTTGGCTGGCTAGAATGTGGGACGTTCCAGTCAATCTTCCTTGAAGGTTCGACAAGAACAGATGGAGGAAAGCTATCACAACAAAAATGGAAAGATGCTTGCGTTTAAGATGCCAAATATACGATTACGACGGTCTTTCAATCACTCACCTCAGCCAATGTATTTACCACACATGTCCTATTACAAAGATATCACGAAAAAAACATAAGAAACTCTATGTTAATGATACAAGAGGTCTTCGTTCCCGATTTCAGGACGCTACATGGGTGTAATGTTCTTCCAGTTACGATGAGAACATAGTTCATCAAATAATTCGTCCCTTTCAAACTTCTTCCTTCATCTCGATTTTGATTTGAATGCAATTTGTCATTTCCTTAGTCAGCACGATTGGCGCCTGAAAGACATTGCGCATAGAAATTTATTGTTGTGGTATGTAACACTTGGGCCTTTTATGATAATCCACATCTTGCTTGCTTATCACGTCTATGCTTCACCTGTCAACCGCACATTTTTTCTATGAGATGTACTTTAACCTTCTCCACGCCTCCATGACGCTAAACGATGGATTAGACTTTACTGTTATGAATTCAGAGTTGCCATTCTCTTCTTTATTTAAATAGGTTCGTCTTTGTAAAAAATATTACCGCAAAATGAACACTGCCCCAGCCAGAGTTTGAACTCAGTTAACCGCTCTATTTTCCTTACTACTAACCGTATCCTCAACATCACATCTCTTTAATTCTTTGTTATGCATTGTTTGAAGTTTAGTATGACAGGAACCAAAATGGAAAAATGGGACAAAAGTTACTGTTACATCCGTCTTCCATGTATAGTCTGCCCTGAAAATCAGCATTTATGGTTATGATATTAAACTAGGCCTGAAGATGAATGCCTGAAACTGAATCTATGGCAACCGGTCATCGCTTGCGGATTTAATTCGCTCACTTAACTATGTAGCCGTATGTAGAATAATAATTCTGTACGTTATTACTTTTTAATAACATACATTAACATTTTCCAATTTGCTTTTAATGGTATATTTATAGAGTTGTTTTAATTTATTTATCCACGAGGAGCGTTTGATAAAATCGCAAGAATGTAAGAAAATTTGATACCTTGCACTCTCGTACTTAGTTGATGAAAAAAAGACCTTGACATTCCTATGAGTTCGACTTATTGAATTAAAGCGACTGTCTCTTAGCAATTCATTTTATTTTACTATTTATGTTTTCTATTGATTTGGCCACTTCTTTTTCACATGTCTACCTCACCGTACATCAGACGCCCTAATCTGATTTTCAGAACTTCTTCCAACATAATAGATTTTGCTTCGTATCCATGTAGATACAGATGATGACTGCACGCCTTACATGGGGGGAAACTGACCACAAGTTCTTCGATAACCAGTTTTCACTGATCTAGTTTCGGCTGGCATTGTTATCGGCAAGGCCTTTAGTGCATACCTGTTCAATACAACTACCGGCTGCCGGAACTTATACAATCAGTATACCTAGGACAAGCCGTGTTCTTCAGCCCTGAGACGCCATTTCCATCATAGGAAAAAGTGGGAAGAAAAAAACGGGAAGAATGTCTTCAGTCGTAAAATAGAAAAACTCTGTTATTGACAACTGAGTGGATTCTTACTCAACATTGGTAGATTTTTTCCGACTTCTTTCAATTTTCTCATTGTTCTGTCAGACTTAATTTAGTCTCACCCGTAAAAAAAGTATTTTGGCTATTGTCTCCAACAGCCGGCACATAATACCGCCTTTGCAGTCAATAACTTAGAACAAAAACGAAATGCATAATCTATCTTTATATGCCTGTAACTGCTGTTGTTTATTTATTCATCTGTCTTCCCCTCTCTCTCTCTCTCTCTATATATATATATATATATATATATATATATATATATACATATATATATATATATATATATATACCTGGCTGCAGCAAGGTCAAACCCTACTCCTACTCCTATTATGACTGAAGATCATCTTGTTATATGTATGTATTATTAAATACAAAACTACTGAAATATGCTTTTCTTACTATCAATGTATTCATATATATCAGAATGAAATAATCTGTAGTGCATTTCTATCAGAAATATTGGTAGATATGTAAGACTAGCAACTATCAATCAGTCGGTCGTGATTTCAAATCAAGGTAAAATGAAGTAAAAAACAAAAAGAAAACAAAATCAACTTCAGGTTTGGGTCGTAGTATGACAATATATATGTGTGCACGCATACACTGGCACGTGTATGAGCGTATGCGTCGTACACACTCATTTTCTCCTCGTATGATTATCAATTGATCGTATTGTATGAGCACACATAAGCGTATGCAGACATATGAACTACATTATTTTTCAACTGCAGGTGCAAATGTTCCGTGCTTCTCAATTTCAAATAAACTGAATAATATCAGTTTGTGTCACTGACAAATCGAGTTCCTTTCATTGTGAAAGCCAGGATTTTGTAAATTTTCTTGACCAGGATTTTGTAAATTTTCTTGACCAGGATTTCTGCTTCGGCGTAACGCAATCCTTTTGCCATATCGCCCATGCTACCTGGCTTTCTGCTGTTTGCAACAGTGCTAAGGAGATACAGATGGTCATGATCATACGTCAGGGAAGTGTTTCCAGAGGTAGGGTTGGAAACGAAATTGGAAAAGTTTGAATTCATTACATAAGCATGTTAATGAAAGTTTTTCGTGGTACATACGATATTGATTTGCAATTTTGAGGCATAAAATGAATTGATAATAATTCTATGATCAAAATATTACCCGAATTCCAGGTTTTATGGTCAAATTTTATTTGAAATTTGGATGATTTTTTCGTTTTATCACTATGTTTTTACCAATGTAATCCTTGCTAAGGTGGTTGTACTAAGATTTACGTTGTTTAATTATTACCCGAAGCTCATTTTTAGATTTTGAAATGAAATCAAAACTGACATCAAAATTTGAGACATTTCAAAGATTTCTCTCTCTCGTCGATTTATTCCTTTTTAAAGAAAAATATTTTGACGGAAAGTCAAAATTTTTCTACTAATTTTTTTTCCTTTACTATTTTCTGTGCATTTTAACTCTCATCACATAATTTGGTTGTCTCCGTAAGGATTCTTTCAGTAAAGTGTTACTGACCATCTATTCCTTAAATCATTTTCAAACCAAAGAAATGAATCCTAGAAGGCGATTCAATTCTTCGTTTGAATAATTAGTCATAGGAAGTGAACACAAGAACTATAACACTACTTCTGATCAGTCACGTTCCTCAAAAGAATCGAACCAAAAAAGAAACGAGAAATACTGAATATCAGCCAGAAATGTTTGGGAGAGAAGACAGAAATGAGGAAGAGAAGCCTCATTACAATCCAAAAGTAATTAGTTTTGATTTTTAGATGATAGGAGAGCAGATTAATTGGGTTCTTTGTGCCGTTGTTTGCTTGATTTTTCGTTTTTTTAGTAACGCATAATCGAATTTGTTGGTGTCGCCTGGCGGGGAGTGGATGCAGGGGTTAAGGCGAAAAGGTGCGCTGCTTGACCACTCAATGAAACAGATTGGGAAAACATAAACATTGGTTCGACTAATAGAGCTTCACCTCTCGTGACCGTCTAGCTATTTGATCTAAGTCGGCTTGCAAATTAAATGCCCAGTACATGGAATTTGTAATGTTTCACATTGCACGTATAAAAAAAAATCACTTTCTTTTCCAAACTCTCTCCTCGTTCTGCTAATCTCAGCTGGGTCCCAGAAAAAGTGTTTTATAAGGTAGTCCATAATTATATAGCACCCTCACCGACACACACTAACACACGCACACACACTGCACAAAATTTATCGCCCTTGAGCAACCCTGTTTCCATTTTATGCACCCTCTCAGTACGCCATACAATATTTGCTCGCCACTAAACGATAATCAACCAATTTCATTAATGGGTATTGATTTGGGAGTTTCAATGCTCAGCTCTAAGAAACTTCTGGTCTCCAATGGCCGTCCGGGTCCTAGTGTAATGCACTGGTTGCACTTTGCTCTCTTCAGCCCCCAATTCTGGCGATATATTTCAATGCCTGTCAGTTCAAAAGATTGTTGAAATTCAACCCTGGAAGTTCTTTCATTAATGTATCTATATCTTATCAAGATCTCTTTTCGAAGTCCTCTCTCTTCTTCACATTTTCATAGTATAAGGCGGACTATAAGACGAATGATTTACAATGGTACCTGAAGGAATCCAAATAATCAGAGATCATCCAAGCCTAATAAGTGTCCCTATTGGGCTATGGTCACGTATTCAAAGTAACAGCGGATTGTACATAGTGCAATATCAACATAGGTCTCTTTTGTATAATGGAAATCAATTGTTCGTCATATAGATCAGCATATATGTACTTATTTTGACTGAATTTTTTCACAAATATACCACAGCAAAGTGTAACCAAGTCAATCAAAAGTCTCCTGCCAAGCAAAATCAAACCCAATTCTATTTCCTATTAAATATAGGACAAATATCATATACTGCTCAATGTGGGAACTCTTGCTGGTGAAAAATAAACCAATTATATTTCTCAACAATATCAAAGATCTTCCCATTCTAAGATTGTATTACTCGTGTCTATATATATATATTCAAAGTCAAGAAATAGATGACATATAAAAGTGTGATAGAGCCGTGAGAAAGCTCTGATAAGCTGGTCCAATGATACCTATCTGATGCTATGCTTGTCTCTTTAGCAACCAACAGCATTAGCATTTTTCTGTTCATTGTAAGAAATCGTCCTTTGTTTTTGCTCTTTCTACTCATCAATATTTCATATTCACTCTGCAAGAACATAACATCATCCTGACATATTTTTCAATTCAAATTTAGCAATTATAGCAGAACTACAGTATATGTTCAGTAACTACCACTTTTGAAATATTTTAGCTTTGGACAGTCTGTAAATATTCATCTTATACTGGGTGGGTAAAAAAAAATCATTATTGAGAATGAGTATTTTTTTTTCATTTTTCGTCGATTACGTTCAATCTGGCTTTACTTTAGACTAAATAGCGATAGATATTGCCTGTTGCATTAAAATTGAACGTAGGCATTCATTTCTGAAAGCATCCCAGTATGGCCTCGATAGACATTTACAATCTGATACTATGTCGACTATCATACGTCAAATGCACTCCACGAGCTGATCCACAATTCATGGTGTGCTGCAGTACATCTCCCTTTCGACTGCTCACCTACTCTGAGAAGAAATCACGAAAATAGAGCAATATTTACAAAGGTTACAAATATTTTCTGATAGGGGCTTAATTTTCACCCAACGTGTATGTACCTCACACGAATGATACAATGGATGCTCCTCATCTGATATTCATCATATGATAAGTACTCACTATGAGATATTATTTAAAGGGAAAAACTTATATTTATCGTATGATAAATACAGATTATACACCGTATTTATGGTGTAATGTATAATCCGCACTTTATTTTGCCAGAAATCTTGACCTAAAAATCCTGATGCGTATTATTCACAAAGACGTAATTACTTTTTTAAATTTTAAATACTGCCCTTAGGGGGCATCAGGTTGTTTTGCTGCTGCTATTGTTGTAATAGTGATTGATGATATAGAAAACTGAAAATACACTTGGCAAATGGCAGACATGGCGGTAATTTACAATTAAAATACCCATTCAATTGCATCGTTTTCATGTGATTAAAATAAATAAAATCATTAAAAACTGAGTTTGCTGAACTTACCTGTTTTATTAGCACTGTATATTTTTTTAATGAAAATACGCAAGCATATTTTTACACAGTAATGACGAGGCAGAGTGATTTTTTTTCGAAAGATGCATGCATACGCATACAATCACCACATAAAATGGGATACTTACTTGAAGCAAGGGTAGTACATGACTTTTATTCGTTGAACCATTTCCATTCATTCATTGAACTGATAACGTGGTTTCAAAATGGAAGGGGGTCTCTGGACCCCCTGGCGGTCCAACAAATAATCCACAGCGGTCAACAGCAGTGTTTTATCTAAACCTGATATTGTGAATTTTGTGTCAGAGGAATAATACAATCCATTGCACAGCTATTGAAAAACATTCCTGAACCAATTATCAGAACTCAAATAAATATGCCATTCATAATCGTGTAAAAGCCGTTCTCATGTAAGAGTCGACTCCCAATTTTTGCCCCCAAATTGGATTTTCTCGTGTATGTCAAGTGAAAGTCGATCCTTACTTACTCAAGGACAAGAGATCAACGTTTGTGAATCTGGGTATCATCCTGAACAGGAATGTTACGATGAGGAAATTCATTCTTCCACGCTATTATATACGTGTGCGCGCATCAAAATAAATGTCCTTCCTAAAACCTCATTGAGAAATCATAAATGAGACTGCATCGCAATTATAGATATCGGTAGTTACATTTGATGTGCATTCACTAGATAAACCATTGCTCATGCTTCGTTTGCTTTCTGCTTCATCTGTTTGCCGGTCGTCTAAACAGTCACGGGTAGCAACACAATTAGGCCTAAATTCATTGCAATTATATTATCACTGGGTCAGTAAATCACACTATCATTTTCTTTATAAGTTGGGCTGTTACGTATTTACCAGTAGTTCACGATAATAATCATTTATGGGTACTTTGAGTAATTACGGTGTATTTCGGAACTTAAAATCATACCATTAGTCTGCTAACCATACATCTATGGCTTAGCTGGTTATAGCCTTTAGCTGCACTGAACAAATTAGAAATAAAAATGTTGCACAGATATGCTGTACCATAACACACATGTGAGGAGTGTAATAACCTCGAATACGAAAATGTTTTAGTTAATGGGTTGTGATGGTGACACGTCGAAAAGGTTATGGCCATGTACATAGTATTGAAGTAAGTAACGATAATATACCGTGGTTATGAGCTTGAAATTTCACTGACCTATTTAGCTGAGTGTAATCGAGTAAAAGGGGAAGTGAAAAATTATAAGATCTACAGGAACTGAATTATATGTATTGACAAGTGCTTTGATGCGGGGGCACATTGGTATTATTTCTATAATTCATTTTTTCTTCTTTTTCTTTTACAGACAATTTGGTCTTCTGCTTTTGATACAGTACTTTGTGTTGTAGTTTGAATTTCGAAAGTAGTATCAGTGTGATAGTCAACCCCATAAATTCAGCATCAAGACGTACGACTTTTTCATGAGTATAACTAGTAATCGATACGGAATTAATCAGATTTTAAACGTCAATTTTTTTATTATCATTATTGCCGTTCATCAATTACAGTCTATAGACTAGATGCTAAAAATAGGGCCTCTCAATAATATTTTCGCCATAAGAAGGGTCCTCAAGTTTTCATAGGTTTGAACAAACCATTGAAACTACTCCATGACCTCTACCTTCCCAACTCTTTATTTAGAGTCAGTTACACCGCTGATTATGTCTTCTTGGGTTGTTTCCATAATAACGGTACTTCGTTACACTCAACCATCCATAACTAGCGCAAATTTGACTACGAACGATATTTACTAATAAATCAGGCTTCACATTTTTGACTTGCAGTAAATATTTCTGATACCGATTAGATCAAAGTAAGAGGCATAGAGTATTTTTGATTCTAAACTAAAGCTTAATCGGAGGTTGTAGATTATCAAAATATGATAACTACCCATCGTATGATATCCGTTGTTTGATAAATACTTATCATGTAATATTCTTCGTCAATCGAATATCCATCACATAAGGACTGTTTTAGATCGTAAATTCGGAAAAAAACAATAACATTTTTTACTTGGAAATATTCATCAAATAATTTTCCGTCATTAAATATTCGTCATATAACATATATGGTGTTAAAAAAACAACCCTATAAGATCTACGACCATGTGTTAATTACCATTATTCTAAATGAACCGTAGCAAGGAAATATTTTCTTTTGAGAATTTCAGATTTCCTCCTCCCTTCCGTTCTTCGCAAATTTCATCTCCCCCAATTGATTTTGTTCCTTCCCCATCAATCAGTTATATTCATGCCTTTATGCTCATGTTGTAGATTAAATTTTTTTCCCTTCGTCTCTTCGATGATTTTTTGCAATTTTCGACTTTTTTTTAACCTTTTTAAAGTTATTTCTTTAGCAAGTCTTTAAAACCATTTCCATCTTCATGATCTTATCTCGTCGAGTCTGTTCTTTTTAATAGATTAGTGTATAATTAATTAGAGGTTTTGTTATTTTAAACATTGAGGCTTATTTCGCAATGGAATTTTATTTCACTATATCTAAGGAAATTCAAAGAGTGAATATTAAACCAGTGGACCGTTAATGAACAAACAGCTCAACATTGAATTTTTCGAAACAGTGACAAGAGACTTAAAGATGGAGAGGGTCGCGACATCTTTCCATTGTTGACCACATCAAATAGAGCAAGGAATTTGAGATGAAATAGCGCAGAAAAACTCAACAGGTTGCAAAATATGTGAGGGTTAACTATTCAACTGTCGTTTGAGATTTGCACCTAATTGGAAAAGCCCAAAACCAAAAAGAAAAAAAAAAAAACTCAATTTGTGGGTTCGGCTCGGGCAATGGGGAACTTTTAAAAAATTGCTCAAATCAGTAAAATACTTTACAAAACAAAACCAGCGTCAAAAGAAGCTTATGATTACTCTTAGATGATCGCCAAGTAGTTATTACACCATCTTAAAACCAGGGAAAATCATCACAGCAAAGGAGCTTTGCTAGCCAGGAAATTGACAAAATGCACCAAGAACTGCAATGTCCGCGTCTAATATGGGTTCATCGAAAAGAGCCAATACTTTTCATGACAACCCACTCGTCTGCATAATTAGTGAATAACCCAGCAGAAATTGAGCAAATTAGGCAACGGAACTTCACTTACCCCATCCTACTCATCAAACATCTCCCAGATTCCAGTAAGGAATGACTTCAACAACTGGGCAGTAGCTTAAAATACTTTTGAATCATTCATTGGTTTCAGGACCTCAGTATTCTATGCTTCCGGAATGTGTAGATATCGAATGTTCCCATTTTGATAGATAACTTTGATTTCATGCTGATATATACTGCATTGAATAGAATAGAGAAAAAACCAAATTATGTTTTTTTGAGTATTAACTTGTTACCTCGTAGATTGCTCAAAACTTTCTAAATATGAATTAATGGTTGTTGCTTCTTCATTTTATACCCTTTTGGATTGAGGAATGTTTCATAGGAATGTTCTACTTTCATATTGGGGGAAATCCGTAAAATTGGTGCATTTTTTGGCTCCTGTTTTGTTGTTTTCTCAACCCTACTTTCCTACCTTCTTATCGCTTTTAATCTTTAATTTCATTCATTTATTTTTTGAAATCTCATTTCTACAAATTTTGCTTCTTATTATTCAACTATTTTTTGATAAAAGTTATCTTGGTTAAATTTCTTTCATTTTTTTAGATCTCATTTTCTGGGTTTTTTTTTTTTTGTCTCTTTGCGCGATTTAATTATTTCTTAAAACTTTCATCTAGTTTTTTTTTCCAATCTTTCAGGGTTATCAGTTGTCTTCTTACCCATTCCATCTTTTTATTTATTTATTTATTTTTTTTCATATCTCCTTCCTTCCTTATATATCTCTACTTCCTCCTTGCTCTTGTTTCCTGTTCGGAACAAACGGGTTTGAATGACATTAAAACTCAATATTCTGTCGTTAACTTCCTGCCTGGCATGCGCAGCTTAGCTATTTCTAGACATCTACAGGAGCACTCATCCATTTTACAACATCGTTCGTGCGTTTATTCTCCAGAAGCCAAAGGGAGTAATGGCTTCCCTTGCTCGTTCTATTAGCCGTTGTGATGATGGCTTACTATTTCTCGGAAGAGAAAAAAAAAGGATATTTTTCATCTCTATGCTGATATTGCTAGATTTTGATTCACGATTGGTAACATTTTCTTCTTTTAAAAAGTTTCTCTTTTCTTGAAAATGCATTAAGATAATCCCAATTATAATCTCTTATTTAACCAAGATCATATTTTATCCCTGTATTTTCTCTTTTTTTTCTTAGATGTTATTGCATTTTGCCTGTCGATTTTCATACACTCCGTTGCTAATTGTTTGCAAACATGGATAAATAAATATATCTAATCGGATTTTGTGTCCTTCTTTGAATCTCCTTTTGTAGATCAGTATGTTGCATATATGGATATGGCTATAACTGTTTTATGCATTATTTTTCTTTATCGTGAAGAGGAGAATGTACATGCATTTTTGCGTGGGTGGTATTGAATTAACCGTTCATTCAAGAATTAATGATAAATGTACATCTCTGACTATGCTAACATGTATTTCCTACGTAAACATTCTAAGACTCCAGTTTTTTTCATTCATTCCTTCGCATGTTACAATTTTGTCACCTTTTTCTATCGTCAGGAACATTCAACATCGGCAACTTGTTGTTGATATTTGCATGTGTTGATTGCCTTATCACACATGCTCTGACATATATGCATATATGCATTCATATATATATATATATATATATATATATATATATATATATATATGTGTGTGTGTGTGTGTGTGTGTGTGTGTGTCTCTGTGTGTAGTTTGTATGTTATTCCTAACAATGTATATTTAAATATGTATATATGCATAAGTGCATGTGAATTTATATATTTGCATATATATGTATATATAGATACATACACATGTGTATACTTATACATATGTACAAATGATAAAAATATAAAAAAAAATTCGAATACTTCCTTTATTATGTGGATAAATTCATTACCTTTTGTGAATATGTGGTTGATCTTATAAACAATGTCGTGTTGTATTGATTCAACAGAATGGAGAATTGATATTTTCATATCAGTTTTATTGTCAATATGTTCAAAATCTTACAACGAACTTATTCAATAATCAAAATTAGCTTGAACCTCACTGTTAACTATTGGACAATTTTATCCATACAAATAGTAATGATAAGCCACGATAATAATGAGATTACTCAAGCTTTTCAGTTGAGTTCAAAGCTTAGTTGCGTACTGTATATAAGGGTTTATTCTATTCTAACGCATATGCTTTTACTATGGCTGGTTGCTGAGGTTTCAATAGTCTGCCCACAGCCCCAGATGCTTGTTATCCATTCAAGATCGAAACAGCAATCTCACCATCGTGCTTAGAAATTCAATGTCTTTTTTATTTTGTTCTAACTTTATTTAGATTATTGATTATCTGGAAATGCATTTTATATTAAAAATCACCGACAAAATCTTTCTTTCTCACAAACATCCACACGCATGCAAACATACGTATACACACACGCACACACACAACATATATATATATATATATATATATATATATATATATATATATGTATGTGAATTTGTACATATACTTATATATATATATATATATATATATATATATATATATATATATATATATATATATAGAGAGAGAGAGAGAGAGAGAGAGAGAGAGACGGATGAGAGAGTAAAAGAGAGACTGGAGAAGAGAAAGAGAGAAAAAATTTAGATCCAAATTGTCTTGTGCTTACTACTGCATGGTCAGAAAAAGTTTTTCAGCTTTAGTTGCCCAACCTATTCAGATGCACGGATTGCATATTGTCTATGCTTTCATCCGTGCCTTTCTTCTTTCAATTTCTTCCTATGCCCCCAATAAACAAGGGAAAGAAAACGGCTCTGCTATTACATTTTGTTTTAGGGATTCCCGGATCTTATACTTGTCTCCCCTCTGTACAGTGATTTACAGCTACAACAGAGTTATCAATACCTTCGATTTCATCCATTTCTCCATAGATGCAAACCCTTATCTTCAAATTAGTCCATGCTTCATATCCCTAAATCTCTGCCAGCGTCAGTACTTATTCGTTCGGCATCTTCCTCGAAAATGTAATATTACAAAATCTTTGGCACTATTCACGTACCATCATCATCATCATCATCATCGTCATCTTCACGTCCATCATCATAATCAGCACCAGCATTAACATATTAGATAAAAAAACATCCTTCATTATTTCAATCCATGTATTTTTTTCTCTGTACATGCGTGATGACAATGGCATGAGTCATGATTTCGATTATTCCAAGGAAAAAAAAAAAAAAAAGAAACGAGGCTGCATTCTTTTCATATTGGATTGTCAACTTTTTGTTACGTTATGTTTTACGCGCTGCAATATACAGCGCTTAATTTCATGCTCCATCTCTCGTGAGAAGCCAATGACTTCCACCTCACCACCTAAACCCGTCAAAAACTGCATATCTTTTGACTCCTAAGCCCTCAAGACGTTGCTAATTTTTTTTTTTTCCCCGATTTATATCTTTTGATATTTCTAATGTTATGTCTTTTCTAGTTGCTCAATATTTTTTCTGATCAGGGCTGCCTATTGTTTTTAGCAGATCATATACTATTTTAGATCCATATATTTTTTACACATCTTTTATGGGATCGTTACGTTAAACACACACACACACACACACACACACACACACACATACATACACACACACACACACACATATATATGTATATATATATATATAAGAAAGAGAGACAGAATGGTTAATATCCGCCTGGCTTATATCATCACTACCTTGGGTAACTATGGGCAAGAAATATAAAGAAAAAAGTAACTGAAATAGACGGAAGCACACACATCCCACCCACGCCTGCGTATGTGTATTTGTGTGTGTGAGTCTGTGAGTGCCATCCGACATAGCAGAGACAACTATAATTACATTCTTCATGGAAGGAGGTGGAAAATACATCTCGACTTTCAAGGCGTCATTAACATGATTATGTGTATGTATGTGTGAGTGAGACAGAGAGAGAGAGAGAGAGAGAAAGAGTGTGAGAGAGAAAAAGAGAGAGAGAGATAGTCAACAACACTTAATATTGTAACAGCAGTGCATATATCATTTGATAATCATTTCTGAACCCACATCATTGTTTTGGGGAAATACTTATTCTCTCCTACTGTTAAAGATTCAGACTTTTTGACAAAAATGTTCCGTCACTTGCATGTCACTATGGTTCATACAGGCTTTCAAACTATTAGTAAACCTCTCCCTCAAACCACTTTTTTAACCACTTCATTACAGAACACAGCTGCTCCATAATTAAGGACCAGTATTCGTTTCTATCGACCAGGTCGCTGTACAAAACGATTGTTCAACAGTGGTCTTGTTCCAGGGCGAACAGATTCCTCATCCATTCCCGATTTCCTAAAATTTCCTGTGCTTCTAGATTTGCATATCTTATTCATTCAATCTATACTGCATGCATAGAAAAAGAAAATTGTGCGAACAAACACACGGTTCAATCTGTATACATGAATATATATGAGTGTGCATTCTTCATACACGCCAGAATATACCATATATATATATATATATATATATATATATATATAATCTGGCTCTGTCTTTGTGACCTTTTGGCTTGGCATGCTGTGTCTGATACATTTTCATTTGCAAGCTGAGGTTGTGTTGCAGTTTGTTAATTAGTTAGTTGTTGATTCTCCATTTCAATGTGTTGGTTTCTGAGTATATGAGGATGCTTTCCTTCCTTGGTTTTCGTCCGATTATTTTATTTTATTTTTTTTAATGTTGGAACTTCAGCCAAGGCAATGCATCTAGGTAATCCTGGACATATTTGCTCTGGAAAAAACCCCAGATAAGATACAAATTACTGACAAGGCAACAGTGTTATATATATATATATATATATATATATATATATATATATATATATATATATATATATATATATATATATATATAAGATCAACACTGCTTGGGGGCCCATGTTGATATGACACGGTTACATGTTAAAAAAAGTGATGATCCTAGGGAAATTTACGTGAAATATATCAACACATAGTTGGAAATAACAGAAATGGCACAAGCAACATTTTTTTTTTAGAAATTCGTTCAAGGTTTAAAGTCTATAAAGCTCTTTTGAATATATTCAATGATTTTTTATTGGATTATACAATGAATTTACTCTTAGTACTGATGGTATCGATTCAGGATAAGCTCAGTTTTTGACAATCACGCAAGTGGAAGTCGGTGATTGTTTTTTTTTGTGTGTGTGACATAAAAAAATAACCTGAAAGATTTGAAATTATTTTCAAGAATTCTCTCGAGTGAGTATCTTCAGCATGTAAGTTTCAATCAGAATATTCCTGTCGATGACATTACTGTCCCAGAGTGTTTGGTACATCAGTTATTATACAGTAATTCAAGTTAAACAACTTCAATCGAGGCTAGTACCTGGCTGGGTGACCAACTGGGTCCACAAGGTGCTGTAAACTGCAAGGGCTTGTGTAGAGAGATTCCTGTGGGGTTCATCTTAAACCTCTTTGTGGCAGAGTGATCTTTACATGGCTCTCATTCATTCAACTGAACGCTGTTACTGGCCTGGATGCTTGCAGCAACAAATAAATGAATGAATAAAGCCTGTTGACTTTCCTAGTTTGTCTGAATTTCGGCTCCCAATCAACAATTTTTCTGGACAATCTTGTGTACCTACCTTACTTAAGGACACTCTAATGACGTTGCTGTATAAATGATAAGGTACTCAGGTCCTCTGAGCCCGAAATATTATCTAAAGATGCTTTCATATTATATTTCTCTGTTAGGACTGTTGTGTAAATTACTTATAGCATTCTTTTTGAGTGAGGAATTGTTGCATAACCTTAATCAAGCATCCATTCTTTAAGTTGCATCAAATATATAGCTTTCCGAAACTAATGAAAACTTTATGCAATGAAGAGAGTACGAATTTACATCCAAGTTGAGGAAAATCAGTTTCAGCGTCTATAACAAAGTTGGAATGTACGTGTATTCTCGATTATTTTTTTTGTAATTCACACCATCAAAAATAGTTTTTAGTTTTTAATTAGTTTAAATACAACCTGTCAATGACGGTTGTCACCTTTTTTTTAAAAAATACCCTGCAGTTTTCAAATCGAAAGCATTATATTCGAGGGAAACTGACTGATGTCATCTTCAGTTGTTTTCTTCAAATTGCGTGACTCTAAGATATTGACACAATGAGTGGCGCTAAAGGCAAGACACAATAAAAAAGGAAGTTTTATTTTGTTCTTTGTATAGGTCAAAGATTGAGAGCGTTGTATAAACTTAACTGCCACGATCTGAAAATCGATAGATTGGACAGTTTAATGTCCGACAGATTTTGGTAATTGTAGAGACATTTCATCCGATAAGATGTTTCATCCGGCACCTGTATTAACCAGTAGCAGGTCGAACAGCCAACGACGTAACGAATAAAAGAAAGATCGTCATGCGGGGCACAACTAGCGTGCACTACAAAGCGGTCCTTTTCTTGATTTGCTACTGCTTAATACTGTCACTGGGCGAAATATGTGTCGTAATAAAATGTACGTACAATCATCACATTCTGTTGGGCATAATATCATCTCATTTGGATATATATACATACCGTAAGCAAAATGGGAATGAACATATATTCATATGTAAATATCTACGCACATGTCAATCATTTCCTTCATCTATTTACGTGGTCGGCTGTTCGATTTGCCGCCGGTTAACACCCTTGCCGGACGGAAAATGTTCGCTAATGATAATAACTCAACAATAATCACGCACAGACTTATACACGTATACATATATATATATATATATATATATATATATATGTATATATATATATATATATATATATATGTATATATATATATATATATATATATATATATATATATATATACACACGCACACACATATATATATATATGTTTGTATGGTACATGTGAAGTGATCAAACAGAATGGTGATGAAAATGACAATTGGAAGGTGGAGAGGAAAATCAAGAGAAAATAAGAGTGACATCAGAAAAAAATCTAGTTTCAACACATTTCGACGGGTGTCAGCCATTTTTTTAATAGAAAATATTTTCAGTGGTCCACAGAAAATCTTTCTGCTAACATGTTCGAGGCCGAGGGATGATACAGATATTTCTGTGTTGTTGAGTAGGGAGGTGTTCGCATTCGTGTAGGGGAAAATAATATTTGATTTGAAATCAGAAAGGTCTGAGAGATGCAGGATTAGAAGGCGTTTAGATCCTATCTCTGGGCTAAAATGGTCAGGTCTCAGGAAAGTGTTTTCCTTTTTTTCAAATTATTTCTAACATATATATATATATATATATATATATATATATATATATATATATATTAACTAAGTGTCAATTCGGGAAAAAAAAAGATTTTCTTAATGTTGGTTTTTGAGGGGGATTATTCCCATTCAAACTATTATGCTGGCTTCGACTGGTGCTCCAGGTCTGTTGAATAAATGTAGGTCTTTGAAATATTATGTTACTGCCAATGTGAAAAGGACTAGTTCTGGGATTTTTTTTTCATTTTTTATTCGGGTCAGAGAAATTTCTGTGTTTGAAAAATGATTTCAGACGGTCGTCCCACCGACCGGAGGTGAGATCCCCGTTCAACATTTTTGTCAAATTGGAAATATCACACCCTGATCTATAAAAAAAATCACGTCCAGACACTTATACAAAAGTGGCGTAGGTGTTATTGATTTTTTTAAGGAAATGTACTGTCCTACAATGGACGATAAAAACTGATCTTATATATACATGTGTATATATATATATATATATATATATATATATATATATATATATATATATATATATATATATATATATATATATATATATATATATATATAATCAACCATATATGATCACAAAGTTTATAGATAAACTTTCAGAAATTTTCAAATCTGCATTCGTTAGTCTATGTGATTAATATTTTACCCCGGAATGAGATTATATTAGGAAAATATCCAGTGAGCTGCTCATTGGTTATGTACAGCCCACAAAAACAGAACTAAGAACTGACATCTCAAATACTTTTGCAATAATATTCTTGCTAAATACGGCTATTTTGAAATGATATTTTGTTATCATAAATATACATTTACGACTGAAGAAATGAAAAAACTTCCCCGATATATAAGCATATTCACATCTTATATTTTGCCGGCCACGATTTCGCCTATGATCTATGTTTTGAGTCGTGATGTTCATTAGCTGTCTAAAATTTTTGCAACATGACCAGCCCAGTGGTTCCTATGATGTATCTGCCTCCTGTTTCTCACATAGTGTTGTGCAGTTTTGTGAGGTTGATCATAATTCGTTCATAAGCACCTTACGAAGTTCTTCAGTTTAAGGGTCAGCTTTTTGGTTAGATTCCATGTTTTAGCTCTATAGATGACCATTGGTTGGGATGCGTTGGCTGTAGACCTTTGTATGTATTTATTATCATTATTATTATTATTATTATTATTATTATTATTATTATTATTATTATTATTTAGAATCTCACACCAGTTGCCTGGTGGTAACCGCTGGAATTTGAGTGACAGCAAGTCTCCCCAAGTCTCCAGCCCTCCTCTCCTAGTACTCATAGGTCGCAGTAATTCTGTGATTTACAGTTTCACACTGATTGCCCAGTGGTTATCGCTGCAGGCTGAGTGACAATAAGTCATCTCAGGTCTTCAGCTAAAGTCTCCTCCCTCTTTCACCTATCATGTCAAGGCTACAATTCGTTGCAGTCCGTATATCTCTAGCACCTTCCTCAGTATCTGTGCACTTCCCAGGAGTGCTGTGGTCTGTACGGTCTCAATCCTTCCCCTAATCCCGATCTCCTTCAGTCTCTCCCTCAGCGTTTTGGGGACAGTTCCTAGTGCGCCCACTATGACGAGGTGGTCAGTTTGGATGTCAAAGTCCCAGAGTAGTTTGTGGTTGTCATTCTCCAAAACTGCCTCTGGCTTGTGTTGATACCACTTATCCACATGGTTGAATCCCATTTGTTTGCTTAGTTCCCAGTGTATCATCGTTGCTACTCTATCGTGTCTATGCTTGTACTCCTTCTGGGCGAGTTGACTACATTCACTAGTTATGTGGTTTACTGTCTCATCTCTTTCACCACACATGCGGCATTTGCTGTTTGTCTGTGTTCTGTTGATTCTTGCTTTTATGTAGTTTGTCCTTATGCTTTTGTTTTGGGCTGCAATGATGAGCGATTCCGTTTCTCTCTCAAGGTTTCCTTTTCGTAACCACGTCCATGATTTCTCGTCTGCTACATCTTGTATCTGCCTTTTAAACTCGCCATACAATTTTTTCTCTTCCCATCTTTCTTTTCTTGTTTGCTGCACTGTTCCATTGTTTTCTACTTTATTTTTTGTTGCACTGTCTCTTGCACTCTTTATGATTTCTTCACTATTCGTTTACACATACCTTTCTAGGACTACTTTAGCTCTCTGGACACAGTCTTCTATGCTGATGAGCCCCCTGCCACCTTCTTTTCTCTTCACGTACAGTCTATCTGTATCATCTCTAGGGTGTAATACTTTATGCATTGTCATAAATTTCCTTGTTCGCCTATCCATTGATTGGAGTTCTTCCTTTGTCCATCCTAGGAATGGTCCTGTATACCTAACTACTTACACAGCCCAGGTGTTGATTCCTTTTATGAGATTTCTGCTGTTTAATTTGGTCTCTAATATTTTCCTTATCCTTCTAAGGTATTCTCTCTTTATTTTCTCCTTCATCTCTTCCCGTTTTATCGTGTCACATTCAAGGACGCCTAAGTATTTGTATCGGTCTTGTGCAGTCAATGCCCTAATATTGCTGTTGCCCGGGAGTTCAATTCCTTCAGTCATGGTAAGCCTTCCTTTGTGCATTACCATGATTGCACATTTTTCTATTCCAAACTCCATTCCAATGTCCTCACTATATTCCTTTACTTCGTTGAACAGAGTCTCAAGCTCTCTCCTGTTTTTTGCGAACAATTTTATATCGTCCATGTATATTAAGTGGTTGACCTTTCCTTTTGTTTTAGAGAAATGGTATCCTTTGCTGTTCTTCAGGATTCTGTTGAGCGGTATCATTGTTAGAACAAATAATAGTGGGGACAACGAGTCTCCTTGGAAGATTCCCCTTTTTATCCCTACCTCTGCTAGTTTGTCCCCAGCGGCTGTCAAGTCTACTTTCCAGTTTTTCATCGAATTTCCAATGAATTTAACCACCGGTTCGCTGATTTTGAACATTCTAAGGCATTCGAGTATCCTGTTATGTGGAATCATATCGTACGCTTTTTTGTAATCTATCCATCCCATTGCGATATTTTTTCTCCTTTTCCTCACTTCTCTTAAGATCATCTGGTCTATGTAGAGTAAATCATTTGCCCCTTTGGTTCCTATCCTACACCCTTTCTGTTCTTCTGGTAATAGTCCCCTTCTATCCATTGACATGTATATTCTCTCTGCTATTTGCCCGGTCAGGATTTTCCACATAAGTTGTAGGCGCGTGATTGGTCTATAGTTCCTTGCTATGTTCCCCTTTTCTGGGTCTTTTTGGATCAGGGTGGTTCTGCCTTTGGTCATCCATTCTGTAGCCTTGCCTTTGTTTAGACAACTTTGGAGTAGGTGGGTGAGTCTGCCGTGTACAGTGATTATTTGCAATATCACACCAGTTGCCTATCATTATCATTGTTGTTGTTGTTGTTTTGACTTTTGGTTCGTGAAAATATAACCCAAACAAAAATTAGCCATCATGGAGTAATTCATTGCTTGATTTCTTTTTCTTTCGGGTGTTTCATGGACATTAGTTTTCCTTGGTAGATGTTGTGGTTTACTCTTTTCCCAGTTAGTGTTCTCGTTCTATGTTTGTCTTCAGCAAACTTTTCTTGTACATGACGTTGGTTTTTTCTGAAGTTCATGTAAAGACCGAATTTTTTGCTCGATTCCATGATTTGGTAATTTGGAGAAACAACTACCTTTTCATGAACTTTACTTTCGTATAGGAAACTTTGGAAGATATATATATATATATATATATATATATATATATATATATATATATATATATATATATATATATATATATCCTTACCTGGTCTTAATAACAATGTTTTGCTTCATCTATTCTATGAAATTATTCCAATCCGATCCGACGATGTTTCTAAAGCTAAGTGCTTTATCAGAAATAAAAGCTATACGATAAATATATTTTTTTCCGAATTGTCAAATCATTAAATTGCTCATTGTTGGAAAAAGGTTTCTGCTTACGATGTGTGCAGAGACAAACAGACAGACAGGCAAATATATATATATATATATATATATATATATATATATATATATATATATATATATATATATATATATATGTCACAGGTAGGGGGGTTCGTGTGCATAGCTATATTACGTTTTAATTTAATGCTGTTTGCTGGGAAATTCGTCATCTGCAAATTATTGTTTACTACAGACAGTAAGTTTTTTGTTTAGACACTAAACTCTTTTTGGTCATAACTAAGCACTTCACCTAATTTCCCCCTGGTAGTGTACGACGTGACAAGCCGCCCATCGAAGAATCACTTTCCATTACGCAATTGCAAATACAGGCAGAAGGGCCAAACCTAACATCCATTGACTGTCATCATCTTCCCCAAAATCATCTGTATATATATATTTTTTTTCAATCTTTTATCCATTTTTTTTTTTACCCTGTACTCCTTATGGGACGTAAGACACTCACAGTATGGTAATTAAACTCACAAATACTATCCACCAGATAGTCTAATTTGTTAGAAACAGTCAACCAAAACTGTAAACATATGTTTTTTTCAGTGTTTGATTTAGTCTGGCTGGTCAAGTATAAGGCGTGCAAGCCATGGCATGAAACTAGAGGGCTAGAAATGTGAACGTTTACCACTTATTATGTTGAGAAATAACAATTATCTTGTTTCATCCTCTTTCGGATATGTTTTTTTATTGTGGGCTTCAATTTGCTATGTAAATTATTTCTAAATTGTTCACCTAGATTGAGCCAGTTGGCATTCACACGCCAGCCCTTTGAAAATAAAACTTTCAAGTGATCACTGCTTTACAAAAAGTGATCGCAGTACCTTACTCATTGATCATTATTTTTTCAATTTTTTGGATTAATCACCCCAAACTCGACATGCTGTCAAAAGGTGTTGGTAACATGATAGTTCCTGTTGAGTGACTAACCTGATCTGTTTCAATTATCTTTGAGTGGGAAGGTTGTGAAAATGCCAACTGATTCAATGTTTGTCTCTCCTAAAAGCTAGATTTGACTAATCACCCTAATAGATCCGTCAACGCAAATTTAGCATTCTAATTGATTCTGGGAGTCAGACAACCATATTTTCCGTTGCTTCTAGTGAATTGGTTGCGTGAAAATCAGTAAGTATTGCTAATTTAAGCCACTAATAGAATTGATTTGAAATCAAGAATGCTAGATATCCGAACTTGCACGTGTTGGAATTTGTAATTTTTAATCACCTATCGAATATAAAGTTGCTATTATCATGTGTTAAGTTTCATTTTTGAATTAGATTAAAATTCATGGTTATATTAACATCAATAATATTATAAAAGTGAAATAATTAGATAGATGAATCAATCAAATCGGTGATCATCATACTATATTATCTATTTTATATCATAGGTTTGATTTGAATTTTTCAATATGATCGCATGCAAAGATCATTACACATCATTGATAGAGAGTTTCGGCTCGCAAAATTCAAGTATGAATTTAAGTCTTTTTTGTTTTTGATTTCAAAAGAATTTTGAAATTTTTCTTGTCGTGCCTCTGTGTCCATATGAAAACAATTTTCGTGATTGTAATACCAAGATTTCCAATTGCCTATGGGTTTCCTATATAATGTTTTTCTTTTCTTTTTCTTCATATTCGGCTGTTCGATTGTGGATATTGTGACTAGGTGTATGTTTTCAGTTTTGAGAGAGACTGCAAGTGAGGAAGAAAAAGGGAGTGGCTATCACTTCCAATTGCTTCAGTCTTCAAACAACGACGCCACGATGACAGCGACTACAGTGCATTAATTGATTCGTACAGTAGTTGGAGAAAGACTCCAGAAAAGAATACATGCCTCACTAACTGGGTGGGCCGGCTGGTAAGGTTGACAGAAGCAGTAAAAGAATTAGATAGTGCAATCCTTGTCTAACGTATTTGGATATTTTGCTGGAAAATCATTCTAAACTTCCTACATTTGTCTGAGTTTGAACTTATCGTTCTTTCCTCTCAAATCTTGGCTTGGCTATGATTTCTACACATTGTTTTCATTTTTGTTCTTTTTGTGACTTCAACGAGCTATTTAATTCACTATGCCCTTTTCTCAGAATTTTTGTCACGTATAGATATAATTTCCACATGTTTATACATCAATACTTAATATCAGTTTACATAAGTCAGTGAATAATTTGTAGTTCGTCTCTAAATCCACCGGGAAGTTTTGGGCGTCTACAATGCAAAGCTGTCCGTGCTGCATTTTATTTCGTGGACAGTGTATAGAAATGATCTGGTCGTATTGACCTGTAAGTACATTGTTAACTTACGAGGCAATGGAGTTACTTATAAAAAAAGCAAAAACAAAAAACAAACAGATTAACGAGATGATTCTTCATTTTTGGCTTTTCTTGCCTATTGAGAGTGTAATCAACTCTATATTCTTCCAAAAACTAGACATTGCTGACTTCAGCCATGTAAACATTTTACTTGCCAAGCTCCATTGCAATTGAAGTAGAGCTGCGTTGTAATTCCTCACCGCCAGCTGTGGTTTTCACGTTCCAAGTTTGACATTTCTTTAATCCAAACTCAATTTTATTGACAACCTTGAAAATGTCTGCTTTTTGCATCAGCTAAGTGGGACATGGAGGAAGCCTTTTTGAAGCTGTATTTTTTATTTTTGCATCTTTATATTTATCTCAATTTATAGAACAGAAAACCATTCCTACTTAGTGTAAAAGAGTTACTCAGATTGCTATCGACCTATGAAGGAGTTTCCCGATTCAACACCAAATGACTACTTGTCCAAGAGTCACCTGCATAGAGGTTCAGGCCAGAGACATCCAGTTCCATTTCATCAAACTCTCTTCGCTATAGGACTTGGTTAAGATTTGGTAGAGTGGAATTATTAAAAGCCGACACATAAAGTTGTTAGATATTCTCATAATGAGACATGAATAGTGTGACCCCATTCATAGAAAGATTGGGTTTAATTGTGTCATACAAATTCAACAAGCTATTCATTTTTGAAGAGACAAGGCAGATTATAATAATAAAGCAGCTTCTGGAATCTGGAAGCTTCATGTAATTACGGTTGGTTTGATTTTAGAAAGCAAGAGAGCAAGGTAGATAGAAAAATAGAAGGAAGCATATATATATATATATATATATATATATATATATATATATATATATATATATATATAAGGAAAGAGAGAGAGAGGGTAGGGAGGGTGACAGAGAGAAATGCCAACGGCGAGCTGCTTTTCAAGTTATGTTCTGAATGCAAGTTTGCCATTCCAAGTTGAGCCTTCTTTAGCTGTCTTCTTCAGGTTTTTCTTCTTTTACTACTTTTCTTCTTCTTCTGAGTCCCAGTCAGCGCCCACTGGTTCTTCTGTCATATGACATCGCCACCTGATCTCAACGTCCCCCGCAACTGCCCATCGGACCTGTATTCGAGATGTGTTTAATTTGCATACACAATGAATAGGGTCCACCCACGCATCTCTAAAATCATGGACATTTTCAATACATACCAAAAGCTAAGTTCCTAGCCTCGCTTCGTAGAATGACCCTGAGCGTCACCCAGACCCAATGCTTTAATTTCCAGGTCGTTTTGATTCTCAGCTGCATACTGAGAGCAAATTATTCTCATGCACAGCAATGCTTTTTTTTTTTTACCTTCATTTCTTTTTCCATTAACTTTCATTTCTCTTTTGAACTTACACTACCGTTTGAAAAGTTGAAATCAACTGCAGTATAGTAATTTTCCAGGCTTGTAAAATCGTCATCACTTGTGATTTCACGATACCTATATAAAACATGAACGATAGTAGCATGGTCCTGGGGTCATAAGATTTTCTCAGTTGGAGCTCCCCTATCCTGGGGAGATACCTAAACAAGGCTGAAGAAGTCATAATTGGCTAGAGTAAACATATTTTCAAACCCATAAACTCTAATATATACGAAAGTGCATCAATACATCAGATACATTATTCTTGCTATGTTTTTATTGAAATGTCTCATAGTATATTGTTCGATCCACGGGATCATTGACCCCTGAATTAAGTGCACTGACTTTTTTGATAGATTAATTTAAGATTGTTTGTATTCCTCATAAACTCTGTACGTGTGAAGAAGGAGAAAGAGATAGATAGTGTGAGAGAGAGGGAGATGGAGAGAATGATAAAGCATAACAAAAAGCAAATATTCTCCATGTGTGATCTAAAAGACACCCACCCACACGCATACATTATATACACACACACACAGAGACTCACACACACACACACACACAAACACACACACACACACACACACACACACACACACATATATATATATATATAAACTGCTATCTAAGAATGTGTATTTTAAAGCATTGCTCGATGTTTGTTTGGGATTTTTTTCCCTTTTTGTGTTTGCTTTTCTCAAAATATTTTGCAGGCAATACTTTATGTGCTGTTCAGCGTATATTTTCATTTAATCGACTCTTTCCACTGAACTTCTTGGCTTCGAATGATTTTACCGTCATTTGTTTACAAATCTGTTTGCAAAGCAAATCCCCTTTGCCTTGGCGGGCAACATTAAAGCGATTATGAAACAAATTCTTTGAATCCATTACTTTTCACTGAAAGCCTCGCGACTTTATTCCGTACCAGACCGTTAAAGTGCTTTACTTGAGATCAGATTGGCTCTGTTCTATTTTTATCTTGGTTAGATTTTTATTGTGTTTTCATCTTTATCATCATAATAGTTTTGTTCTTTTTTTTCTCATATTTTTATCTTTATTCTTTTCTACTTTAAAATATTTCATTTCCTGTTACTGCGTCTCTAATTTTCCTTTTATCCATTCCACCTCTACTAGTACTACTGCTACCATAAGTAATACTACTATTACTATCCTGCGTAAGAAACAGTAGCGTAACTTAATCTCCCTATTCTCCAGATATTTCTTTTTAAAAACTATTACTTATTCATCCTGATAAAGATAGATTCGCTTCTGGATCCCAAATATGTAACTAGCCAATCTAGATTTGGTAGATCGAGATTAAGCATGCCTATATGGATGGGCTCTAAATTTGATTTCACTCTTAGGAATGTAGTACACGAACTAGCTTGCGTCTCAGTTCATGCAAGTTTAGTAAAAATCTGATACGCAATATTCTGTTGGTAGAACCAAAATATTACATATATATATATATATATATATATATACACACATATATATACATACATACACATATATATACATACATACACACACACACACACACACACATATATATATATATACATATACATACATACACCTATATATATATATACACATATATATATATATATATATATATATATATATATATATATATATATATATATATATATACGTCGTAATAATAACATTATAATATTTTTCTTCCATAACGCGATAAAAATACAAGATTGAAGTGATAGTTCTGCAGTTTGACATGTTGTACAAATTCAATTCTGATCTCAGTATTTCCCTGTTCGGTCACTGAGAATTATTCATCGCTGAGGTAAGTACATTGATAATGAAGGAGATCGTGTTGAATTATGACTATTAGTTGCATAAAATTAATTTTTTTCTTCATCGTTAGACAGCAGACTCAATGATGCATCTGCGTATGAAAGCAATAATCCCCGCATAGATTAGTAGTGCCATTGTTTAGCACACTACAACAATTAAATTTATTACTGGTTGGGTTCTTGGTAAGTCGTCGAGTTCGAACAAAGATCGGAGTTGAAGGAATGGCAATCTTTATGTTTTTTTTTTCCTTAGCGTCGGATTCTGCAACATCAGACATTTAGTCTCCATTTCGGTGATTAAGTCACCTTTATGGACACTGGGACATTCAAAGATTGGAAAATAGGAATTTATAGCTGAGCTCTTAGGAAGGATTTTTTTTTTCTTTTTTTTTTTTTTTCCTCAGATTTCATGAAAATGCTTTGAGCAGAGAAAGACGTCATCTGGGATTTTGGCTCAACCCAAGTCAGTTTGCCATCCGCTGGCTAAGCCGAGAGGTAAACAGCGAGGGAGAAATAAAAGAACATGAGTTTGAATGGTCAGCACAGTTTGTTTTGCAGATATTGATAGTAGCAGTCGTAATGGATTTGGGATTTATCGTTAGACTGAGATGAAATTATTTTGCATGGAGCAGAGCTATGCATTTTATAGCCTTGTTGTATTTGTTTGCTGTCTGGGTGCCTGCAATACGTCTCAAATATAGGTTATGTCATGCACCTTAGTACGAAAATAACGAGGTACGCAACTTTTTGAAAAAAAAAAGCCTGTAATAAATAAAATCAGATGAATATTAATCATAGACGAGAATTTGGCGTCTGTTTTTGGCATGCTACATGGTTGAACTTCTCTTATGAACCAACGATTGCCGAGGGCATAAGTGCAGTTTGGGAATCCATCCTTTCTTAAAATTCATTTTCTATCTTCGATTCCAAATCCAAGATTTCGTTACATTTGTTCAACAACACTAGAATCATATTACTTGTCACTTGCAAAACAACTAGACGGTTGCTTTGACATTTGCACAGCGTGCAATAAAGAATTACACACACACACACACACACACACACACACACACACACACATATATATATATATATATATATATATATATATATATATATATATATATATATTATCGGCGGCAGCCTTTTAGCCTTCGTTGTTTACCTAAGATAAGCTAAACATCTCTATCATGGGCATCGTGGAGCCAATACTCTCTTGATTTGTCTAATTTGAGTCACTATCTTCCTTATCGCCGACCACTGTTATTATCCCCTTCATCCTCTTCCGTATTGCTAGCTCCACAGAACTGGTACTTTCTTTCAAAAGCTGCGTTTGGAAACTATTATAGACTGTCTGCTCTCTTACTTCGCTTTCTCATAATAACCTTTACGTTCTTGGGATTCAGCATAGAATCTTAATAAAGAATTCAATATTGCAGCTGTAATCATCTTAAATTGAAAATAAATTCTTATCCAGGGCGATTCAACCCGTGTGAGCTCCCAGTAATTTCCTAAATATAAAGGTATTTATTTGATATTTCTAATTCTATGCCAGCCAGTCAGCCAGTAAGCTAAACATACCGAAAGTATTTCCCCCCTTAACCTTTTCGTATTTGATACAAATGTAGGCTTCGCTTTGACTGCCACACGAAACAGTCGCAGCAAAGACTTCCTTGGTGAATCAACCAACGCTAGTGCTCATAGCAGAATGGACCGATAGAGTGGTCGACCAGTTTTTCGATTCCATGCTTATTGCAGGTAGTACATCTGCACAACTGCTCTTGTTTATAGCATGTCACTGAGAAACCTTCATTTGCCCTTTCTTTTAGTCAATAAGGACAAGCAGCCAACAACATCAGACAGAATCGGTGTAAAATACATTTTGTACGACTGTCGTCGTCATTTCTGGACTAATAGTACCCAGATCTCTCCTTCCAAAAAAAGGCCTAAGACACGTGACTATGGAACGACCACGCACGTAATTTCCAGTTATTTTCTGTTGCACATAACATGTTTCCACTTGCATACTAAACAAGCATTTCATGTGCAATATTGTATTTTGTTTCAATAGGATAACGGCTTACTGCCCCATTTGCCGTATGAAGTAATTTCTAGCTCGAAAGTCATTCAAGCGATTGAGATTGAATTCACGCTTCATCAGTGACTAGGCAGAAAATACCCTTGTGCGAGAGTAGTGTTAATCAAAAAGTTAAGGATGTGCTTAGAGACGTGTTTTAGCGAGGGAAACATACGTAACTGCCGCGGAGGTTTCCGTTTGGATTCTAGATTATGTTAGAATGAAATGTTATCAGGGATAAGATCATTTTGATGTCTTAAAAAACACAAGCTTTATGCAAAACAGAGAAACTACTTAAAATTCCCCTTAGTTGAATATAAAAAGGAAAGACTGTTTCATAAGCTAATATATAAGTTAAATTGTCGTGAATCGAAATATGCAACCAGCTTTGACAATAAGTAGATCACGATAAACAGTATATAATTTGGACCATGATATGAAAGTGTTATTTCTACAGATTACTTTTTCAAATAGATGTTTTATTATCAGATTTCATCTTACAAATCAATTGATTCATTTGAATTAGTATATTCAACACAATTTCAATTAAAGCTGGCTAAAAGCATATCTAAGTCATTATAAGTCATATAAGCATTTGGGATTACTTACATTTCGTCATCCTGGTGAATGATTGTACGCAGAGGAAGAAGTATTGTTTTGTGATTGAAACGAAGCTTCAACACGTTGGCTACAAGTGAGAAGAAAAGGAATATTCTTGAACATGCCCATGAAATTTTTAAGAACATCATTGTTCTCTTCTTGCGTGTCCATTGTTTCCTTTTGATCACTTCACTTTGATAATTCTAATTGATCTACCATTCTGTAAGCAGAATCCTATAAAAAGCAAAGTACAAACACAGGATCATTGCTTGTAAACAAAATTTGATATCAACTACAAATTCATTTCTGTGTCCGAGTATATTAAGCAAAGTATATCCCGCGAAAGGAGCACAAAAGCATAAAAATCTCCGGCGGATGATTAATTTTAAATGCCAAACTTTATCGATCGTCGTTTTTCCATTGTTATCTGCATTTATCCCTTATTTTATGCTGTATTTTGAAAAACATGTTCAAATAAGTTGCGATTTTGATAGTGATGGCGTTTGCCTTGCGCTTTGCATTTTAGGGCTTTTCACACTGAATTCAGTACCTTAAACAAAAATGTTTTGACAGGACCAGTAAGAGTATGGATATTGAATAGTTCGTGATGACTTTACCCGATTTTTTAAATGGGTCAATGGTGATGTTATTTTCATTTTTGTTTGCTTGTTTTATGACTTGCTTAACTTCCCACGGAATTACTTCTGGGTACTTGGCAAATTGGTCATTTGTAACCAATTGTTTTGCTCTTGAATTGAATTGAGGAAAATCTATCTTTATAAAATTCTCGAAAATTTGATCTCTATATGTTAAGTCCCCATTTTTCCAAACACACTGGTTATTTGCATCCTTTCAGTTCTGATTTTTAATCGATAGTTTTGTAACCCTTATCGTTTTCGTGCATTTGTTACTGCTGTCGTTCGGTTGCTTCAGTTTGTTCTCTTGTTGTAGGTTCCTTGAGATTTCTGCGTTTTCGCTTAAGCATATTGGCTACTTCAGTTAACGTATTTTTCATCTAATCTTCTCTTGGTGTAGTATGACATGGAAGTGCATGGTGCTGTGAGGAATAACAACATTATGATAGAGCATTCTACATTTTTCTTGTGATATCATATCCCTTTGGCACGTATGAAAACAACAAATAGTTGAAAAAACAAGCACAACTAGGAAGTTTTTACCAGGGTCAGAATCTGTCTCCCATGATTGATTTGCCGGAGGTCTTTTGTCCCTGTTCAACCCTTCCTTTAAATTTAGCCTCCAAAGTTGCTTGGTAAGTGGAATGGCATTTGTCTGCTCATATCTCTCCCTTAACCCTATCAAGTTTCAGAGGAAGTCCACAGATATTTGATGACCAAAATTTTTAAAAGTGAGCTGCACTGAAGGTCTTTCTTATGTAAACCAAAGACGAAAATCTGCAGTCTTCTTCCTTGCAAAATAACTGTTTCTTTCCTTGTCTGCTCCTATGCCGCAAAGAGCTTTTTTAACCTTTCTCCTTTCAAAATGATTTCCATGTGATACAAAATTGGATCAACAGAATACTACAATATAGAAAATTTAGTTCGACTTGGTATTCTTCCCTCTCCAAGTTGAGAAACAAATTGATATATTTTGCTCGAATTTATCCATCGCATCTCACACTGTTTATTCCTGAGTTGCAGAGGGTTTTTTCGAAACACTCCCTCCTCCCTTCTTTTATAATAAAGATCATGTTTTACAGAATACAAAAAAAAAAATCGAAATGATACAATAGTAAGAAATCTCAGTTTCACCGAGTGTTGATTCCATTCGAAACTGACTTGCATTTTCCACTCGAATTTATCAACCCTGTATTACCTTTAGGTTCGAATTCAAATGCCCAGAGAAAGAACCGGAGAACTGGATTCAAATTCTACTTGTAACAGTTTGTTTTCACTTTACATTAATTCTCTTGTGGAAGGCATGTATCCATCTTTACACTAGCTATGGGTGAAATATCGCAGACTTGAGTGAATGACACAACTTTAGATGCTTGCCACCTCCAAGACAGTTTCATACACAGCAAAGGTTGAGGAAGAGAATGAGAATATGACGTAAACAACATATGTGTCACCGTCGCCATAATGTTGATTGTAATTTTGGTTTCAATATAATTCAAAAGTTTTTTGCTTTTTCATTGTATTTTTCTTCTCAATATTCTAATTACCTTTGTCTTTCTAATAAGAAATTTCCATTGGGTCAAGTGAAAGTGAAAGTAGTTTATACTTCTCAAAGCATAAGTGTATTTGTATTGGATGGATATAGCGAATTGAATGAGGTGGTAAGAAATCGTCATTCCTAACACGTGTTTAAATTGACAAAATATTTCGAACAAAAAAAAATATACATATTCTTCAGTATGTGCGTATGAGATCTTACATGCTGACAATCAGTCTAGACAGTACTCATGATTGCTTCTTATTTGCCCCAAAATGAATGTATATTCCGTCGTTTTCATGAAAAAAGCTGTGCTTTTTTTCTGTGATTGTTTCCATCCTACTCATTAATGTGAAATTAAAAGATTCAGATGTTGATGAGTTCTTCTATTGATGGAATTACCACTGGGAAGGAGGTGAATACTGGAAAATAATATCAGAAACTACTAGAATAAGACGTGCTACCTTGGATTGTGAACATTGAGGTTATGCTGTAGTCTGTAAAAGTTGTACTTTTGCTTGGGAATAGCAAAAAACCTAGAGAAAATTAATGAAAAAAAGTACAAAACTGGAATTGAAAATTCATTCAACAGAATGAATCAGCGTTGTAGAAGAGATATAACGGAGAAAGAGAGAAGGGGAGAGAGAGAGAGGAATTTGGCTCCATCTAACTGATTTTTGGAGTGTAATAAAAGTATGACACAAAATACTTTATATCTGGTTTGTATCCATATTATCACACTGGTCTTAAACAAGTCAAGTTTATATCACGAACAGACCATGTTGGGCACCCAGTGAGGATGAAACCCACTATGAGGTAGTTATAATCTGATTGACCAGCTGCATAATCATTATATGCACGCAAGGACGGTCCGTACAGTTTTTTTTACGAGGAGTCAATCATTGTTTATATCTTGAATTTTGTCAAAATCATATAAATGGTCAACTCAACTTAAGAACTTTATCCATTGTAGTATGTTTTCCTTTCATTCTATTTGAAAATACGTAACAGAAATTCCGGTTTTGGTGAATACTCATCGTGACACACACACACACACACACACACACACACACACACATATATATATATATATATATAGATAGATAGATATAAATATATATGTTTATGTATTTCAATCAAACTTCTGACATATTCAATAATCTTTTTATATTTCTTCTCCCAGTTTACGTCAAGCTTATGTGCGTATGCAGGTGATAGCTTAAGCGTGTGTCTACCATTTGGATACATCGGAATTGTAGAATGGATGGGCAACAAATCCATGCAATTTCTTTGGCCAAATATCCCAATTCAAAGCAAGTTCTATTGAAAACGTATCACACTTCTCAATTAAAAGTCAATCTATTAACTGCCTAAATACTAACGATACTCTATTTTCATTATCAACACTGTCGTGAAAACATTAATCTCGTCACGAGACATAAATATCAATTCTGAAACACTGATAGCAATTATAAAACCCATGCGCTTTCGCATACCAGCGTGATTTATTTCCATTTAGCTATCCCAGAAGAAAGGCTAAATCATAGATTAGAACTACATACCTCGTAGCTATCCATCGAAACAAAAATGCTCAAAAAAACAAAACAAAAACAAAACAAAACAGATCATTCAAAAAGATTAAAAATCACCTTGCACTGTATTTTATCTTTGCATTGATGAGTAAAAATGAATGTCTTAGTCATTAGGAAAATAGGAGTTTCAAACATAATAGCTGGATAAATTTAGAACAAAAGTACAGATTTGCTAAAAACGGAAGTGTAAATTAACCTGATTGGAACTTCCGGTACTCAGAGGCATAGAAATAAAACTGAGAGTGTTGACTTTACTTTTGATGTACGAGATAATGTTTTTAATGCCATCTTGACTCGAGGCAATCAGAAAAAAAAAACGGGGAAAAAGAATACAAATTTTAATCGACCTAAGAGGTCTTAGCATTTTATGCTGATATGTTTGTTTGCTTTTTCAACGTTTACCATGTTTACAATAATGTAATTTTTCCTTCCTTTAAGAAAAATCATGTCAGGAAATCAGTTATTTGTAGATGTTCAAAATAGCACTTGGAAGGGGAAAATCAAGACATGCATGTGTACAAAAACACTCACCTGCCTATACACTCATATATTCATAGGGAAAGAGACATAAATGTGTTTATGAATATATGTGTGTATGTATAAATATATATATATATATGTGTGTGTGTGTGTGTGTGTGTGTATACACATATGTGTGTAAATATATATGTGCATATATATATATATATATATATATATATATATATATATATATATATATAATATGTGTCTGTGTGATAATGCGTGAGTGTTTATATGGGTGTGTGTGTTTATATGTGCGTGTGTCTCTCTGTGTGTTTAAATGAAGTGGTTGTCTTCCTGCACTAAGAAATATCATTCATTCTGATTTCACTCGTTTTGCTGATTGAAAATGAGTTAATTGTATGTGATTTATTCAGTGAATGTTCCTCATGTTTATAGTTTATTTTCCCCAACGTTTTTGAATGTTGACTCTCCGGAATATAACGGAAAACTGAAAATGGCTGCCTGGAACTTAAAACCTAAATAACGAAGACGGACAAAATAGCCTATGTACTCCACAAACAAAAATTAAAACATCCCATGTAACAAAATTCAGATAAAATGGTAATATCCGTTTCTCTTCTAGATTATTGATAAATTGATCGTTTCAGCGTCTGGAAGCATGTCACGCTCTAGCGTTATATCCAAAAATTACAAAACGAGCTGCGAGTAAACTTCCCTGAGAAACCCCAAGTGTGCGCTCACATTGGCGACACCAAAGGCATTTGCCGAACCTAAAAACTGTGTTTCGCCCGAATTTTGAAGCTCTAAACCTGCAAAGTAGTGTGGATGGTTCAGTGCTCTACACCAAAAAGGATTGAATCCCGAACCACTAGTGTGAGCATGTTTGCACGCTGTCCAGCACAATGCAAGGAATAAAGGAAACCTAACTCGCATCCAGTAACAATCAAATAAAGAACAACTACATGTGGTTTCCTCACTACAGGACGCTGTAGAAGTAATCGAGTAGCCCAAGTATGGCTATTCCGCAGGCTATAATCGGTATGTCACTTCTGCCAACCCAACGAAAGCAGTTGGCACGATAAGCAACTCAGGCCTCTTGATGATCTCAGAAAAACCAAAATTTCTATGATTAACTTATTTCATGAGGCCACAAGTCTGGTTGGGTAGCGATTCCACCAAATACTCTTCAAACAAAAACATTGTCGGACAAGGCTGTGTATAGCCTCTACTTTGTTCTTCAGTGCCATGTTGATTCAGGTTATAGTATTTATGGTTGGCCCGGACAACATAAATATTTCCAGAAGGTGTGACGGTTATCTGTTCAATCAGAGACCACCCCGAGGTCATAACAAATCCTTAATATAACCAATCAGAAAGACTCTCTACGCCCATGTACCCCTGGTTTCTAACATAGATGCGACCATCCAAAGGATACGTTCTGTTTGTGGGGTCAGCAAAAGTCCTGCCTCGCACATGTCACAAGTTTATTTCGGCTGGAACAAAAGCACACCCACTTTTCATCTCCAGCAGTCCGACTAAGCTCAAAGCTATCCAGGATTTCCCTTACCTACACTGTCATAAGATCTGATATAATACTTGACAGGGATATAGAAAAGACTGGTTGAGAGAAAAAGTCATAGTATCACAGACTATTTCATACAGTGACGAATTCTGGGTCTCATTCCAGCAATACGTTTGTCTTCTTGAACATTCCCACCACCTTTGCCTCAGCACCATCTTCAAAATTGGGTGTTTTGCATGTTTTCCATATATTATTGCACAATTAACAATTTATTTGTAAAGATTGCTTTCGCAAGTACACTCAAGTGAATAAAGAAATAGATAAAGTGTTCGGAAATATAAAATGAGGTGTTATAAAGGACACAAAAATGATATTTCTATGACTTGTGAGATATTCTGTGTATAGACATATACTCACGGGAAGATATATACACGCTTTTATGTACAGATATATGAACATTTTTCAAACGTTTACAGATAACGTTCAACAAATATGATGCATAATTGTTTACATTTCATTCAATCATAAGACACAATCATAAGACCATTTGAAATGTATACTGGTAAAAGAATATGCTATCAGGATTATCCCTGAGCTAAATAATATAGTTTATAATATTTTACGTATACTTATGTATACTACAATATATACCAGTTCCCCTTTCAGATTCCATTAAGTATTGTTAATTGAATAGCAATGTCTATGCATGACAGGTATAAACTCAGTGTCCAAAATATCCTTCAATAATCTTCCATTCAATAATGTAGCATGTGTGATTCATCGCTTAAAACATACGGAATACATCACAATGAAAACTCAAATGATATGCTGTACTAATCCACCATCTAAAAGATTACTTTCGTGTCTCTTTGAGAAGTCATGGTCTGTTATCTCAATGGATTCCAATCATCCAAGTCGGTGACTTCAATTATAGAAAGAGAAAAGAACAGACGCGCCTAAATGGCATTTTAACAAAAAAAAAAATCTCTTCCTCTTGAGATAACTAGTAATTGAGACATCCGTTCAAAAGGCAAGGTAGTTGATAGGCATTTTCAACGTTAATTAATAAGACTGCCTCCCATCATACACTGTATATGTGTTAAACCACTTAAGTTACGCGTAAAGTCTCAGCCATTAGCTGCTGAGAATCCTGCTCAGTTAATTCCCATATCTGCCATCGAATACCGGATCTGGAAAAGGTATATAATTCTATTACATATTTCGATGTCTTTCACACGAAAATAAAGCATGGGAATCGATTCTTTCAAACAATTCATCTTGAAGAAGATTAATCTAAGAAACTTAGTTCTTACAGATTCATACGTACACTCTTGTTTCGATCCTCTAGTTGGGGTTCTGCTTTAGACCAATAGCCCCTTGGAAGGGATGCATTCTCTGCAATCATTGTCGATGTTTAATAGATATGACACAGGGACGAATAGAGAGAAGGAACATGGAAACCTCTGGTTATTCCTACATTCCACATAGGAAAAGACTACCAGTCAAGCTTTAAATTTGATATTTGAAATCTTTATTTATTTCGGTTGAACACCGACCCCTGCTACCATTGGGGGATATGTGAATTGTCAAGCCACAAGTTGTGGATGTTCCTCTGATAGTATCTTTTCCACTAGAGATTTTGTCTCTTTATAGAATACACTGGTGTATGAATATTTCAGTGTTCTTCTCTTATCCCAAATGGAATTTTCTTCTCTTACTTCCAAGTTAGGATTATCTTTAATCAGCTTCAAATCTCTATCGCTGTCAATTCACCCTGTTATTTTCTTGATATTTCTTCAGAATGTGTTCAACCACGTATGCAATAACAGAGAAGTAAATAACACCACGCTACGTGACACTGGCATCGGTATAGCAGCGGGTCGATTCTTTGCTATACGTTAAGAATGAGGATTTTGAGCAGTTTCAACTATCCTTCTTACCCCGTGACCGCCATAGTTACACGTTTCCAACCGTACTAGTAGTCAATTCCTGAACCTTAACAAGACTTGAATGTTAGATGTTAAGTTGAACGCTTGCTACTGCGGAGATTGACATAACCCAATCCCCTTCCGAGTATTCACTCCGATTTGTCCTTGTGCATAACTAGTTCCAGTTTAGTAAATGTCCTGAACAAGATTATAGATTATGAAAAGTTAAGTAATATATCAAAAATAGCAATTCCAGTTTTAGCCCGCCTGGTGACCGAGACAGTTGTGTATTCACCACTGGTATCACTGATATATGTTATAGCCCGAATGAAAATAAGAATTTTGGGAACTGAATCTCTAGTAATCCAGTCATTCATTATCAATAGACAAATAGCCCGGGGAAACAGCATCCTCATCATCATCGTCAGCATCATCTTCATCTACAGGTGGCAGTAGCAACAACAGCAGACTTTTAGCGTCTTTTGTCGGAGCCAGTAATTTCAGAACTTGTATGGTCCATCAACCTCTCATATTTTGCCGACAAGAGTTTCGCATATGATCTCTCGGAATCAATAAACCATCGATGAATATTTGTTGATCAACTCAATGCTTGATTGTGAATGTGACTATTAAACGTCACTAAAGCTCTGTTGATGGCATACCACAGTTGACCGAGGTTCCATAAAGGAGGTTTCTTCTTCGCGCGTACGTAGTAGGCTCCAATTTGACAGGTTGTTATGCAACATCAAATTGTGCAAATGTTTGAAAAAAGGTAATACAAGTCAATGATGTAATTGGGACAAAAGAGTCGAAAAGAGAATACAAAGAAAGAGAAGCTGCCGAAGTCAATCTATTTATTTTTGTAAGAAACAAATAGTGGTGATAACTGACTCTGGAAATAAGGAATTATTCAAGTAACGATTGTTGGAAGATAAAGTTCTTGTTAATTCATCTTGCAATTTGAACGAATTCTACTCAAAAGACAGTAATAAAAATTCTTGCAAAAAGCAAAAGAAAATATATTCCCTGTGAGGTTTTATTGGCAACTGGCCAGTTTGGAATGGTATTCTCTTATTCTGCGCACGAAAGATTTTCTACATATTCATTTGTCTTCTTCCAAAACTGCTGTTTCATTCAAAATGTATATTCTTTAATGCACTCAGTTATTCGATGACAACAGTGATGTTTTTTTTTTCCTTTGCGAACGAGGAGAAAATAATGGAAAAGTCTCCACAAGGAAAAAATATTTGAAAGTGTGACATCTAATATGAATTGAAAAAAATTACATAAAAATGTGTATGAGATAAACGTTGAATAGGAAATCTGCAGAAATATTTGTGAAGCTGGGAGTGCTTTGAAGCCAAAAAATAGTCAGATAGGAGTAAGCAATTGAAATGGAAGAAGGTGAGAGATAAAACAGTTAATATCCACGGATATAACTGTAAATAGATACACACACTCATAAAAAAACAAGCAAACAAAAACGAAAAAAAAAAACAAACAAAAATTGACTGATAAAAGAAGAAAGCCGGGTAAGAAAATATGTAACCTGAAGAGTGTTGAAACTCATAGCGTATAATCATTAAGTGTTATAATTGAGATCCTAGCATAATCAGCGATTGTTCCAGATAAGTCATACGGGATTAGTCAAAGTGAAAAGCTGTATTGATTAGGGTCATGGTTCGGATCACAGGAGCGATTTGGTTTATAAGTTTTGTAAAGAATATTACTGATGGAAGAATAACTGATTACATTGAGAAACATTCTATCCCGTGAACAGTTCAAGGTCATTGTGATACTACAAATAATCTTATTGGTCGTGACCTCAGCGAGGTGGCTTGACGGAACTCATCAAGCTGGTCAGGCTGGTCAAGCTGGTTTAGCTGGTTTCCCCGTCTTCTAGACTGGTTGCTAACTATAGCCAGAGATTTTGGTCCACTCTATCGCTTACGGGTAAAGAGAAAAACATAGATATGTATCTCTTTTCCCAAGGGCATAAGGGCAACGTGAACCCAAGCTAAACAGTTGGAGTTTATGCTTAATTCGCCTATTCTATATTTCGTGCTGTAAAAAGAAGATAGAAAATTACAGTGATTAATTTCTTAATTTCTTTAAAAATAGAAGATAATTCTCTCCAGAGTTAGGAAGAAAGGGGAGAAAATAAAAAAAAAATGTTTGTAATAGGATGAGAAAAATGAATCAAAAATAGTCGATACGAACTGGGAAGAGAACATTTTCCTTCTCGACTTTGTTGTAAGGGTGGTTTCAGTAACACATGGTAGCTCCACCCAGTAGGCAAATTAGGCAACAGCCTTGAAATTGAAGAGGATGATGTATGTTGAAAAGAGTGCATATGAAGAACTAAGTCAGTGTTTGAACTAATCTCCAAACTACATATCTTTTGACCTTGGGTGACAGATTAGTCAACTATTGAGTCTGCTTACGGGATGATTATTGGTGCAGTTCATATTCTTTTTTAAGTTTGCATGTCACCACTTTCTAATGCATCCTGGAGTGCACTTCGTGCATGTCTACTTCGTTTTGATAGGACACCTTCGAAATCGAATCTTCCTTCCTCTGTCGATCTAGACTTCTTTCCTTGGTTAGATGTACTATCTTAGACGTTGAAAATTCATAGATCTTAAGACAGTGCTTGGGTTGGGGGCATATATGAAAAATAGAGAAAAATTAAAACCCAGACCGAGGCAAATAATAGTTGCCTTAAAGTCAGGAAGAACAATAAGTTAGCAAAACATAGACACCCCTATTTTTTGTTTGGAGTCGGGCTATTAAAAATGTCACTTCTGAAACTCGAAGAAACAAATTGTTTTAAAAGATATAATAAGCATATGTTTGAATTATTCAATATAAAAAAAAACGAATTGGAGTTGATAACGTCTGGCAATTAAATTTCTGAAGCTTTAAGAAAGCAAAACGTTTTATAAAGGACGTAATAGAAGATATACATTCAGTGAAGAAGCATATTCTGCTTTGGTGGGAAAGATTGAGATACCAGACCAAGATCACTAAATATTTGATGATATATCAATGATCAGTGAGGCAGCGTAGGGCCCATTGAAATCCATGAAGGTTTGCCATTTGGTACTTTTCAATTTTGAAATCGAGCACATTTGATACTGAACCATATTTGATTTTGAAAATAAATATTTGGTACTAAAGGGAAATTTACGAACCATGACGATTCCTTGCACGCGCAAATAAAATGATATGACGTAAATGTACATAAACAAAAGAAAATGAATTGGTATTCAAATCCATTCATCCTACAAGATTAGTCTGATGGTTACTTATAAGTTATTGGAATATTTGAGCATGGAAGCTGCAACATTTAGCAAAGTACAACAACAATCCTGTCCCCTTCATTCTCTTTCGGCTACTGACATTGGGGAAGGCTGATGTCCAGTAATAGATTCTGAATTCTGATTATAATGATGATGAAAGTGTGCATATATCAATGGAAGAGAATCTACGGTAGTTCGTCTGGTCAGTCCTTTAGAAATGAGATGTGTGGTCGGACATTAACAAGTATTCGCTAGCAATAAAAAAAGTATTTTGGTTACAGTGTCTAGAGTCAGTAAGTTACAAATATCATTTTATCTAAACTTAATCACTTTAAAGCTTTTCATTTAAAAGGAGAGTAAGAATATAATCAGTTGAATGCCTGGACTTGGAAGGGATACAATAGCTGTAAGACGGAGAAAAAAGGATTTTAAAAAATAGAATTTTTATTCGTATAAACGGGACTCAATGGGCAGTTTCATAGCCGACAGTCATGAGTAAATAATGATTGATTCGAACAATAAAGAGGCGCAAGATTCTTGCTGCCTGGGCTTATCATTTATACTTAACACTTCTCGTCAAAATATATATATATATATATATATATATATATAGAGAGAGAGAGAGAGAGAGAGAGAGAGAGAGAGAAAGAGAGAGAGAGAGAGAGAGGGAGAGAGAGAGTGAGAGAGAGAGATGTGTGTTTGTGTGTGCGCGCGTGTGTGTGTGTGTGTGTGTGTATGATAAATCATGGCCGTGGCTTTACACGAACTAATCTGATAAATTTTTCGGAAATTTCTAATTCAGTATTGGTTGATCTATGAGATTTATATTTTACCACAAATTGTGCATATTCAAGAAATAAGATTACATTTGAAAAAAAAATATCCGTCATGTAAAATCAAATGCATTTACTCCATTTAGCTGCATACTTAATTATGTATGCCCATCCAAAAGAAAAAATAACTGATGATTTGCCTCTTTCAAAAACCACCACCTCCCAAAATGTAACAGAGTTCTTTTCAGGAAAAAAAATAAAACCAGAAAATAAGAAAAAGACTAAATCTGATATCGTTTCCTGGTTTTAGTCATTAAATAGATGTTAGACACTTTTAATAGCAACTCAACTCTATGAATCTACGTTGATCTGTAAGCCAGGTCAGAGGTAAAGAGTTAGGTTTCGATGTATATCATTTTTTTAAAATTTGTTCTGTTATGTTCGAAGAAATACGTTGGAGGACAGACTTTCACTGGGTCATCATATTTCAAGTTTTTTCTTCCAGTCAACACCATCTTATCTTGCTAGCATATATATATATATATATATATATATATATATATATATATATATATATATATATATATATATATATTATTTTGCGAGTCCGAAATGATATGTTCAGTTGTCAATAATTTCAGGAGGTTTTGAATCAATCAAACAAATCCATCTGGGTTGGGTGAATTGATTGAATTACCTATATTGAAGGAATCAGAAACCCAAAGGAGAATCAAAACGAGTGTTTGCATTATTGAAAAGGCTTACTGTTACTTGATCTCCGATGTGATCTTCTAGATACGTCTTATTTAAAAAAATAAATATCTATTACAAATTGATTAATATAATTACTACAAAAATCAAGAGAGTTCATATGGTTTCAAATTAATTTTCTGTAAGTCTGAATAAAGCATTCACAAGCTCTACTCACTAATAATCTTGCCTATGAAGTGTTTATCACTGTTTCAGTCGACAAGTACTTCATCCCTACTCATGCACATAATTCATCCAGTAAAGAAGTATTACTTCTCAAGTAACCTATATATTTTGACGCGTATTGTCTACATCCTGATTTTAGTTGCTTTTTATCGTGAGTACTAAAACACTCACACAACAGCAGTCAGTAAACAAAATTTCAGAAGAATATAGGCTGAAAGCAAGACACGACTAGCATCCCCTCACCTCTTGAAGCTTGTCTCTGTACGGCATTACCTTTGTAGATTGAAAAAGCAAAGCCTACACAGTTGGCAAAATATCAAATGTAACCCTTAAACCTAACCCCAATGTCCCTGAATCACTCTGCACTGTATTCGGTGTAGCTTTTGCGTATACTGGATGTATTAATAGTGGAAGAAATTTTCTTGAATTATACTGAGTCACAAATGTGACAAAATCCAATCATCAGTTCAAAATTGTGTGTGTGTTGTAGACATGAGTCACTTGAAGAACTTCGGCCACAATGGCACTTCCCTTCCCCTTCATCTCTATCACAACACACACACACACACACACACACACACACATATATATATATATATATATATATATATATAT
The DNA here is from genome assembly GCA_963457665.1 of Thysanoteuthis rhombus. Taxonomy (NCBI): domain Eukaryota; kingdom Metazoa; phylum Mollusca; class Cephalopoda; order Oegopsida; family Thysanoteuthidae; genus Thysanoteuthis; species Thysanoteuthis major. Next base: position 54,536,350 of record OY735199.1, on the reverse strand, counting down.
ATATATATATATATATATATATATATATATATATATATGTATATATATACTTACTGAACAGGAAGTGTTATCATCAAAGACAATATTTCTTATAAGCTTGCTGTCATGTCCGTAGCGTGTTTCTGTCATGATTTCAAGATGGCTTCCCAATTGATTATATCGCTTGGTGTTGTGAAAGAGCTTCTCTTGGTGAATTAGGCATTTTTTCTTGAGTGTGAACATATTATGAAATTTTCATCAAGATAACTCGTAACTTGATTTCTCTTGTCTACAGACAAAAGAACGTCAGACATTAAAGTATTTTATCCTTTATCTGATCGCCGTAATGGTCTGGAGGTCATGTTTGTATGCACAACCAAGCGGTGCCCTATCTCCTCGTTTGAGGCCACTTGAGACAGGACGAATAAAAAAACAGATAAAGACAAATAAAGATTCAATTTTGTATCTACACATTTCTATATCGTACGGGGTTCCCAAGTTATGTAAAACAAGACTGGTAATGCTTTGAATAGATCAATAAAAGGAAAACAATAACGTTTTTGAAGAAAAAGGAGGAATTATGTCTGCTTTTTTATTGATAAAATAAATACAAAAATGTACCTCACTGAAAATTATGGTTTATTTATATATATATATATATATATATATATATATATATATATATATATATATATATATATATATGCAACAAAACCCAATGTATAAAGAAACAACAAAAAATATATACAAAGAAATAACTATACATAAAGATAGCTAAGAAGCATATAACTAAATATACATGTGTGTGTGTGTGTGTGTGTGTAGATTGTTTCTGTTTTCAAATTATCATCGTCTAAGTCATTAACTGTCTTGATGCATTGTCCCATCCTTCTAAATTATAGAATCTGACTAATATACCCAATGCTTAAAAGCATTTGGTTACCGTGTTGAAATATCAGGTTGCTAAGGTCTGTGCCGGTCTTCAAATCGCAACCGTTCTACTCAGTTTAAAATATCGGTTATCTCCTCTGTGACTGATGGAAAATAAATTATACTTGTGATTTATATACTTAAAAAAAAATTGTTACATAGATTGAAATTCGAATTTGCATTATGAGAATTGCAACATCACACCCATGGTTTGGAAGCATTCACGTAAATCAACTTTGAAATATAGATAACATCTATTGCATACTTTAAAAAAAAAAAAAAAATTCTGCTTTTTTCATATTCACTAATTATTGTTGAACGAGCCATAATGCAATCAAACGTGTTCGATAATGAAATACATTTTGCCAATTTCGGCTCTCGTTTTGGTTATTAAAACCTAGTCTCAATGAAGTAAAAACAACTCGGAGTTAAAAGGGCTTTTGTACCCGGCAATATTTTCATTTGTAGAAATTAATGCACATTCACATGTCTCTGTTCTCCATTGGTGGTTGGTGGGTGAGCAGATCTTCAAATCTTATTGCTGTATATTATGATTCAGAATATTTTTCTGAGATTTTCTCCAACACATTTCCAATTACATTTTATCATTTGGTTTTTGCAATTTGATTTCTTATTGCTTTTGCTTTAACCTTATCAAATCTTTCCTAGACACGTTTTGCTGCGAAATTTGAAAACCAATTCTTTATACCGATTTGGTCTGTTGTTAACACACATTATAACAAAGCTGTAATTATGATGAACTATTGAAATACGACTAAAATGCTCCATCTTCTCTAAAAATCCAACGAGAAAAGTGTTTTTCTTTCTACGTGATTTTCCCTTGTACGACGTTGTCATTTTAATATCAAATCAAATCTTGAAGTTTGTGATTTCCATGGGCACAGTTTGTGAAAATATAATATTCTATAGAAATTGAAAATAATTCAAAGTATAACAAATCAGAAAGATTCGAATGTTTTCCAACTGATACGACGTCTTGAATATCGCTTTTGAAATAATTCTTGCGGGGAAAAATCTGGTGAATGTTTTTACAAAAACATTAGCATTCATTCATATTAAATATTACCATTCATTCATACTAAATAGACTTAGCTACAACACATTTACTATGATTGTTATTTTCATTAATTTATTGTATCATCAATAGCATTTTAATGCTGATGTGAAGTTTTTGGTATTATGATATTTTTTGTGATTCTATCAGAGAATAGAATGCTCATGAATAATCCTTTACCGAAATATTTAAGCTGTGTCCTTTCAACGATATGAATAATCCAAGATGGCTTCATATTAAGATATTCAGAATCTATCTGCATAATTAACAGTGTGACTGTTTCTATTTGTTTCTTTGTTTCTCTCTCTTTCACTTCCTTTATCTATTACTGATGGAAATACATTATAGAAATGAAACAAAATTATCTAAATGTATTACCCCCAAGAGAATGAAAAATAAAATTACAAATTGAAAAAATTGAAACGGTGAAATTAAAAGAAAAAAATCCCTCTATTTTATTTTTCATTTTCGAAGAAATATTTAAAATAATGACTGTTTCCATCTGCATATTTATATCTTGGAGATTTTGAAATGACTGCAGGATTTCCAAGGTTTTCACTAGTTTGTGAATATTAATGAGCTGATTATAATTACCGATAAACCCTGAAGCGTAGCCAATGAGTTTTTTGTAACATTTTTTTTATTATTGTTTTCTGAAATTATTTTTTGCTTTTTTTTTCTCGATATACATTTTGGTTTGCTTTGAATGCTAATTAGTAACGTAGATACTGCAGCTGATAACAGCTTTTGGGAGTGGGGACTGGTAATTCAACTTAACAAATTGATTTGTCAGTGTAGCAAATTAGCTTTCATTTTGAATGGTTTAAACCAGCTCGAGAAACACGCTGCAATAATTCAACAAATCCTCTGGTGAATCCAATCCAGACAAAAAAGATAATGCAAATGAGAAAAATACCTTTTACCGGATCAACAATGTCCTTCCCTGAACTGAATTTAGATTAGTTTTTCTCTTGTTGGTACTAAGTATTAAAAAAGATCCATCAGAAATCTGTTACTTATGAGATTTAACTGAACTTCTTAATTCTCTAAAAGCTGAAGGATCAAGAGTATCCATTTAAATTGAAGAAAAGCGTACATGGTTTTGAGTCTTAGCGAATCATTTATTCTCAAGCACGTTCACAAACATACACTTACTCCTATTGCCATATTGAGTGCGTTCAAAATATCTTTCGAAATCCACGTTGATTACATTCGTACATTATTCTTTAAATATGGTTTTGAATGTCTCGACTCTTCTTAAAGGTGATACTGAAAGAAGAAGAACATATCTTCGTTGTTGTTGTTTTTTTTTTACCATTAATCCCAGCCTACCGATAGAGTAGAAACAAGTACCTGTATAATTTATGGAAATATACCCAGTAGGATTCGTGTATCATTATCAGTGAATCACAGACTAATTTTTGTTATTGGTTCTTTGTCGTTGTTGTTTTTGTTTTTTGTTTCTTTTTGTTCAAAAGTAAGATTTAAAGTATAATACCGGAACAAACCTACGAAAAGGATACAAACGCACATAATCTAAGAACTCTTAGTATGCTGCGATTGTATTGGCCCTAAGATCTTCGTAATATCTTCAAACATTATTTGTCAAACACTGACATATATATATATATATATATATATATATATATATATATATATATATATATATATATATATATATATATATATATATATACAGGCACACGCACACAAATAAACATATAATACCACAGATTTGCCCGGATACGTAAACCTAACGTGTGAAAAAGTATGAGAATATGTATATATATATATATATATATATATATATATATATATATATATATATATATATATATATATATATAATCTTGCCGATACATAAGTGACACATACAATTTTACAAGGCAATTTTCTTCATTTCTTGTGGATCCTTCAATCAAAATTGACATCATTAAGTTTGTTTTTTTTATTACCGAACTTTGCAAATTGAAACTTCTTGACCAAAATATAAATTTGTAGCAATCCAAAAATTTTTACGACATTGACCTCACCAGATTAGCTCAAACAGTGTCAGGAATGTTTTTCCATTCCAACAGAATGCAGTCTTTCAATTCTATCTTGTTTGATGGTCGTCGCTTTTCTACTTATCATATAAGTACGTTGCACAATTGGATGCGCAATGGGGTTTCCGTCTGGTGAGATGCTAGGCCAATCAAGCACGTTCACCTGTTGCTTCTCTAGAAGCACTTCTTAACGGGAATGTTTTAGATCATCGTCATGCTTGGAGATAGATCACCGTCCCAAGCATTTGAGTTAAGGCAACACGTTTTCTTTCAATCTTCTGACATAATCTTCTGTATTAATGGTTCTGCCGATGAAAAGCAGCTCATTTGTGTGATTAAAATTTATTTGAACCCAGACCGTAACGTTCCACCACTATGCTTAACTGTTGTAACCTTTGACATTTTGCCATGACACCACCAAAGCTTTCGGATGACATCAGACCAAATAAGTTGATTCTTATTTCGTCTGACCACGGTATTTTATGTTTCTATTTTAATTCACACGTGCAAACGTCGAATGAGCCTGTTTATGTCACAATGACAGTAGCAGTCGTTGGCCATGTTAAAAATCTTTCATGTTCGGGACAAGTTTAATCCTTGTGCTCGGAAAAGTTTGTTCACTTCATCAGCGAAATCCTAATCCATTTTCGCAGGTTTTCATCAACCAATCCCCTGATATAACGAGTATACCTTTTGGATTGCTCGTGTGGTCGACTTGGTCATTTCTGTACACCTTTGACTTGTCACTTTTCTTGTGATTTTGGACCATTTGGTAGTGACATCATAGAAACTATTAAAAAACTCAAATGGCAATGGACACGCTATGCTGCAAGAATGAAAGACAGCTGATGGTCCTCACATCTCACAACACGGATCCCCAGGGATCACATAAGAAACTGAGGCCGACAGATCACAAGATGGAGAGATGAACTGGACAGATTCAGGATATACTGGCTCCGCGACGCTCATGATAGAGAATTGTGGCGAATCCTTGGGAAGGTCTTTTCAATGACGGACGTTAAAAGACAGATGATGATGATGATGATGATGATCATCATCATCATCATCATTATCATCATCATCATTTTTGCAAAACAGTAGTGTGGTAGCTATTTCGAGCAACTGTTATTCTGTTTGTGCAATTTGAGAATGCACTCGTTTAAATTAGGATAAAGTTCCTTCCCATGTGGTGCCATCTTGGGAATAAACGTTTCTACACTGAAAACCAAGTTTTTATAAGAACTATTCAAATATTGCGTGTTTTATTTAGATTCAAATCTATTTCAATCCTCTACGAGAAAAAATAAAACGAGTTGAATATTTGTATACTGCAACCAGAATTGCACCATGGAAGATTCTAAGGAATCTTGGATGCTCTAAAAAGATTACTGTTGTACTGCTACCATTTCATTGGTTAATGTTGGTGGAGAACTGTCAGAAGTATTTCGATACAAATAGAGAATCAGAGATGTGTTTTGGCTCCTATACTATTACATAAGCAACTTGAGAGTCTACAATTGAAATTGATATTAACTTCACAAAACGAAAGCTACCACTATCAATGTCGTGGCATAACTAACACAAAAGCATTACCATGTTTGTTTACTTGTCCCTCTGGCAATGAGTTTAACATCAGTCAATTTATATTAAAAAAAAGGATATTTAATCAGCGAGCTAAATGCCTATTTTTTGGCAAACATGTGAAAGCGATTGATAAACTGGTTTATCTCGCAAGCACTGCCGATAGAACTTCTGCCCTTGACAGTGAAATCGCCCACGAGATTTGAAAAAAATTCATGCATTTGGACATCTTGATCAACACCTTTGCATAAAACGTACCATATCAACGACACGCAGGTTAATATGTATAATGGTTGTTCTTTGGCCGCCTTACTTCATGGATGCAGATCTGGGGTGGCCTATCGTCTTGATATTAGCCAGTTGGGTGCAATCACCAACAATGTCTGCGTAGGATTTTAGGTGTGATATCGAGGTGTTTGACAGAAGCCAAAGTGATAGTATTGAAGCTACACCCAGGAAAATATGCTACAATTGAGTGGTCATTCAGCAAGAATGCGACGGAAGAATTTCCATGCAGTTTTAATATGATGAGCTTGCTGATGGAAATTGTCTTGCTTATAAGTCTAAGATTAGGTATAAAGATTGTATGGAAGGTGTTAATCTTTTAGTTGATGAACTGGAGACTCAAACAAATGACCGTGTCTCTTGGCAGGAACTAATTCATCCAGCTGTATTTACATTGGAGGAATCTTGCAACAAAAATGAAAAATTGTTGACATGCCCAGAAAAAATCTCCACGTTCACCAAGGTGATGGCTGATTTGTCCTTTCTGTAGGAAGCCTTGCCTAAAGAAAGATGGAATAGAAGTAATCTACAACTTTATTTATGGAAATAAACGACTGGTGAATTATGAAATGGCTACGGACCACAACACCTACCACATGTGTACAAGAGAATGCAAGTCAGCAGGAAGGCTGAAAAGGCATGCTAGAGTACATGGAAAGTGTACAACAGGTACTTGCGCCATACAGTCTCTTGTTTGTCAGTTTTGCGTCAGAACTTTCGAATCCCTGGTTGGGTTAAAAGGCTGCATCCATTTTTGGCATAGTGGAGAGATATCATCTAATGGCCCTACTCGAAAATAAAGTGGTAGACATCATATATGCGTTGAAGATATTTCTTTATCAGAGGCCATCTTTGAGACTCACTATTCATATTAATATCTTTCCACAGAAATCTGGTCATCTGAGCATTTTTTTCTAATATTTGTTATCACTTGCAAATTGTTCAAGAAAATATACACTCGAAATCTTTGTAATATTCACTCAATTGTCTTCTTGTATGTACTATTCTTATTCCAGCCAGACAAAAGGGTCTTGAAGTGGTTGATAGGAGGCGTCGTTTTGTGATGATCTTTCTCCTTGATTTGGAAACATAATATCAGAACCAATTCTTCTTGGAGAGTTGTTTCTGCTTTGTTGACCTGAAGATACGAGAGATTGCTTTTCTTCAATTTAAATGCCACACAATGGATGCAACCAAATTTCTTGTCCAGCATCTTCATGTTTGAATTGTAAAAGATTACAAAAACACAGCCACTTGATCAAATGAATTTCGATGAATACATTTAATACACTTGCATATTTTTATACAAAAACATTGATCGATAGGTGCTAGTTATTTCATATATTTGAATGTCAGCGTCTCTCAAAATGATGCTGGTTGTTAAGTTTATATCCGAAATGATTTTATCGCATTTTCATGGTTTATTTGACATTCTTAATACTTTGGTGGAATTTCTGGTTTGATTAACTTCATTCAAAAAAAAAAAAAGGAAGGTCATGAAAAGCAGTGCCAGTCTTATTTGCGCATCACTGATTTTAGAAATTATTCCTTGATCTTCAGACACATTTTGCAACTTACTCAAAATAGCAAGTAATATTCTTGCTCCAATAATAGAAAAAATTTATATGTCTGTCGGTAAGTATTAAGATCAAAGCAAGGATCATGTTCATTTAAAGGTTTAAAAATATTAATGTTTGAAAGATTAAGTAATCCGACAGGAATTATTGAAAGACACAACCATTAAAAAGAAACTGTCGTTATTCAAATAAATTGATAATTTCATTTCATTGGATATGTTGTCATTTCCATAAGTTTAAAGAGCCATACCTCAAGCTTATAGCAAAACACACACACACACACACACACACACAAAAGCTGCAATTTTGCTTCATTTTCCCATAATCAGCTTTTTTCAAAATCTAGACAAATATTTATCCAGTTGGTAGTGACATTTAATTGCCAATATCGACCATTTATTTATACTGCAACAACTATATGAAGATTCCAGCTACAATGAATATATATATGTATATATTGAATAGAACATATGAGTTCAGGTTAGCATTATAGTCATATTGTGAATAGAATTCCAATATATGCCCTTTTCTTCTCAAAACATTTTTCACATTAAAATGTTCGCTAGATACAATGGATTTGCATGCCAAATGTGGCTGATCTCCGTCATTGCTCATAAATTAGGGGGGCTCACAGAAGAAAAAAAAACATAACCAGATGTGCGATGATGAAATGAATATAATGAATAATAGAATATATATAAGTATATTAAACAGAAAATAATGGTTCAGTTCAGCATTATAGTCACATTTACGATAGAAACCCGCTCTCTGAAACATTTAAATCTTTTTACCATTCAAACCTTTTACTTTGAAACATTCACTTAGGTCCATTGGGTCATATTTGATCGAGATGTGCCAATATTTAAAGGGGTGCACTGTGAAAACAGAGACATTTTTGTTTGTTTTTTTTTGGGGGGGAAGGGGCTCAGACTAAAATGATTAGGAAATATCAGACGAACGTCCAATGAGGGTTTGAAACGCTGAGTGTTTATGAAATTAAACTATCCATTACACATATATCATACCCTAATAATGCATTGGAAAGCGCGATTGTTTAATATACATTTGGTATCACTAATCTTTTTCATACACTTTCATCTTTTCATATAAATATTCACACAAGCAAGCAAACATGTGAAAAGTCTACCGTAGACAGACTCGAGCATCACATATCGCAACAGATCAGAATTATCAAATCTCTACTTCCCTTTTCAGTATTCTCACAGGCTCCAGAAACACTGTAGTCTGGACGGTATGATTTTATCTACAGATTTCAAATTCATCTGATCCTAATTCAAGGGCTTTGGCACGGTTTCAAGTAGGCTAAAATTTATAAGCATGGCTCTGACTTTTACGTTCTCCATCTCTCGAAGCTCCAAGGAAGGGTTATGGTATTTTTCCAAATACTCATTCATTCAGTTTTCACAAGAGAGCCTACTTGCTCAATTATGCAAACAATCGGACAGGGTCTCGATTCCTTGTTAACGACTCTAAAATGCAGTTTTTTTCGTTTGGATCAGAACATCAACTTGTGAGGATATCTGATAGTAGAGGTTCCTGGATACCCAATGACCCTAAGAAAAATCACTGATGTGCTGTGGTGCATCATAAAATGATGTTAGTAAAAAAAACATGCAGTAATGTGAATTGACTAAACATGGAACTCCTGTTCGCTCTAAGCGTGATAATAAGCGGACAAATAAACTAAATTGTCACTAATCCAAGGGTCGGATGATATCTGGGTATAACTGCAGCCCAATTATAATAAAATGAGTGAAATTAGGAATACGACTCTAGTATTTTGATAAAAACTCACTATCATAGATTGCATTCTGTTGAAATATGGAGTAACTGACAAATTTCAATCATATGATTATAGTGGTCGCAGATATAATAGTTGGACTATTATCAGTACATCTCAACATCATTTAAGATGTTCAGATATACTAATAATAGTCAGGTGCACAGTGTTATCTCTTTTTTTTATTTCGAAAAGATAACTGTTAAGGTATCTAGTCCGGTCTGATTGCATTTAAAACGGAAGTGGTCTTTGAATTGTGTCAAAAAATTTGCATACATTGATCATAGGAAGTTGTTTGGAATTTTGAAAATATACTTTTTCACAAACGTTTCCCGTTGGAATGATCATTTGTCAATCATAGCATATCATTATAGACTCCTATTTGCAATATATTGTAACTAGTATATGATGATAACCCAGCAAAGTCTTTTTATGCATTTATTATCGTATATACATTTCCTTCGCACAATAAAAAAAACTCAAATGCCCAATTGGCTAAGTTGCATGACATTCACAAATGAGCTGAAGAATCGTCATTACAAGCATATTTGACATATCAGCTATTTTTTGCGGGGTGGGGTTGTTTGAATCATAGCATTCATATCTTGGATAAATGATTACTAATACATCTCCCTTAGACAAGTTTGGTTGCTGAAGAGTTGAACTCAGCTCCTACTTCTATTAAACCTTGGCATATCTGTATGATACATTTTGATTGATGTGTGAGACTTTTCAGTTTGACTCATTTCTCAGTTCATAAGAGAAGCAGTAACCAATCGATTCGTTGTGATTTCAAATCATGGTAGGGGAATATAGATTTAATAAATGTACATGCTCATGAGAAGGATCCATACCATTGCATATTTCTTACATACATTTTCGTAGATGTATCGATTTAGCCATTCAATGTAACAAACTGAACCCTCGCTTCCCGTCTACTTCACGAAACTGCGGCTTCGGACTATCTTACTTAAATTAAACCTAAATACGAAATTTAAAAAAATATTCTCGGTGAGGAATTCTGTCATGATGAATATGTATTGCTCAACTTTACCCTCTCTTTCCCTGTATCGCCATCGTACAAAGCTATGGCTTCGAAGTATTATGGTTAAATCCTTTGAATTCACTGGTACATCATTATTCTGAAACAAGTATTCGTGAGGGGAGATTCCATATGAGATATAATTATGCTGCAATTACCAGCAATTACTAATTTTCACTCAATTCACAAAACGTTTCCTCTAAAAGTTAATTGTTTTCCCTGTTAGTGTGTGTGTGTGTGTGTGTGTGTGTGTGTGTGTGTGTGTGTGTGAGAGAGAGAGTGCGTGTGTGTGTGTGTGTGTGTTTGTGTGTGCGCGCAGGATGTCTTCATGATTTAATCATGTTGGACTGCAGCCTAACCTTTTTTATGAAAATACACATCTTAGAAGTTTTGGTTTAAATGAATTCCATCAAAGAAATCTGTTTTCAGAACCAGGAAATTTGAAAACTTCCCGTATCTTGGCTGATCTTTCCATCCATCATGTGAAACTACGGCTCTGAAGTATGTGTTTAGTTTCCTTGACTCCATTGAGAAATCATCTAACACACGTATTTTGATTGGGATTCTATTCATAAAGTAACTCTGCTGCTGATCTTGACCCTGTCTTTTCACCCATCGTGCGAAGGTACTGCTTCGAAGTATAGCGCCTGGTTCCTCTGACCCCAATGAGAAATCACCCTCCTGAATCACTTATTTTTGGCAGGATTCTATTTATATTGTAATTATGCTACCAAACAAGGGCCACTCTAAAATACTTCAAAAACTTATTTTTACTCTATTGAGAGTTCCTTCCCCCTGAAAACATTTTTTTTTTAATGATTTATACATACTACTAAACTGGACCCGCACTCCCTGTTTATCGTACAAAACTACCCACCTCAATTGTTTTGGTTAAATGAAAACCATTGAATCAACATTTTTTTTAAAATCACAACATAATTTCTCTACGCAGTAAGGGTTATATTTATCAAGTATACATAATGCTCTTCTATAGAAAGTGATTGGTTCACTTGACCCCATTGAGAAGACATTCGTCCAAAACACATATTTGAAAGATGGTCTTTTCATGATGTAGCAATGCTACCGAACTGAACCCCATCTTTCCAACCAACGCTCAAAAATACGGCTCCAAAGTACTACGATTACCTATCTTTTTTTCATGGAGAAATAATTACCCCAAAACAATATTCTTTTGACAGGGGTTGTTACTTATGATGTACCTATACTGCTCAACTGGACCTTTTTCTTCCATTCAACGTATAGAAATAATAATCCTGAGTGACTTGGTTAATTGCTTTCCTCCCTTTGAAAAAAAAAAAAATCAAAACAAGACATTTCATCTGGGGTCTCTGTTCACGGGGTGAACACACTCATGAACTCGACCTTAATCACCATTAGTCTGCTAGTATCCGTTTTTGGACATAGATCATCCCCAAGTTCTGCTAAAACTCATCATCATGAGCATCGCTGTGCCGGTACTTTCCAAATTTATCTGGCTCGTCACTTCATCTTAATTTTTTGTCGGACAAAGTCTCGCATCTGATCTCTAGGGATTCATTTTGTGAGACATGATGTCCAACATTTGTCGGACATTCTTGCAACATATCCATTCCATTGTCATTTGAGTTTTCTAACAATTTCTATGATCATTCAGACCCCTGTCAATCCTCTAATATTCTGTGCACTCATGATCTCTCCATGTTGATTTGAGCATGATTATCTCATGTGCACGTTGCATGGTTCTCAGTTTGAAGGTCAATCTTTGCGTTATATTCCACTATTCTGCTACATATATGACTATCGCGAGGATGTACTCGACGTAGGTCCTTCTTTCTAGGAATAGTAAGTTTTTCTTGTTTTGGGAAGTCGAACTCGTTCTGCCAAAAGTTTGCCAATCCAGTTTGATTATTCAGTTTGTTTTTTCTGCCTTTAATGATTTGATGGAGACTCGTTGTCCGAGACAGACGTAGTGGTCTATCTCCCCAGCTGGGAATATTTTATTTGATCGTTGTATCGTTGTATTCAACATGCTTGCTGTAAGTTTGTTGTGGTTTTACTGAAGTCAACGTGGGGGTCGACTTTTCAGCTTGCTTCATTCAGTTTGTCTAACATTATTGGCGATCACAAAGGTTTTTAGTGAAGACGCCGATGCAGTCAGTAAATCTGAGTTTACTTAATTATTCTCCGTCTATCATGATTCGTTTGTGTTCCGATTCTAATTTTCGAAAGATCATCTCAAGGTAGACTGTGAAGAGTTTGGGTGAGTTGGTGTCACCTTGTCTCTTTTTCTGGTTGAAAGGGCTTAGAGTCTTTAGGTAGCCTGTTGACAGAACATCTGTGCTGGTAGATATGTTGTAGTACTCTAATACGGGGTTTACACCATATATTATTGCATCAGTGACCTTGGCCATTTCCACTGAATGGAAGCTTTCTTAAAGTCATCAAATGCCACAACTAGTGATATTTTATATTCTCTTTTTGTTGGTTCATTGAATGGAGATGGTCAATGGTTGAGTAGCGTTTTCTGAAGACCAGATTGTTCCTGCGGTTGGTTTTCAACTAGCGTTTTGGTGATTCGGTTGGTGAGCACTTTTGTGGAGAACTTGTACATGCAGTTGTGTAGGCTTATTGGTTTGTGGTTGTTGAGGTCTCTTGGGTAACCTTTTTGTATTAAAGATTTATAATTTGGGGGTTTCATTCTTCTGAGACTACACTTTGTTTGAGGCGTAAGTTAAATAGGATAGCTAGTTTCCAAGCGATGACTTTTCCAGATTTTTTGAATAGGTCTATAGAGATCTCATTGGGTTCAGGGGCCTTTTTTCTTTTTTCTTTCTTTTTTTTTTTTTTTTTGATGACTTGTTTCATTTACGGCAGAAAAACTTCTAGGAAAAACTCGAATTGATTACTCTTGGCTCGTGTTTCTTGTTCATTTTTCTGTGTCCCTTTTTTTTTTTGATGTAATACCTCCACTTACCGACTATTGTACAAAACTATGACTTTTAAGCATTTTAGCTACTACTCCCTACTAAAGTGAGATGTCATTTTCGATATAGTCCAGTTAAAAGAAACATTTTATTATCAATTTGATACAAAGAAACCAAATTGACATCGAGCTAAGTGGCCAGCGAAGACAGCCCCTAGGAGAGTTGATTTAAAATCAAAATTAGATTGCAATCATGATTACCTTGGACAATGAACTGCTTTTTTTTCATCAGTGTACCTGAAATAATGAAAGATCATCAAGTGTTATCAGAAACATAGTTGGAAAGAATTTTTCCTTCTTTCTATCTTTATTGAACCGGGGGTGAATTTCAGTTTCTGCCGGATTTTCATTTTCCTTTCCGCATTTTTTTTCAATCCTGAACTTAGTTCATATCTATCTATCTATCTCTCTCTCTCTCTCTCTCTCTATATATATATATATATATATATATATATATATATATATATATATATATATATATATATATAATCTTTAAACACTGGATTTATTATTTCATTTATTTCATTAAGTACGTTTTTCCCCAAAATAACGTCGTTTCAATCAATTATTTACCAATATTTGTTGATGTAATTTATGTATTTTTTCTGTTATGTTTCAGTTATTTTTTCACATGTTTTTAACAAGATTAAACATATCATGCCATGTGTGGATGTTCCTTACAGGGATCACCAGTTGTGGGTAGGAAGTCAATTCGGATATTTTCTCTGAGCTATTGATTGAGTTTGAACTCAATCTTTTCCATTAATTGTTGTTTTTTTTTACTTTATGAGGTTTTTTTTGCTCATGTTTTTACTCTTTATTTCCATCTATTTGTATTTTCTTAATTCTTCTCGCATATGATATTTTGATATATTATCATTTTGTAATTTTCACTTCCTTTCAAAGTTTTAGAATTTACTTTTCATTCTTGTTACGTGAACTCGAATGCTTACCCAGAACTCAACCTTCAATAATCATGATTTTAGTGTTGGCTTAGGTCCATGCTTACGCCTTAACCTTACCTACTCATATGAAGGCTACGTATGCTTGTGGGTTCAGTCTTCGGTCACAGACTGGGAACTTGCCCTCTCCACTTTTGGTTACTGAGTGAATGGTTATGAATATTGGTCAAACGTTGGTTGACGCAAACATGTAAAAAGTGTTAACATAGTCAGAGGTCAGTGAAGTGAAAGTCCGATTACCATCCGACCAGCAAAGATCCCACTGCTACAATTTCATCCTAAACATTTTTGCACCATTGACGAACGATTATGAAATGAAATTTCAACACTATTGCTTGCGCCAACCAAGTGTTATTCACTACTAAATCTTAACTTTAGATATATGTGTAAAAATTATGTTTATTCCACTTCACACCTATCTCTGATCAAGAGTGTTATAGCTTATTTTTATTCTCATATCTTACTTTCCTCAATTTTTCTTGTAGGCACAAGTCATATCTCGAACTGAGACTCTTGCATATTTTAGCACCATTCACTAACATCCAGTTAATTACACAGGATTTATTTTCTCCTTTCAGCTTTCGATAGTACATTTTTTGATCGTATGCTCTCCAGTATGAAATGCTTTATGGTTGGCATGTCTCCTCTTGGACGTAATTCGGAAATATACTTTTCCGTCTTTAGGGTTTTCTAATGTCGGGATCGCCACCATGTACACTATTTCTTTAAGTATTTGTTCTTTGGGACGCATTCTTCAGGCTTCTTGCAATTGCAACATTTGTGTTTTCGTTGTTTTATTATGTGTTTTTATAACTTTTTTTAATGATTTTATTAAATTTATAAACTCAACTAGCTTTATGTTAGTAATGTTAAGTATGGGAAGTGTTATATATTTTCAAAAATCCAAAAAACATCTACATACATTGATATTCACCTATTCATAGTAAAGGGATAAATCAAAAAGCTTTCCTAGCTTTTCTTTTGCATTTTCACATTCACTTACATAGTTCTGTTCGATTAAACGTCCCTCATTAAATTTAGTTCGTACTTGTTTACATTCTTCTCTAAATCTTTTTTACATTCTAAAGTGTCTGTTTGTTTTTTTCAACTTTCTTGCTCACCGAGTTTCTTGCGGGAATCTTTTAAACAGATTTTAGTCGCTAATGCACTGAACTTGAAGTCGTGGAATAATTTGATATTACTTATGTTTCCATATTTTACATGTTTATATATGTTTTTTCTCTTTTTTTCAGGTAAGTCCTTCATCCATTCTTTGTCGAACAATTCGTGAAGCAACACAAAGGTAAACTTACAACTATTTCATTTTTCATTTTGCTG
Source organism: Thysanoteuthis rhombus (assembly GCA_963457665.1). Lineage (NCBI taxonomy): Eukaryota > Metazoa > Mollusca > Cephalopoda > Oegopsida > Thysanoteuthidae > Thysanoteuthis > Thysanoteuthis major. The sequence goes on along the minus strand of OY735199.1, from coordinate 54,520,752 downwards.
AGATTTCCTCCACGACAACGAAGGACTATTATTCCATAAGAAACTGCTGATAGGATAGTGTGCGTCATTTTTTGCTGATTTCCATAATAACTGCTCACTGTCTACCCAGTTGCCACCATCACAATGATTTCTATTCTTAAAAAATATGTCACTATCTATAACAATCGATTAAATATTATACACAATGAAAGAGGCATTTTTTTCTGATTCTACATAGTGTGTATGAACCACTTACTTTCGATGTGCTGGAAATTCAAAAAAAAAAAAGTGCAGTAGTGGGAGGTTAGTATTTTTGTTATATCCAGCTCAACCAACTTATGGTAATGGATTGTATTTATGCAGAGAACCTTTACGTCATCTGAAATTGGTTAAATTAAATTATTATGTTCATTATATTTAATGTTTTGTACGAAAGTCGTTTTTAGTATATCTTTTTTACTTGCCTTCCCACCAGAGCAAAGTTTGACACAAGGTCATCTTAATGCCAAATAGAGTGAAGCACCACAAAAAAATTGTTGCATTCCAGGCAACCAAAGTCACAAAAGCATGGGGTCATACCCAAACCATCCTTTTTGAGTGCAATCGGATAGCACTGCTCTGAAGCGAACTGCTACTGATCAAAAGTTATGTCGATCACCTGAAGGGAACTGCCATTTTTCACTTTAAGGGGCGAAATGTAGAGATTGTTTTCCCTTTTTTTTTTCGAATATTTTCAGTCCTTTTTTCCTCTCTCGGAAGGAGATTCTTTTCGAGATTTAGAAGTGAAAATCAGGAGTTCATTTTATTTTACTTTCTGGGGTCGAAATCCTTCTTTTACTTGGAGGGGGAAATTTTTCATTCCTTTTTAGGATTGGCCTCCAATCGAGGAAAATATATATTTTGCACTTCTAGGGGTCAGAAGTGAATGTGGGTGTGGTTTCGTTGGTTCAAAATTGTGATGGAATATTTTTTTCACTTTTAAGAGACAAAATCATGGGATGGCTTTTTGTCGAAATTCAAGGAATTTCACTTCTACTTTTATGGGTCAATATAAAGGGGAAGGATTTTTTTCACTTTTAAAGATCAAAATCAAAGGTAATTTTTTTGTTCGAAATCAGAGGGGATTTTTTTTCACTTTTAGGTTAAAATTAATCGAAAATTCTTTTTTCACTTTTGGGTGTCCAAAGTGAGAGGTATGTTTTTACATTTCCAGAGGTCAAAATGCAAAGTATTTTTTCTTTCATTTTTAAGGATAAAAAATGGGAGGGGGGGGCTACATTAGCGTCCCTTTTTTTCAACATTATTCCCCACCTTTTGTTCTGACAGCGTATTAAGAGGCAGTAAATCAATTTCGAATACAAATTAAATCAAATGGTAAGTGATTCCCGTTTATCTATCTGTCTATTTATGGGATAGCAATTTACACCATCCGGTAGGGCATGTATTTAGTCCCGTTACATCGATCCTCTCAAAAGAAAATATTCATCTCAACTCTAAATTTCTTCATCGATGATTGACGAGACCGATAGTGTCAAGTTCAGTAAATTGCCAACTAAATACTCATTCTAATTTGATCGATTGAACCAAGATAACTGGCTTTGTTGCAGGCAGTAATTAACTAGGGAACAGAAGCAACCACTGATAAAATAATCCAGACGACGAATATGCTACAAATTTCTATTTGGGAAATGCTCTTATCTATTAGTTCCTCTTCCTGGCTTTCTAGTGATCAAGTAAAAGCGATGTTTAAAATGAAATCACCTTTACATAGAGATTAATAAATGCAGTGGACTTCTAGTGACATATGACAATCATTATCAACAGATCTGATTCAACAATAAAATTTGAAATAATGAAAGAAATATTGTTTGCGAAACAAAGCCATAATACAGTTTCCAAATGAAAAAAAAAAAAATGACTGTTATCGGGTTGTGTGGTTTATCGTTAAGTTTCTTCCGTAGTTGGCGAGCAGCAGTTTTATTGCAAGTATAATGTTCTCTTGTAGTCAGTAATGAGTTCAGTTGGGTTTGCAGGGGCCACTTCACCGAGAAGTATAGATGAAGGAAATAAAGACTGGAGTTATATCTCAACAATGCAATTTTACTACGAAGAAACAACAGCAGATCCAGTAATGCCCATTTGCTGAATGAATAGTTCAAAGGTTATTTTCAAGTTAAGTTGTATTTACAGAAGACATTGTTGTACAGAGAAGACTAGACTAGATACCATGCATGAAGTGAATCAATTACTCATTGAAAAGAGTGTGCGAATAGATGGTGGAGTATGCTTTAGGTTCATGCTTTTGCAGCGGAGCAAAGGTGAAAGGGCGGTGTACATTGATAATGTGCTAATGTACAGATTCAGGTTGATAGAGAGCACACTATTCGGTAGACCACAGGCGTAGTTTGGTAAAGCACGCATACATCAGTAGACTAATTATTACTTAAGGACCATACAAAGCTTCGATGGAACGAACCAACTTGCCACCATTTTCGCATCAAGGAGTTTGAGTAATACATGAATATCATGAATAGATGAGCAAGTACTTCTCGGAGACCATTCTTAGTACAAGGAATTATTCATTTTTATGCGAAATGAATAAAATGAATACCAAATAAATATTAGATTGATCATTCTGATCGGCTGCAATGATTGACTCTCAAACGTTATTAATGAAGCTTCTTGGTGTCGTAATCTTTGAAACAAAGATTTGGAAATCTGTATATATGTATCTATATTAGACTTCCTGCTTTAATTGAAAGCATTATGTCAGGCTAAAACTTTATGAGATTATTTGATGCTGACAGATAGTCTGAATTTCAAATAGAGGTTTCATAGGCAAACTTTCCTTTCTTTTTTTTAAGCATATATTTCCAATCCATACCCACTATTGATAAAATACGTACAGCAGTTTATGCGATTTTCAATAGAATTCATCGTTTATTGAACTGTTAGGACGTAGATACTGAACAATAGGTATATTTTTCAATTACATATTGCTAGATGTTAAATTTAGACAAAGAGCCCAATCAAGAAACAAACAGCTTAATCAATTAATGATTTCGTTTCTGTTTACAGTAACATTCGGGGATCATAGTTAGCGTGTATTTTTGTGATCTGCGCATAAATCCATCTCCTCCCCAAGCTATGAGTAAATAAAAAGGCAGACAGGATTTCCTAGCTTTGACGCCACTTGGCTATGGGTGAATTGTATTCGTAGCTGATCACAATTTCATTATTAATCAATATTTATTTTCATTCTTTTACAATAATGATGTTCGTACACATTATCTTCAGAAATCATCTAAAATTAATTGATTCTCTAAACACCTAATATCTAATGCAAATTAGGGTAGGTCATTTTGGAGCCGTGGTTTTGGATAAGTCTGAATATTTGCAATTTGATATGATAAAGAATTACCATACTTTGAGGGAAGTACTTATAGGAGGGAAATGTTCAAATTGCTTAATGTTATTATAATTGGTCGAAGTGTTCCGGAATACACAGTAATTCAATGTAAAAATGTTAGAATTATCCTGTCTTGGTTTCAATAATTCGTTCGTTCTCTCATTCTCTCTCTCTCTCTCCCTCTCTCCTCCCTCTCTCTCTCTCTCTCTCTCTCTCACGCACACACACACATACAACATTGTTTCATGAGCATTGTTTTATACATTTCATCCGATTTTGATGTACAATAACCGATTTTATATACATATAAGCAGAAACATGCAAGGATGAATATATATATATATATATATATATATATATATATATATATATATATATATATATATATATATATATATATATATATATATATATATATATATATATATATATATATATATATATATATATATATATATATATATATATATATATATATATATATATATATACATATATATATATTTATAGAATATAAGAGAAATCTATTACAGTTATTTAGAGTATTACATCCATTTTTATTTTATTGCTTTTAATTGATTAGGTGTCCTGGATTAAATTGTATGTATCTATAAATAGAAGTGGACCATCTAACAGTATTTCATTTTCCTTTTCAGTCAGGTGTGTGTTGATTATTTTTCTAATTTACTTATCATTGTGTAATTATTTGTCTATGAGGACCATCGATTGTCTGATATATGCATTCAGGAAAATACAAATAGAAATTACTATAGATTGAACACGATTTTCCATTGTTTCTCTGAGAAGATAACGGGATCAGTTCTTGAAAAACAACTAGATAAATCAAACTTATAAATTAAAACAATTAAAATTTGAACTTGGAAAAAAATGTTCTCCCTATGTCGCTGCTCAAAGGGCAAATTGTGTAAATATATATTTTGTTAGAGGAGAAAAATGACTGACACAAGTAAAGGCATAAAACGAAAATGTTTTTTTTTTTTTCCGGTCTATCATTATTATAGAAAATTTAATCAAATAGAATGGAGAAAAAAGAACAAAAACACAAACGTTTCCTTTTGGATCAATGTTATTCCAGTTTAGTGAGAATTCCTCTCTTTTCTCTGACTGTTCCAGATAAAACTGACCTCAGCACATACTTTTGGGATTCTCATTTCCGTGTTTTTTTTCAAATGCATTTATCTATTCAGTAATTCATTGCTGCCACCCTTATCTCCCTCAATCTATATCTAAGATTGATTTGTCGTTTATCCCTTGACATTGAAGAGCTTCCGAATCTTTGACACTGACGGACTGACCCTAGTTTCCTGTTGGCAATCTCTTTCCCAAACTTTTGCATGGATTGACCTTTTCTGATCAGGTTCCTCCATCCCACCTTTTTTTACCCAACCCCATTATGGTATTGAAGGTGATCATTGTTCAAGTGGTTCCACTACAAAAGTGTTCTAGTACCCCTTTTTATTCCTTTTATAGTAATATAAATAAGACCAAAGCAATTAGGTACACTCAGATTCTCACAATTCACCATTCAGATTTAGTGTATCAGAGAATACGTGAATAAATATTCAGCTAAATGAAAGTTAACTGCAAGGTAAATATTCGTTAAATTGGCGATATACGATACAATGTTATCAGTGTGATTTATAAAGTTGCATGTAAGTTGTTTTTTTTGAGGAGAATATAAAAATTAAATGCAGGATCTTTTATTCCTATTTTACAAACTGATCCATGAAATCATCCTGAGAATAAACTAAACAAATACTTTAGATGGATTGAATTAACTAATCTCATTCAATCCAATCGTTGTGGATGTACACTTAGATTAACATATTATTTTATTTAGTTATTTTAATTCAGGTTGTTAGATTTCTGGTTATTCAATATGATCTAATTATTGTTTTTTTTTTATCTTTTTCAACGTGACAGTAAGTATTTAAGAAATTGACTTATTTGGTCGGTCAGGAAACAAGATGAAAATTTGTGTTAAAAGCAGTTATTTGGCCTTTGCATTAGTAGCGGGCTTTTTAGCATTATGGTAAATGCATCGCTACGTTGAAGCTGCAACCTATCGGAGGCAGGTTCAATTCCTGCCGCAGACCCATTTCCTTTGATTGTTTATTGTATTTATGTTGCCTAAATTGAATGATATGTTAACCGTGTAGCAACGGGAAATCATTTCAAATTTCATAAAGCAATTTATGATACAGCCGAATGTGTCGTAAGCACAAACAGTTTTGCACCCTGGAAAGTAACTTCGAAACTTTGACAAAAGTGTTTTGAGGTTATGCTGTAATATAGAGTCGATGAGAGCATAATCCATGTTTACGTGGAGTGGCAATGAATAGAATACGTATACTGCATTCCAAGCATCTTCTATCGCGACATTTTCTCAGGATAGAATGAAAACAGTACTTAAATTGAGGGCTGTTTGGTACATTTTAAGTAGAGGCTACTTGATATGCCATGAATTTGAGACAGGAGAAAAACAAAGAAAACCTGCAAAATAGCACAATAAAGAAAAATCCAGACAGGTCAGACATTATCCAGAGAAAAAGTTGAAAGGGGTCAGAAAAAAAAAACAACTTAAAATAGCAAATTAATAGTGCTGATGAATCCATGAGGTCATAATATTTCCAAGTGTTTCTTTTCACTCAGATACCTTTTTTATTACTGTCAATGATTCTGTCTTGTTGCAAATTTTATATATTTCAATGATAACCATATATTTATTGCATCTATATTTACTAACGAGAGAATTAACTTGCAAAATTGGACTGTATCTACTTTCTGCATTGTCTGAGTAGTTTGGTATTTTTTCCCTCGAATGTTTAGATATAATAAATGGTCCATCCAGAGGGTGCCTCTCTTCTATGGTAATGTTCGTGTTTTAAATGAATTATTTAGGGGTTACAGCAATCTAAATGAAAATGTACCAACTAACCCCGTTCTCTCTCTCTCTCTCTCTCTCTCTCTCTCTCTCTCTCTCTCTCTCTCTATATATATATATATATATATATATATATATATATATATATATATATATATATAAATAAACTGCAATGTTTCGCAAAGAAAAAATTCGAAGAGATTTTCCAGTGGCAGTAGGATCATAGACGATGGGGTATTTGTGGAATACCTCTCCACCCTGAGCAGTGGAGTGTTAGGGTGATATACGATTTGCCTGGGGCCATCTCTAATGTTTAGATCAAGGAGTTGCATCCTAAAATCCACCAAGGTGGTGCAAATAGAAGTCCATTGACCGAGGTGTCCTTCTCCTGGTAGACACCTAATCTAACAATGTGTGTGTATGTTTGAGAGAGAGAGAGAAATCATGTTGCTTCGGCAAATATACTTATCGATGCTGGCAAGGGTCAGCCAACACGTATTTGCATATAGATACACCTTGCACCACAATCCTGGCTAATATAAGAAGGTTATTCATTCATCGCATTCATTTACCGAGGAGAGTGTTCTCACGCGATACAGGTTCCCAAAGCTACGTTGATGAATGTCAATCTTTGTTTCTGTTCACGCAAGGTTCAATGATACTCTTCATTACCAACGATCAGGATTTTTCTGAGATGATTCTTTGAGAGACAACCTGCACAACGGGCTGCATATTGAATGTGAAAAAATAATAGAAATAACATAGAAAAACGTCATATCACTGATCAAACTAATCACTTTCGCTACACTCACACTTACACTAGTGTAGTGAAATTATTTGAATCCAATATATTTGGAAGGAAATGGTGTACGTACTTTTTATCTGTCACGTATTTTTATACTTATACTGGCTGAACATATAAAGATTCCAAGAGTGTCGATATTATCCATTTTCATATCTTTACTCTTTTCTAACCTTATGACTTTATCTTTTCATTTTTTCCATTATTCTTTACAATCTTTATTATCTGTCCTCGTTTGTTTTACAAATATGAGTTAGTTACATATCCGAAAAATCGATGTAACCCCTAAGTGAACTACCTAACTTTATTTTCCTTCCTCTCATTTCCAACCTTTTTATCAAACTACCTTTGTTTTCTGCCCATCCTACTTACTCATATATTCAACGATCGAACTTCCCGGTTCTCTCTCTCTCTCTCTCTCTCTCTCTCTCTCTGTCTCTCTCTCTTTCTCTCTCTCTCTCTCTCTTTCCTTACACCCGAGTGAATTACTTAACCTACTTTGCTCGCTTCTTTGTTGACCCTCTTAATAAATAGAAATACTTTTCATCACTATATCATCCTAACCTCTTTTTGAACTAACCTACCACTTCCCTCTTCCAATGCCACCAGTAAACTATCTAAGTCTTCTTTTACTCTCCTTTTCTATCCACTTTATAAAGCGCCTAACTCATTTTCTTTACTGAACTGCCCAACTTCAATGTTTACTCCTTTTCATGAAAGACCCAGTTTTATTAAGTCTATAATAAACGAGTGATACACCTTCAAAAAATATATACCTAATTGAGTCTAAATCTTCACCTAAGTTCCTTCACAAACTAAGATATCAACGACGATAATCCGTGACACGAATCGAAGCACGTCGTCTGCTCCATTTGATTTCCTGTAATTCAATATTCCCGCAATTTCAATATTGACCACACTTTCGACCTTTCAGCGGGTAATGGTCGTATGCTGGGATAAGCAAAGTAATGGTATGGTATTTGTGTATATACAGACATATGCTTAGATATTCATGCACGCACACACACACTCACACACACACACACACACGCATATATATATATATATATATATATATATATATATATATATATATATATATGAGAGAAATATAGTTTTTCAGCTTCAAATACTAAATATTTAAAAATATAATAATGTATGCACTTTGCTATTTATATAGGGTGATATCATTATATATTTGGTTGTTTTTAGAGTTTCAGTCCTAACATACCAATCCCTCTCTCAAGTGCATATTACGACTGTTCTGTTTGTATTTTACTTGTTCGTGAACTCTTTCTGTCAGAAAAGATAGCTGGTCAGCTAATTTCTCAAAATTGAGTGTTAAAATATAGTGTTTCTTATATCATTGGAGGATCAAAATGTCACCTGAGATTGGAATCGGTCGTCTTGGTCGCCCTATAAGCAGTGATGAACTTCTGTTCTCAGAGAGTACTTAAATAGCCTCACGGTGCATCCTAATATAAGAGGTCTCCATTGTCAAAATTAATGAATCTGAGCCATGGTTTCATTATGAGATCGTGATCTACACTATGTTTCATATAATGTTGAGATTCTCGTTGATGTGGCTACGTCCCGCATTGAGATTTTCGATCATTGTTCAGTGTCTACTTTGATATAACTCCTGAGAGTGCAGTTAGTATTTTTCTTCACTCAGATGGTTTGATATATTGTTATGCATTTATATCAATATATATGCATACACATATGCACGAAAACATGCACTCGTAGTGATAAATGAGAGATTGATGGATAGTCGAATCGGAAGATAAACACATCATTATGCATTGACAAATAAGAGGAGATTACAAATAAAAGAAAATCATAACATGAAATCAACTTTAATTAACGTAATCAGATCGAAATTTCAAATGTCAAACCGTTGAATAAATATATGAATTGGAAAAAAGGTGATGCAATCTCCCTCTGGAAGCAGAGCCAGATTTATTGGGGGATTAAATGGGCAATTCCACTTGGCCATCCTTTATCCCCGAACCAATTTCTATACAAAATATCATAATAAAAATAGATTGAAAAAGAATAATTTCTTTATTAAGAAATACATTAATTAAGTACTGTTTGGAATTAATTTCTTTATAATGCCTCAAATTATTCTAGACTACGCTTCTATTAACGGACCACATCATTTAACCAGTACTTGTATCGATTTATTCATTTACTGTTAATGTTTCCAATGTTGTGCAACTTAACATACTTAGAATTTGTGTCATGTAAATTTCAAAATCACTTTACTGTATGTCTATGCACGTCCATTGGTTTTCTGCCATCCTTGCAATATGACTAGCCCATTGTCATATGAATTTTCTAAAGGAATCTATGTTATCCCAGACTCATGTTATCCTTGATGTATTGCTCTGTCTTGTGATCTCATTGTGTGAGTTTGAGCACCTAATTATTTGCACTCCCGTTGGAGAGCGAGATTCAACATATGGTCAGGTTAAACATGGGATGGAGCACCTCATGAAAAATAGCTCCAACCGACGCGGCCGATGTTGCAAAACTAACTGTAATTGCTAATTCAACCTAGGTCGCGGTCGCAAAAGTGTCAGGAGGAGTTTAACCTACCTTTCTCAATGCAATGGGACATTACCACCTCGGTGCCCTATTTATTCGCATTGCCACAGGAGTGAAATGCAGGGTTGAGCATGATTCTTTCATGTACTCGTTGCATGCTTCTCAGCTTGAGGGCAGTCTCTTGGTTAAGTTCTATGTTCTGATTCAATAGTGTACTTTTTCTGTTGAAAGCTGGCCAACTTAGATTCTTGATTTCTCCTTCTTTTCAGGATTTCATGGGTATTCACTATTGTAGGTTGGTTAAGTGGTATCTTTTCTCCAGTTTTGCATTTAAAATTTTGGTCGTAGTGTGTTTATATTTGACATGTTTGTTGCTCACAATTGCTTCAGTCATATATATATATATATATATATATATATATATATATATTGTGTGTGTGTGTGTGCATTGATAGATGGATGATATTAACTTTTGTTTTCTATTCCAAAAGACCTGTATATGTATAACTGTTTACACGTATACCTCAATGATGAAAATAGTATTTCTCTGTGCGGCCTAGATATAAGTGTTATCGTCATCAAACCAAAAAGACACTTGGTAGATAGAGTTTCTATAGTATGGCACCCTCCAAATGCTTCAACTTGAAGAATAAAATGATTGATCCTACATTGTGACATTATATTTTGGGAAAGGCCAAAAATATATGCTGGAATACACCCTGATTCAGCTTTCAGTCGCTATGTCATGTAAACACAAATTAGAAATGCAAAAGCAATTATCCTCTGTAAAATTCCAAACTATATACGGACAATCACAGAGAAGTAAGTTTTCATAGTTGCAAATGTTCCTTTCATTTATTTTAGACCTTTTTTTCCACACGCCACTATCTTCTTATATATATATATATATATATATATATATATATATATATATATATATATATATATATATCAGTCTTACTCCAACTGCTTAGTCTTCATGTCCAGTACTTTAACCATCCAGCTCAGTCATGCTGCTAAATTTATTCCCACATAAGGCAGTGAACCTCATTGCTAGCTCAGGCATTGGCCAGGGGAAAGAATCTTGCAACAAACCTCTGTGGGCCATAGCATGTGAATGCTGCTTAAGAGGATGGAGTCGGAGCGCGCACATTACACTTCTCATTGCTACTCCATTGTGCAAACTGCTGGGCTCTTAACGTAAAGGTCCCAGCAACTCCCACCACGACCCAAATCGATGTAGGCAACCCCTCTGAAATCTCCATCCCTTGATCCAAGTATATATATATTTATATATATATATATATATATATATATATATATATATATATATATATATATATATATATATATCGAATGACGGAGAGAGAGAGGTAAACTTCCCATTTCTTACGGCTCAGAATGAAAAAAAAATAATCAGGTTATATAAAGTGCCGAAATTTTCACGGTTACGCGTCAAGTCGTCCTTAATCTGATCAGTGTTATTTCAGCATACAATTCCTTATCTATTTTATTCACATAATTTTGGGATCTTGATGCTTGTAATTTGAATACATCAACATTCATATTCATATTCATATCTGCATTCATTATTGAGTAGGTGATCAGCTGTTTTACTATAACTCTGTTTCGGGAGTATATAAATGTATATATTTATATATCCATTTGCATATATATATACGCACGTGTAGGAACATTTACAGATATGTAATCTTTACTTCATTTCTTCTAACACAAAGGTGGCTATGATATTAGTTCTGTTTGTTTTGATGTAATAGATATCCAAAGCTTTCTACAATGATTTAAAGATTAACATGAGTCTTTCGAAACCATATCACCAGCGTCTGTCCATCTTGAGCATAGCATTATTCATGCCTTCAGTGGACCTGCTCACCCAAATATCCGTCGGCTTCACACTAGAATTAATGACAATGAACGAATTTGCATCTTGTATCCTTCACACTGCTTCTGATGGTCACTGACAGACTTCTATGTGAACTCCATTTCCACCGTGTTGTGCAGACGTTAGAATCCGCTGGTCTAGAGTTGAGGGCAATCACAAATAAATATATCAGTTTCGCACTGGACATGCAAATGAAGAATTTGAAGATAAAGATTGAATTTTTCTATAATTCAAATCTGCTGTCAACGCACATAGGAGATTTGGCTATGCCTGGAGATCCACAATGCACTAATTCACCGAAGACACATAACTGAATTACAAACATCAATCACAAATAACATTTACTTAGTTTGCTGGCATTTTCGAAACAAGTACGGTTACCCTATCCTAATTTGCACTTGAAAACAAATTTCCCAATTTTCTCAAGTGGAGCTAGGTTATAAACCATGAAAACAGTGTCTCTATATCGACAAATTGAAATTTTGCAAAAAATCACGTATTCCCTTCCAACGAATGTTTTCTGTTTGCCTTGAGAGAAATGATTTTCTTACATGCAGTTTCAATCATATTACATTCCAACTAAAATAGAAACTTACTTGATGTCCTACAATTGGTCTTTGGGCATATGCATATAATTAAGTATATGCATATACATGTATTCAACAAACAATATATATTTTCATATATTCATATACAAGTACTTGAATGTATTAACTGTTTATTTTTCAATTCGTATATTTCCTTTGGCAAAACAGGCACCCAAAGGTATGGTAAGATCGACAGCCTATGAAAATAATCCGTGAAATCAGTGGTCTAGCAAAAGTCAATGTGCATGTAAATGAATATATAAAAAAGATGTATGTGTGTTCTTATATATATGTATGAAACCAATCTATTACACAACCTCACTATTTGTGCCATATATTTGATTATCTTTTTTGTATTGCAAATAATATAGGAAATTATAATCATAACACAATTGTCCTAAACACACACACACACATACACACACACACACACACACACACACACACACATATACACTCCCACAATATACGGCAATGCTATGGATGAGAGTTTCACACCAGTTCCCTGGTGGTTATCGCTGAAGGTTGTGACAGTAAGTCTCCTCTAATCTCCAGCCCTCCTCTCATCGTCGTCGCCTATCACAGCAGCGCAGTAGTTTATATCGTCAGCTCTTTTCCTATCTGCTAACCAATTGTTATCAACTGGAGGTCATAGATCACACATTTCCCGAACTATTCACAGTATTCGTGCAGTACCCAGTAGTGCTGTGGTCTGCATAATCTAAATACTCCCTCTTCAGTGCATTATTATTATTATTATTATTATTATTATTATTATTATTATTATTATTATTATTATTATTATCATTATTATTATTATTATTATTATTTGCAATCTCACACCAGTTGCCTGGTGGTTACCACTGGAGTTTGAGTGACAGCAAGTCTCCAGCCCTTCTCTCCTAGTTCTCATACGCCACAGTCATACTGCTGTTTACAGTTTCACATCGGTTGCCCAATGGTCATTGCTGAAAGCTGAGTGACATTAAGTCTCCTCAGGTCTTCAGCCAACATCTCTTCTCTTTTTCGCCTATCATGCCAGTGCTATGGTTTACGTTTCTGTTTTCATTTCCCTTCCTCTGTTAGGTCATTGTTAACAATTAGTGTTGGAATCTTCATATTTCTAGCACTTTCCTCAGTATCCGCGCAGTTCTTAGCAGTGCTCTGGTCTGTACAGTCCCCATCCTTTCCTTTATCCCGATCTCCTCCAGTCTTGCCCTCAGTATCTTTGGGACAGTCCCTAGGTCGCCCACTATGACTGGCACTACCCTGGCTTTCATGTTCCACATCTTCTTCAGTTCTCTCGCTAGATCCTGGTATTTTTCCAGTTTTTCACTCTCCTTCCTCTCTACTCTATGGTCTGCAGGTACAGCCACGTCTACTATGTGGCAGGTCTTCCTCTTCTTATCAACGATTACAAAGTCCAGTCTTATTATTATTATTATTATTATTATCATCATCATCATCATCATCATCATCATCTCGAAACTATTGATCAACCTGCATCCACGACCGTATCACAATTACAATATAATCCAATAATGTACGTGATAATTCGGTCAGCTAACATCCATTCCTGAGTCCTTTCTTTACATTCATTGCAACGATTCTAGACGGGGTACCGTGTTCCATTTTTCATCAATACATCATTCATCTAAAAAAAAAAAAAAAAAAAAGAGAGAAGAGAAATAAGCATCCATCGAAAAAAAAAATACTTGACATTTATCTGCACTTGCTTTGATATTGAAGAGAACAGCAAAAGCTGTGTGATTTCAGTTTATGTTGCCTCATCTCTTCGGTGATGTAATTCGAATGACTGGAAGAGAGCCAAGCATAGACCGCTCGACGACATGGCGGAGAAAGGACAGCTACTTTCACCAATCCGGATGTCAACAAGTATCTGTTGCCAAAGTATTCTTCCTATGACAGGAAACAAATAGCCGCACAAGCTAACAAACTACCAGATTGAAAGAAAGAAATTGAGCCTCAACGAGACGAATATGTGTAAAGAAAAGAAAAAGGGGGGTGGTGAGACGTAATGTCGGAGTTAATAAATACTGACATAGATTCCGGATGTAGGAGTCAAATCGGAAGTAGGTCTTGAAGAGCAGGTGAAATCTCACAAGTTGTGCCGATGAGGATTGTTAATACACATGCGCTGAACAGAAACGAAGAGAGAGAAATTGGCATATTTCTTAGAATCGACGGCCAAACCAATCGCTCGTTGGCACTCACCATCTTCCGACAATTTGTATGAATCAGAAGATGAAACTTAATAAAATTAAGGAAGGGATTAATGTCATATCCCCAATCAGAGAAATGTCACATTCATCTAATGCAATTAGGAATTTATATCTCTGAGGCTAATGTGCGTAATCTGCTCTGTATCTGAGAGAAGAATGAATCAATCAAATTGTATATTTATGCAATAACTCTTTACATGTCACCATTTAACTGTAAAGTGGGTATTTTCAACACAAGAAAAAGGATCTGTTGTGGGTGGTGTATTTAATGAGATCAGAACGTGTCCATTTTTTACTTTCCTCCTGCACCTTGCACCTTGTGTGCATACATATTTACTCATATATACGAAAAAACATGCCCACCTCGAAAACCTTTCTATACATAAATGCGTATACATTTCTTTATCAACTGAAGATTCACAAAACATTCGGTATAAAAGGTCATTGTTTATTTATGTTAAAGAGGTGTAAATCAGAACACGCATTACAGAGGAATCAGGAAACATACGGTACAAAGAAAATAATTGTTGTTGAATGAAGTTTTCATTTCCAGTTGGAGTTATTTTCAACACAAATTACTGAAGATGAGATTACCTCCTGAAACATGTCTAGAATATTAATGAAAACATTTACGGATAAATAAACCTAGCTTTCGTACACTTTTACTCTCAAGTCTGTCTCACTTCCTATAGTTCCTATAGTTCCTATAGTATATATATATATATATATATATATATATATATATATATATATATATATATATATATATATATATATAATTGCATGTGTACTTATGATATCCAAATTCACATATTAAAAAATCAATAATACGGCGCAAGGCTAAAATATAGAGGAAACAAGACAGCTCGTATAAGTATACATTCAAATGAAAAGTTCTTGCAATATTCTTGATTTGAAAATGATTCGTTATTGACAAGGTTAATAATTCCTATGTCAATCGGTTGGTTTTGATTATCATAGTGTCGTCCTATATTCGTTAAGAATTTATTATCCTGAGTGCGCACACAAGAAATGGATAACGCCCACACGCCAAAAATCATACTCAGTGATCATAGAAAATTAAACACGTACCAATCGGCATATTTTTGTGCAAATTCACCGAGAAATTCAATCAATTTTTAAGCACGTGGGCATGCAAGCAAATATTCAAATAGAAAAAGTAGAATCAACTGGCTTCCGCAGGGTGTTATTTCATTTTACTGCAAAAAGATTGTAATCAATATTTGATAAAAGGAAGGATTGTTCTGGCCGTGCACCTGGAATCCGGCTGACTTCATTGTTGCAGTTATTTTTGATTTTACTCTTGAAATCTTCTTTGTTTTTCCCCTTTCACCAGAAACTGTCAAACAGAGCTGTCACCATAACTGTAAAGAGAGATTCCCTCAGTTTTCAGTTTGGTCTGAGAGACTGCGTGACTGGCTATGGATGGATCATGCCAACAGACAAATGGAGTTAGAGGGCTGAATATTATTTACGTCTTCTCCATGTCATTTCTTGGCAATAATCCCTAAATTTCTGGATGTTTTGTATTCATTTTAGAGTAACATTTTAAGTGTACTTTTACGCCAAATTGATTACTTAGTTGTGTACAAATAGCATCCACGCATGTCTTTTTATCTTTTTAATTTCTCACATCATGATTCTCATGTGAAAGACTCTGATCGATATATATATATAAATATATATATATATATACACACACAGATATTTATATATATATATATATATATATATATATATATATATGTATATATACTTATATATATATATACGCATATATGTATATATAAACACACACGCATATATATATATATATATATATATATATATATATATATATATATATATATATATATATATACATATATATATATATATGAGGGAGGAAGAGAGATTATATAATTCAGCAGGACCTTTCACTTCATATAAGTTTCATTAGTAGATTTGAAATTTTTGTTTATTCATTTTTTCCAGCTTCTTGAGGATTATAAACATGTTTATTTTTTTTATTCGACCAAATGAGTGTAAAACTTCCAAAATCAATGTTATTTTATCAAAAATTTTTCGAGTACTTCCGACCTTCACTGATGTTTTTCAAGGTTGGTTTCAACGTTGCACATCTGCGTTTGTCTAAATTGCAAATCGATACTTTAACGGTATTTGATATCTCTATCGGAAGAAGAAAACAAGCAAAAAGGCACTCTGAGATGGCAATTTTTCGGTGGAATAAGATCAACTCTTGAGAACAAGAAAGTCCAATTAGTCTTGAAAATAAAAATTTCCAAGAAATCCTCTGAGGAGTCATCTATGTACCTGGAACATGGAAGCAAACCGGAACATTGACTGTCAAATTGAGATCAACAAAACATCAATATGATAGAATGATGCTCAACATCACATGGAGATATTACAAAGCAGTTGTGTACAGAGGAAAAAAAAAAGTAATGAATAAACAAGAATACATTGAAAACTCATAGGTTGTTTGGTTTGTTTGGTTGCAATATATATATATATATATATATATATATATATATATATATGTATATATATATATATATATATATATATATATATATATATATATATATGTATGTATGTATGTATATTTATATATGTGTGTATATGTATATATATATGTAAATATATGTATGTAAATGTTTATATATATATATATGTATATGTATATATATATGTATATATATTTATGTATGTATATATATATGTATGTATATATATATATGTATGTATATATATATATGTATATATATATGTATATGTACATATATGTATATAAACATATATATATGTATATAAACATATATAAATGTATATATATATGTATATGTATGTATATGTACAGACGTATATATGTATATGTATATATATATATATATTTGTATATATGTATACATATGTATGTGCGTATGTGTGTGTTTGTGCCTGTGTATATATTTTAATCCTATATATATGTATTTATATAAATATATATATGAGTATATGTGACTGTTTATACATATACACATATATATATCTATATATGTATATATATATATATATATATATATATAAACAGTCACATATACTCATATATATATATATATATATATATACGTATATATGAACGTTTGTATATATGTGTGTGTGTGTGTGTTAATTATTAAATGCATATTTATGCTGCAATATTTATATATGTACACGTGTTTATGTATATACGTACATAAATTCATGTGAGTATAGATATGTTTATATGTTTATACACATACATGTTTATATGCATATACATATACATATATATATGTATATATATATATATATACTGATGAATATACATGTGTATAAATATATATGCATGTTTACATATATTTATGTATATGTTCATGAATTTGTATGTGTATGCATATACGTATGCACATCTATGATTTATATATATATGTGTGTACATATGTTTAATGAATACATATGTGTGTGTGTGCGCCTCTCTGTCTATATAAGTTCATAATTGTATATATATATATATATATATATATATATATTTATGTTTATGTTTATATGAGTTTATTCATAGAAATGCATATAGTTACACATATGTACATATATATGCATATGTATATATTTATATATATTCCGTGTATAAGTATATATGCGTGTATATAAAATCATTATATGTATTCATGCATTTATGGGTATATATGTGTGTATACATATATGTATACATTCATATATGCATATGTAAATACGTATATTTGCAAAAGTATGTATACACAAATGTTTGACTGAGCTTTGCGAGCGAACACCGATAGTATATATAATCGCTGCAACAGGACCATAGTGGGCGAATATTTTGTTTATTTATCCTTTCTGAGCAGGGACTTCTTGAAGATGTGGTTAGCTCGATAGAGGCCAACCTAATCCTTCAAACTTAAGACTTGCTATCCCGAGTTGACACAGATAAGCCCACTGACAGTGCCGTCTCCTGGCGGATGCCCTCTCGTTGTTCGGGTCAGCCATCCTTTTAAGAGAGTATCCCGACCGCTTGCCTGACCTTTGGTTGGACCACTAGTTCTGTACAATCAGCAGTTATTAGATGCTGTTCAAAGGTGTGGTATCCTCCAGAGAGCTGCCCCGACCGATTATCAGCCTGGAACACATATCCATCTTGAACCCTTGGGAATAACTGGGAAGGGAGTTTTATTTATTGAATCTTGGTGCCTCTCCCTGCATTGATGAATCAGTGTTTATTCTCTCGAAGGGCTTAACAATTTTGTAGCTTTTGGTCGGAACAGATTCCAGCCAAATTGAAAAGTTTTAACTGAGGTAAATTCCAGACTACCCCTTACTCCACAGGGTGTGGGGCGAAATTTTGTTATTTTCCGTTTCCATTAATTTATTCATCCAGTGCTTTTGTCTGCCTTACACAATAAATACCTTTTCGGACTGTCATAGTTGTTTTTAGTTCTGGGATAAACTAGAGACCAAAGAACACCAAACTCGGACCGTAAGTAACAATTTTGGTTGAACTGGGTGATGTGAAATTTTGCTAAATGCCAATGCAACAGTAAGGCATTACACAAATTCAATGAACGCTATGAACCAAACTCTGATAACATAATTTGTTTTTAAAGGAGGTTCAATAGAGTATCTTTAAGGCGTAATGCAGATAGAACCTGATGATTATAAATAAATTTGCTTGTAGAATAAAAAGAAGACAATCAAGTATTTATCAATTTTTGGTGATTTTTCTATAAACATATTGCCTAAGAAAAATATTTGGTTTCAGTTCACCGGATATTTTTAAGAAATATCAAATTGAAATCCGTAACACATATTTTGATGAAAGTGACGATTGGAAAGTGAAAAGAAAAACTTATAAAAAGCAGGTTTCACAACTCAATTTTCTTATATCATTACGAAGCATTTGGAAGAGTGCCAGCCATCTTTATCAGAGGGAGATTCGCTGGTGTTCACGGGAAATCTTACTATTTATATATTTGTTATCAAAGAATGAAATTTGACTACGTTGTCACTAACTAATATCTACACATCTTTGAATGTTGAGCCAAACAAGCATTAACGGGAACGTAGCGCCGCTCTTGCCATTGAGATAAACAACCCTCAATATTGCAAGGATCAAATGACTGTCTTAACCCAAGTTCCTTTCTTGCTTATTCATAGTTATTGTCCTGACTAAGTGTTCCTTTAACGTAACAATTATGTCCCTTAAAAAGGGGTACATTATCTGTGAAAAAAATATCGTATTATACTAAAACTCTCATCTGAAATTGCCACCTGTTATCACACGGTGAATAGATAATTTTGCCTTGAGAACGTAAGTTGAATGAACAATTAATGGGAATGAGTCTAGGGCTGGAATCAAAACTGTGACTGATATGGTAGCTTCTTCAACGTAGTTCGGCCATACTATTTAACTGAACAGACACTGGTTATGATAAATTGCAATTTCATTTCTCTTGTATAATTGTGATATGTCAGGAAGTTGCATTAAAATAAGTGAGCTGTCAATTTACATAGTATATATAATTATACATATATATATATATATATATATATATATATATATATATATATATATATATATATATATATATATATATTATACATGCATTATACATATATACATGATATATGAATCATATATTCTCACTCGCTCTATAGGTACATGTGGTATATACATGCATGTAAATTATATGCAAATATGAATATATGCATGTATAGATATTTGAATATACTCAGATTAATAACATATACATCATAGATACATACGTATTATACATACATACATACATATATATATATATATATACACATATATATATATATATATATATATATATATATAAATGTATACTCATATTCAGCATACAAATATATATTTGAAAAAATACAAACATATATTATATGTTACATATCGTATATATCACATATAAATATATATTTGTATTTGTGTGTATATAACACACACACACACATTGTATAAGCTCATTACATACTGTATGTATGTATAACAAATATTTATATTTATATCTTATGTATCTATCTATACATTTTGTTCATATATATATATATAGTATATACATATATGTATTGCGTATGTGTGTATATATAAATATATATATATACGTATATATATATATATATATATAAATATATATATAAATATATATATATATACATATATATACGCATGCATACATATACTATGTGTATTTATGTATATATATATATATATATATATATATATATATATATATATATATATATATATATATATATATATATATATATATATATATTGTTTATATATATATGGAGTAACTGAACCCGGAAAACAATGAATGGTGTTTGACTGTAAACATTTTTTTTTTAAGAATTATCCTGCATCTGTTGTTACGGGCTCAAAATTATCCTCTTGTGAAAAATGTATTTTAATACTTCGTATTACTTTCTGTTTTTGTTTTATATGTTGATGACGTGTTTCCCTTTGTTCATTTTTTTCTCGCAAACAAACCTTGTATTTGTGTAGCCAAACACATCATTTCCTTTCTAGTTAAACCAGAACCAAGCAGGGGCCCACGTCAACCGACTCTCGTTGCTTGTCTCTCTTCTGGCAAATTTTCACACTTACGCAGAATATATGTTCTTGTTTTTTTTGTTTTTGTTCGATTTTTTTTTTCAATTCTTCTTCTTTCGAGGTTGTAATTTTCCAAGAAAATATTACCTTTCCAAGTAACTTAAAAACAGGCAATTTATGTTCGTTTCTCCTTGTTATCAGTCTTCCCGATCCGCTATCATCGTTTCTGATAACATTTTTTTCCATATTTTTGGCATTTCTTTTTTATACAATTTGTTCCTTTTTATCGGGTTGAACAACGTAATACGCCATTTTCATGCAGGAAGAAAGAATTACTCAAAACAAGGAAAATTGTTTATAACAGCACAGAAATAACTAGCAATTGCAGATTGCGCCACGGCTTTACACAGGTTTGGGAAAACCACCTAAACTTCATCAGCCCTGAGTAATAATGCTGAGGTTTTGTTGGCTATATAGTAGGAGAACTAGTAATAGTATGTGTGGTGTTAATGGCACTGGGGCCAAAGTTGCCATCAGCAGTGGAAATTATCCTGCTCAATGGAACGTACGGAACATGCCAGCGCAGGTGCCCCCAGCGATTGTCAGGAGTCATGAGGTGGGATGGGAGAAAGCAAACCAGCCTGGCCATGCATAAACATAGAAATGGGAGTTCAGCAGGGCAGACAGAGTGTTCCCACAACATTCAGTGAAACGTGTGATTTCAGGGGAGAAATATCATGTGCATACGTGCTTATCTATCTATCTATCTATCTATCTATCTATCTATCTATCTATCTATCTATCTAACCAGATGCCTATGTATAAATATGTGTACGCATAACTGTGTTACTTTGTGTGTGCATGCCTGGGCATATACTTGTATACATATAATCATAAACAGGCATAAAATCCTATACACACATACGCACACGCACACACACACACACATATATGTATGTGTGTGTGTGTGCGTGTATGTGGGTACATGTGCGTATATATATATATATATATATATATGTATATATGTTTATATATATTAATGTATATATGTATATGCGTGTATGTATATGTGTGCATATACAAATATATATGTGTGTATATACAAATATATATGTGTGCATATATATGTGTGTGTGTTTATGTATAAATACACACACAAACACACACACACAAACACACACATACATATAACTTTGAGTGAATGATCATAAATATTATTTTAAAATGTGTGATCAAGCAAACTCTTGCAATCATATACCTGGTTATCATCAATAGAGAAATGAATGTTAGTATATAAAGCAGGAAAATATTTTCACTTCGTAAAATTGACATTTAAGATACCAGTTCTCAAACTGAATAGTAATTTGTTTATCTTTGACTTCACTAATAGATTTTATATGTTCCAGGAATTGTTTGGCTTCTTACAACTCCGATTATATGATATTTGTATACTTTTTACATGTACTACTTGTATGTTTGTTAAGGTAATAGTGGTTAGTAATGTACGGTGTAGCCAATAAATATGCTCATTTTTATCTTTCTTTCTAATCGAACGTTACATTTCTCCCAAACTAAACATAGCATTATTACTTGTGGCATAATGCACAATCAAAATGAACATTCTTTTTTGGACAGCAACACATTTTGGCAACAGAGGGCCAATGCTTTGGACTCTATAACCGTATTATACCTAATAGTATCAGTTTTCATTGTTTAATACCGAAGAACGTAAATCAAAGAAATCCTGTCACATTTGTTTTTGATGAAAAGAAAACTTTCCTTGAAAAAATCGTAGGGTGTATTCATCAGTGGTTTTTACCCAATGATTATCAATATTAGTATGGATAACGATTTGATCCGACGGATTTTAAGTTTCTTGCATGTCAAACGAACATATTTGATTAGTTTTTTGATAGAGGACACAATCCTTCGAAGTAAAAGTGAATTCATAGATGACATTGATGCTGTTAAATGGAGGTGTTTGATGACAAATTTTAACGACTATATTACAAGATATTATAGCGAGGAATTTTGGTTGCTTGTCACCCTCTGCATGACGTCAACCCAATTTCAAACAATGAGTTCAACGGTTTTTGATATTCGGAAAACTTTGTTATTCCCAGATCTTCATAAAGGCCCTAAGCATGGAAGACCTTGATTGCACACTTTTGGACAGTATCTACATCTACAAGATCCATATACACGTTCAATAGTATACAATGCAGAATGCTGACTGAAAAATTGAAAAAAAAGCATTCATCGTTTGTCATTTTTAATCATACATGTAATAATGGCTGATATATATATATATATATATATATATATATATATATATATATATATATATATATAAATATATGCATATATATATATACATATACATATATATATATATATATATATATATATATATATATATATATATATATATAAGAGAAAAAAATACTAGTAATCTTGTTTAGTAGGTTCAAGTGCAGTAGAACAATAAACGCGTAACCCGTGACCCAGCTTCATGTAATTACACAACTGACATTCATTAATGAATTGCAGTATTCCCTGACGTTTTGCGGTCGGCGACACTCATTAATAGCATCAAAAAGATGGAAAATTCATTGACAAGGTCAATAAGAAACCAGTAGTTGCATGACATACATTAATGAGCTATGCAGATTTTTTCATGTAGATAATCAGAGCTGGAAAATTAGATTCACGAAAATTCTAGGGGAATATTGATTCAAAATCAATTTCAAGATACTTCCATTTAAAGCAGCTGAAAAAAGTATCGGCTGAATTATAGTTGCAACAGAAATCTGCTTCTACTTAGCTCTGCATTATTGGACACTTGATAATTTACATGTTTAGGTTACATTAAGCAAATGATTGACTTCAAGAGATGGTATTAATATCATCATTCCACAATCATGTTCATTTTCTATATAATGTCTTTTTGAAATGCACTCGTCTCCCTCTACTAATATCGGTATGGTTTCATACTTACATTTTTGTTGTTTTAATGAATATATATGTTATTCTATGTGAATACATATGTTAGATATACAGCAAATCGATATTGATGAAAAAAATTATCGTTTATCTCTAAATAACGAAAATTAATACCAAATTGTGGGACACGAACAGTTTGACGAATTATGCTTAAACCGAATCAATTATTAACATACTGATTGAGGAACATGGACTCTATCTCCGGAATACATTATTACCATTTTACTCTCAATACATAATGAGAGGGAGATAAGGAGAGTGAAAATATGTGTATGACTCTAATCAGTTTGAATATTAGAATATGTACTGTGGTTAGATACAGGGATACATTTATGTAGATCAGACATATTATAGTCTACAAAAAGAAATAAGAATATAATTTAAATATAAAACAGTTCACAGATATATTTTACATCAAGATTAGTCTTCAAATTTGTTGCATTCAATACTTAGATTCAGCCGATGGGTTTTATGGACTTGCATAGTTTTAGACTCTTTGCCAACCTAAGCAAAAGAGCCAAGTCTACCCTGCTGCTTACCCTTAACTATGGACCTATGCCTGTCCCACAGGCATCTGTTTGAATTGAACACAAACTGTCTCAACCGGTTGGCCGATTCCATTATCCTTACTACAACCCGTTAGGCAACCCGCACTTGATTTCCAGGAAATAAAAGCTAAACAAAATCAGAATGTTGAATAAAAGCCCTAGTTCAAAGAGAGGTCCGGCCAGTGTAAAATGTTTTAGTACAAATTGTAATCTCTCTCTCTCTCCATATATATATATATATATATATATATATATATATATATATATATATATATATATATATATATATATATATATATATATATATATATATATATATATATATATTCTGTCTCATTCCCTTTTGTTCACACACGCACACTCGCACATTTGTATAATTTTGAAACTGTATTTAAAATTATCCTTTTATTATACAGTGAAACTATCACTTGGTCTAGATAACATTAATAGAATATATGATTTTCAAAAATGGGTCTGCTGATGATGGTTGTTCATCTCAATGGTAAGAGCAACGCCAAATTGAAGTGACTACAATATTGTTTGCTGGTTCGAGTCGTGCAGCAACCGACTTTCCTTCAGTTCTATTTAATCCTATTTACATTGTCATGGTCAAGTGATATATTCACCGTTTAATAACGGGGGATCGTTTCAAAATGATATTAAGTAATTCATAATCATTTCTGTCGGGTTGTACATCCAATTTTCAATAATGTGTATAAACAGTTATCAGTAATGTATCAGGAGAATTTAAGGCATAGAAGCTGCAAAATCTTAACTTACTTTGATATGTCAATGCATTACTATACCTATAGCTATACACATCAATCTATAAATTTCTTTTTTTTTTCTTTCAAATAGATTGATAAATAGTGGAAGCCACTTTTTATGGTCACTTTAAACTTCAAATTAAGTGCTTAGGACCGACTGATTTCTGAAAAAAATTAACTGGCTGATAATATTATGCGTGATTATAATAAGCGTTCTCTGTAGAAAAGTAGACGGAGAAGAGGAACGAAACAGTGTGATATAGATACACCATATCGCCTTTGGATTAAACATATGATGTTTTACATTGAAAAAAAAAGAAGTAAATTTGGAATATTTGCAAATAGTGTGCGAAAATCTAATCAATCAAATCTTAAAAACTGTTCGATTGATTAAAAGCCAAAATGTCTCATACTTTATTTGGCTACTTTTCCTTGAAATATAAAGCAAAATATAATAAAATATCGCCAATCAAAACTAATTCCAAACAAAGACTTTGAATCTTCGTTTTTTTTTTTACTCCTAAAAAGACTAAAATTAAAACTGAATCGCAGACACTAGAAAGCCAAGTATTACAAAGGATATTAAAAAAAGAGAAAATGGTTGATCTTAGTAAAAATGAGCAACCGTTGGCCGATGATGGAAGAAAACACTGATCAATACAGACACGGATATAAACAGAAAAAAAAAACTGCAGAAATCTCCTACATGAAT
Source organism: Thysanoteuthis rhombus (assembly GCA_963457665.1). NCBI lineage: Eukaryota > Metazoa > Mollusca > Cephalopoda > Oegopsida > Thysanoteuthidae > Thysanoteuthis > Thysanoteuthis major. The sequence goes on along the minus strand of OY735199.1, from coordinate 54,494,731 downwards.
GAAAATGAGATTATTGATTAAAAATAAGACACACTCACACACACATGCACGCACGCATACAAACACACTCACTAGTGAAATCGATCTGGTGATATCAGTCGCCAGTATCGTGAACAGACGATTTTTTCTTCTTTTGGAAGTCAATCTTCTAGGAAACCCATAAAAATACGCGACCTTTTTTACCGAATGACATTTCACATTTTTTTCTGATGTCCATCGGAGACCAGTCTTAACAAACAAAAAAAACTCATAACTTAGTAGAAATGTCCTGGCCGTGTCTCCTTAGTGTTATTTCCAACCATTCTCTCAATCTCCCTCAATCTCTCTCTCATATATATATATATATATATATATATATATATATATATATATATATATATATATATATATATTGTAAAAACACGCTTCAACGAATTAAGTGATGAGAGGTATTCGTTGCAAAAGACGATTGTTCGTTGTAGTCCATAGTTGCTCATATTTCGGTAAATAAGATGTAAGTTTGGTAAATCTAATGGATGTTCGGTTGCTACGCGTTTTATTTTCGACCTTACCATGCATACTTCGGTGAATAGTAATGAGAAATCTATTTGCACTATTTTAGTTTTGTTGTCCAGCCATTTATGACGTATAGTTGAAGATCAAATTGTAATACCTGTTTGCAATCACACTTTCCTGTTATCAATTTCAAACGTTGTTTTAGTCGTATTTCAATTGCTTCCTCCGTGAATTCGATCTGATTCAATTAGAAATTTATCTTTACACTGACAAAATATTTCATTATGATTTCATTTTAATTGTTTTCTTGAAATCTATAAAATAATAATTCTACCAATGAAAACAACAATAATTTGAATACAAAACATGAAGAGGTAGAACAAAATTTAATTTGTTCTAAAACAAAATGTAAATATAATAAATAAATTAAAATGAATTTTTGAAAAAATCTCATAAAGAATTGTCATAAGTTAAATTGATTTAATGAAATGACTCAACCTTTCGAGCGTGAAATGTAAAGAGGGTATCTTCCTTAAATTGAAATTGAAATCCCAATGTCATGTGCTATGTCACATGATCATACTGTCAGCATAGGGAACAAAATGAAATTTATGCCATACAATCATAAAATACAGATATGAGTGAAATAAGTGCTTTCTTCCATTACTGCATTACCATGGGGATGACAGTAGCTCAGTTGGTAAGAGCAGAACGTGCGTATAAAACTGCCTCAAAATGATCCATCACTGCACAACAGGTCATGTCTTCATTCATTCACACAGCTTGATTTGCTTCTGAGAAACATTGGTGTCGAGGGAAATTGAATCCCTGTTATGATGTCTTTATAATTTAAGCATTCCTTCTGATATGAATTGTGTATTTACTGATGATTCATTCACATACACGCAGAGACACAGAGACACAGATGGTCAGGCACAGACTCGCTTTGATGGTCAATATTTTGGTTAAGTTTCATATCTCTGCTCCGTGGGAGAATATAAGGATGATGCATTGGTTGTATACCCTTCCTTTTAGGACTGGAGGGATTTTATTCTTCTTGAATTTCGAGCTTGCTTTACCAAAAACTTTCCAACTTAGTGTGATTCTACTTTTGATATCTTCTTTTGAGGAATCCATGGAGATCCAGTGTCCTCGGTTGATGTAATTATTTACTTTCTTCAGCTCTGAGTTTTTTTTCTGATAGTTGTGTATTAGTCCCCCCCGCAAGGAAGCAATCTTCATTCCCTTCTCCATCTAGTTTGTCTTGCATCATTTGGAAATCTTGAAATTTCTCAGTAAAGAAAGCGATATCGTCAGCATATTTGAGGTTACTCAGGTATTCACAGTCTATTTTGATTCCTTTGTGTTACACAGTTTAAGTTTCGTAAGATCATTTCAATAAAAGCCGTGAAGAGTTTGGGTGAACTGGTATCACTTTGTCTCACCCCTTCCTCTAATTGAAAGAGCTCACTCTTTATGTAGACTGATGAAGGAATTACTGTATGTATGTTACAGTACCCTGACATATCGGGGTGTACACCTGGTTTTGCTATTGCGTCAATAACTTCAATGAATCGATATCCATGCATGCTACTGCGAGTGGCATCCTGTATTTTGCTGCTTTTTCTTTTAGTTGGTTTATTGAATAGAGATAGATGGTCGATGGTAAAGTAGCCTGTTCTGATGCTAGCTTGTTCCCGTTCTTGGTTTTCGTCTAGCATGGTGATGATTCGGCCCGTGATCACTTTATTTAAGAGTTTGTTGATGCAGTTGAGGCTAATTGGCTTATTGGCCTCTGGTTGTGTAGGACTTCCGTTTAATAGCGTTATAATTTTGTGTATAACAACATTATGATTGCACCATTCCAATCTTTTCTTTGTTTGGGGCATAGGTTGAAGAGGATGGCTAGTTTCCAGCTTTTTTGAGTGGGTCTATGGTGATGTTATCGGGTCCAGGGGCCTTTCTTTTCTTTGTTTGATGGCTTACTTCATTACTTGTCCTTTGTTAGGTAGAATAGATTTTTGGTAAAGTTCCTGGGCACGTTGACAATTTGGTCCCTATCCTTTAACAGGTCTCCATTTGCTTCGAGCAAACTGACTATTTGCTTTCTTCCTCTAACAAGGGATTTCCGAATAGTTTTCAAGCTCCTACCATTTTCGAGAATGGTTTCAATGACAGCTGTCGAGTATCTTCACTTGTCTTCTCTTTGTTTCTTTCGGATGGTTTTCTACTGTTGTTTATGGTGACTATAGGTTTCTACATTTTTTTCATGAGATTATTGGTTTCTCCTGAGGGTTCCTTCATGATTTGTGTGTTCCTTGTGTTGAACTTTTTGGTGGCTCCTATAGAGGCGATTATTATATTGCTGCTGAGCTCGTTGATGTCCTTTTCTGATCCGTTCATATCTGTTTTCTGTGTTCCTGCTTCATTAATCGGATGACATTTTTTTGTGCAGCAAGCTGTTGCAGTTTCGAGTGGAGCATTTTCTGCATTTTATCTTTTGGTTAATTTTCAATTTTGTATCTTATCATTCTATGGTCATTTCCTACATTGGCTTAATTTAGGACCTACATATCTTGTCACCCTTGTCCATCACTTCTTTTTTGGTTTCAGGAATAGGGCACCTCCAAGTCCTCTTTCTATTTGCTTCCTCTTCAAAATGGGTCTCAATAATTTTGAACCCTTTTTGCTGATGCCAAATGAAAAAGATCTTCACTTTTTCCATTCCGTATTTTGTATCCACACTCGCAAACACATTTTTCATTACTTTGTCCTACATGGGCATCGAATTCCCCAATATTGATGTCGAACTATTTGGGGGTTTCTTTCAGTATGGAATACAAGTCGTCGTAGAAATTGTCCGTCTCTCCGTTGGTTGACTTGGGTGGGAGCGTAAACTTGTTCAATTTGTTTCTCTTTGAGAGCTGGACAGTAACATGACTACATTGATTGAGATGGCTTTGAATCCTAAAAAATTGTCGTTGAGAGTTTTCATGAATAAAAAAGCTAACTCCATTTTGTTTTCCCCTTTCCCTTCCTTTCCGTAGTTGTATAGAAGATGTTTGCTGTTTAGTTTGATTGATTCTTCAACAGGTCTTCTCAGTATGCTAAAACTGATGACGTCACCTTAGCTACTTTGTTTTCATTTTCCAGGTAGGTTAGGTGCATGTCCGTGGAGTATCGGATATGGGTCTGGGTAGTCAGTACAACCTGGTCGTTCCCATCTCAATTTCAGGTATAATGTGGTAGGATCCAATAAGCAACATGGATCCAGTAGCGTGTATTGATCCCCAATCTGACTTTCTTATATTTACTTGTACTGTCTGTGAATGTCCAAGTTGAAATATTTGTTTTAATGCATCCTAAGGATTTGTTTATTGGAAGATTTAAGCATTCTAAAATCTATTTGACTTTACTTCGTCAATTCTGGTTTTCAATCGATATTTCCAGAGTTCTAGTAATGCAAATCTGACTATGATTTTAAAATGACCATATAAGCATATGAGCCATCCACAGTTTATCCCTATGTGTTGTGGCAGGCCAGAGCGGTAAACTTCCCCTCATGATGTAGTTTTTTATCTTGGAGACCTACTCTGACACCCTTCCTTTCCCAGTGTGGAGTTCTTAGTCTGCTGAAAGGTGGATTCGTACAATCTTCTGATGGAAGTAATATCTTTTTTAGATTATTTCCAAATTTAAGTAATAAATCTTCATTCATTTAGCCGTACCCGTAGCACCGCTTCCTCCCAAACGTGGACAAGTTGAAAGTGGGGACGAGATAATATACATGCACGTATGCTACCTCATTAAAGAAGAAATACTGGTAATCCAGTCGGTCATAATTAAGCAGCGTCTTTACTCAACAAAATAAGAGTGTTTTTTTTCCCTAACCATATTTGTTCCTATGGCAAAGAAATAGATAGACCATTGCAAGCTTGAGATAAGCTGATGAATGACAGCTGTGGCTGATGATGTTAGTTATTTTTTCTCAGTTAACCCCACTTTTTATCACTGTCATCAACCCTATTGCAAACAACTGTAAATATATATATATATATATATATATATATATATATATATATATGTATGTTTGTGTGTGTGTGTGTGTTTGTATTTATATTTCCATATACATGAATATATATATATATATACATAAATATGTGTGTGTGTGAGTGTGTATGCGTGTATATATATATATATATATATATATATATATATATATATATATATATATATATATATATATATACCCCTGAACCTTGGGTATTCTGCGTATTCCCTAAATTTTAAAAAAGAAAATCGAACTAAGAACAGTAGGTAAGTCGAAAAAGTGTGATTTTTTGTTGATTTCTCTCTAAGTGGGTGCATCATTTTCATGAACATTCACTTATGATATTATACGGTTTTTCTTTAGCGTGGACGCTTTGCAAATAATCGACGGGTTTAACAAGTGCTTGTGTATTGATGTATACAAGATCATACAAGTGAATCCCAGCATTCTGTTTCCGTACATCTGTGTTGGAAGAAAGAACAAACAAATAATTTGATATCCAGGTGTGGCTGGTTCGTAAATAGACCTAACTTGATATCAGGGGAAAACGTGTTTCAGTGGGTGCCCTTCTAATCCATTTTTCTCTTTCCGTATCAACGCATGATTATTTCGTGCCTATTATATCTAATAAACACAAAATGCTCGTTATACAATGATCACACAGGCGCACGTGCACATGCTCACACATGCCCATGCACATGCCCCCTACACACATGCACATATGAATTCAAGTTCCAAGCAATTCATTGTAAAATATGTTTTGATGACTTCCATTAAACGGCTTCCTGATATAAGGACGGGTCTAGTTGATACAGATTTTCATTTAGGATGCTGTAACCCCCAGTCAAATTAATTCATCAAAACAAAAATTTGACCAAAGCTATCAGAAAAACCTGTACCAACCAACAATGTGATTGAGCAAGTTGATTGAAGTGCTAGTTGGTATAGATGTGATTGATGTATTGTACAATCTAGAAAAAAAAATTTTGAATCAGACTGTAGAATATATCTGAGAAAAATTGTTATTTCAGGAATATCATAACAGCCTGGTAAGACAAGTGTAATGATATGTGTTTGGGCGTAAATAATAATAAAGATGACGATAAGGAAGGAAGGAATGAAAATATCAATAGACTGTTAAGAATTTAGTTATTTTGCTGTTTTTTCGTTTGTTTTTTCCCTGGTCTCAATTGCATACAATAATAGCATATCAAGTAGTCCAGCTTGCAATGTATCAACTAGTGCAAAACACTAAGTTTCAATTGCATTCTATTCTAAGAAAATGTTATGGTCGAAGCTGCTTGTAATATATATAAATATATAATATATATATATATATATATATATATATATATATATATATATATATATATATATATATATATATATATATATATATATATATCGATTGCCTCTTCTCATGGACATAGACTACGCCATCACGAAGTGCAAAATACAGCAGGAACAAGGCACTCGATTGTCAAGCAAATAACTCACTCACTATTGGGGAAAACGTGTCTGATGCAAAAGTATATGTCTTCACAACAATTATGTCTCAAAGTAAGTCGAAAATAGCTGAAATCTAAAAATGAGGCTAATCAAGTGGTGAAAGCTGAAATTGAAGCAACCCACCCTTGTGCCCAACTAGTCTCAGTTCCCCTTATCTTTTTTATATGTTCCTTTGCCACATCTCCAATTTCAAATCGTCCACAAGTTAAGTATTTATTTGTTTAGGGCATTCATATCCCATCGTTGAACGTATTGTTCTTCTGGAAAAGTGAATCTAATACATAACTACCACCATATGTTCCAATAATAGACCAATCCAATTCAAGATGTGTGGCTGGGTGTATAAGGAAACTCATATTACTGCATAGTTCAGAGTATGGTATATACCGGCCGATAAGACGTTAACGGGATCATTAAAGGATTTTTGAAGGACGCAACCCATAATTGATTTGTCTTATCAGCCGGAATATATATATATATATATATATATATATATATATATATATATATATATATATATATATATATAACTCTAAAATACGTAGACATAGAGGTCAAGTATATGTGACGTGCTAATACAAACATTTCATTTTGTTTCCTCTTGTTATTTTAGAATTAAGTTTGTTTTTTTATTCACTGTTTTTTTGTGTCCAATATCCACCTTTTTTTCACATGACACTGTAGGATTCTCGCTGCTTTTTAGCTCAATCGTTACTTGAGTTATTTTTCGAAGAGACCTTCTTGCTGTTTTTGATGAAGTTTTTGGCTGAGTAATCAATCTACTTAGTACTATGTAGGGTTCACCCATGACAACAAATCGAAACGTTGACTTTTTTTTTTGACATTATGTCGAATAGATTGTTTAAGAATGACTGATTTGGATAATAATAACTTTTTGACGACGTTATCTATGATTATGATAAACTGCTTCCGAATACCTTTGATATTCGCCAAAGAAATTCAGAACGCAAAGAGGCACCAAATGGCGATCACGAAAGAGGACTTGAAGATTATCTAGGGTGTATGCGTGTTAGTATCGATGTGCGCGTTAATGTGTATGATTTTCTGTGGTGATATGTTGCCAAATTTGAATATACCGGGATATTAGAATTCGAGAAGGTATTGAGCAGCGAAAGCTATAACTTGAGATCATTTAAAACCATCTGTTCTGGATCTGTTGATAAACGTTATAAATCCAAAATGTAATCATTGATCCATGATTAAGCTTATGCAATAACATGATCAAATCGATTCGAATCGGTAGTTTAATTCCTTCACACATTTATGGGCGTTTCCATTGTTATCAATACAAGAATTATTTGATTCTCTTCGTATTTTTATGCTAAGGGGTTATAGCCTTCTGTCCAGTCGATGAATTTATTTCGTATACTTATTCATTACTAAACATCGATGAAGAAAGCAGACAAATTATGAAGAATACCTACGGACTTCCTTGCTTAAAAAAAGCTGCAACTGTTTTTCTCAAACTGCAAAGAAATAATATTTAGCCAGTTTTTGTTCAATCCGCTGTTAGCTCTTGGATTTAGGTTAAAGAATTAAAACAAAAAACAAGGGAAAAACGATATACATCATTATAGATAAAAGCTTGAAGTCACTTTTGAGTCAATTTGATAGAATTGAACTGAAACTGAATCTTTTTTTTTAATTTAATGCTGTAAATCTTTGTAACAAATACGCGTATGTATTTTAAGGACAATATCCATTATCTTAATAGGAAATAGAAAAAGAAAGAATACATAGCCTCATTATTTATGGTTCATGCCGCTTGACAATTATCAGTCTCGCTACAACTTGCTATATTAAAGGGTTATATTTGAGACAATCTTGAATCTGACTAGTAATGAATTATTGATTTTAATGTCAGTGGATATTGCGCTGGCTGACAGCTTATTAGCATGATTAAAATCAAAATGAAAAATATTTACAGAATTTTTTGATTCATCAGGAATTTGAATTGCAATATTTTTCCCAGATGTCTGGCATATCAACTGCTTTCTTTTACTAAAAAAATATTTCTTTTAAAATTTCTAATGTAAAGATTTAATTATGTTGTAGTTTCTTTTCAAACAAATTTGTCATGAGTCTTCATAAATTTACCCATGGGAGATTGTAATTAGTCAAGGCTTCTGTTTAAAAAATGGTCACTTAATCTATTCATCTGAGCTACCAAAGTTAGAAAAGATACAGAATCGACCATAAATAAGTACACATCTATCAGTTTTTGTTTTTTCGGGTTATCAATTTTCTTCTAAATTAAACTAACCTGAATTGAATAATTCTTAGTGAAGCATTGTACATTCAAAACATGTTTAAAGTAGTATTTATTACACAAAACTTCACTGCATTGGAACTCTGTCGTTAAAATAAGTGAGTCGAGTATGGTCTAAAAATGAGTAAACTGCTTCGAAAAAATTAATTCTATTGTATGTAGTAAGTGAATCTCCAAAATAAACGTAATTTCTTTTCTTGTAAGGGATCTGAATATATCCAGATATTAATAAATAACGCAATGCTTAAATAGTTCTCATAAATAGTTTTCCAGTGTACAGACGTTTATTTAAGAAATGTCTCCACGTGGGAAAAACACCTCCCAATTTGAGGAACGGATGATAAATATGCACAAACAGAACAACGGCTACACAGATTTACTTCACGAGAGTTTTAAGCTTGAAGTCACTCTCGAGATTATTTGATAGATTTGAACCAATAGCCGTATGCAAAGCAGTACTAAAAATCAGTTTCAGCCATTGCACTGATAATGAGCAAAATACTGCTGGGCAAAATAACAAGAAAAATTGACCCCAGATTTTATTTGTTATATTAGGAGATCATTTGATGAAACCGTTACTGATTGTGAGACAAAAACAGGCTCATCCGGAGTTTGGAATAAAGAAAAATATTCAATGTTTTAGAATGACATATTGTGATCTGACGAAATGAAAATCAACCTATTTTGGTCTAATAGCATCCAACGAGTTGGTGGCCATCGTGGCAAAATGAAGAATGTGTGTTTGGTCTCAGCAGTTGAGTGTGGAGCTGGAAACGTCATGGTCTGGATGGTATGAGCTTTAATGACTGGGGTGAGCTGCATTCCATCGATATCATGAATGCTGAAGATTACGTCAGAATAATGAAAGGAAATATTCGGCGTTTCTGGAGAAACAATCGGTAAATGTGGTCAATTGACCTAGCATGTCACCGGATCGAAGTCGAATTGAACACTTGTGGAATTTACTTGAACGGAAAGAAGAAAAAGGACAACCACCAAACAAGATATAATTGAAAAACTGAATAATGTAGGAGTGAAAAAAAAAGGATTCCAGTAGCTGTTTGTGCTAATCTAGCCAGGTCAATGTCATCAAGATTACAAGCAGTAGTCGAAAAAGATACCCAAGGCTGCATATTTCTATAGCAATTGAAGGGGTCGGGTCAGTCTCAGTCACCGATGCCTTAGGCGCCCGAAAGAAATGTTGTAATTTGCATCTATCACCGGTGCCCGTTTTACTCATCAACATTCCCTCAAACTGAATAGAACGCTGAACATTGCAAAAATTGGAAGCAGTTTCATTTCTTTGGGAATATCACCTTTTTTTTTCTCAAAATTTGTACGTTTTTACTCTTATCATGTATTCTACCGTTAAGCAAATTGCTCTTTCAGTCTCTTTCTTTAACCTGAACCTCACTCATTATTCCATTCCTCTCGTTTTTATGCCTGGTTTGAGCGTATTCAATCTCTTGTACGCCAATCCATCTTCTTTCTTATAGTTAGGTATTGATTCCACCGCAGCCAGCAATATTCCTGTCTCGCCACCGAGAGGGGCCCTACCAAGATTAATAGTTAATCACCATCTTCTTTTCATATAAATTGTCAGCGAAGTCCAATACTGACCAATAAACCATCGTTGAACACGCCCAGTGAACACGCTGCGTGGTTAATAAGCCATAAAATGGATTTAACGATAAGATTCCAGAATCTTTTGTCTGAAAAATTCCATCGAGTCGCGCCTCAGCATTGTATCGGAGTAGCAACGTTTCCACACAGTCTGATCATTGGGGTTACTACACCCTAAGTAATTGATATTTTTTTTCACATTATAACTGCATGTATATGATAGAACAAGTGATTAATATTTTCATATATAAATTCATGTTAGTGTATTTAACAGTCATGCATATTTATGTACAAACATTCGTATATGTGTATGTATATGCGTGTACATATACTTATAGTTAACTGCTCACACGATTCTAGGGAAAGAAAACTGACATGTATCATGCGTTCATATATGTGTGTCGAGTATGTGTATGTGCATGTGCCATACCTTTATATATATATATATATATATATATATATATATATATATATATATATATATATATATGTGTGTGTGTGTGTGTGTGTGTGTGTGTGCATGTGTGCGTGTTTATGTAAACAATGAGAAGATCATATTCGAGTAGATGTCCTTTTGATGTTTTCAATGCAAAAACACTCATGCTTATAATATCATATTCTCACAAGCACACCCTGATCATAATGTGCATGTGCACACATATGTTCAGTATAGCATTAGGGTATTCTATACGATGAAAAGTGCATGGCTTTTCTTTCAGTCTCAGAGTGTATGTGCGTGGTTGTAACTGACAGGATCGGCTCTATGTTTGACCTGGCTACACCAACGTAGATAACCAATGATGATTATGAGTACCCCCTCATCATAAGCATCCTCTTGCTCAATTTTGATCATGCCATCCGCTAACAAATTTAAACCCTGTTCTACTTCATATAATCATTACGGACATAACTCCACCACCGAATAGTATTCCCGTCTTCATTTTTCTGCTCATGCTGAAGATTCCTGCAGAACATTCAAGATGGAAACCTATTTATCTAACTTGTGGTTTTACTTATTGGCTATGAATTCCCATATATATATATATATACGTATATATATATATATATATATATATATATATATATATATATATATATATATATATATATATATATATATATATATATATATATATATATATATATATATATATATAAAATCATTTCATTCTGGATGAGATTAATTCTAGCGATATGACCTTATACCTGGCAATAACCTTTGAGGGAATATGAAATAGGCTATAATATGTCTATATAAATACAAGCATTTTTTCAAACAATTGGTGACTCTTGTTCGGGTGATTTTCTTTGTAAATCGCCCAATGTTTTCAATTTAGTCCCAATTCACCAAATTTACCTCCAACTGCTTTTCCAATTTCCTCCCTTCCATTTACTCTAAAGTAAATAGAAACGGCACGTAAACAGCAGCAGCTACTTTTATATCGTAGACTACATGGAAGCCTTTAATAATTTGCCGAATAAACAAGCTGGTTTAGGCATCTTACAATGAGATAGGTAAGATGGAAGCCATTTATATATAGAAAATAATGGTTTACTAATTCACAATTTTTAAGGTTCAAGTATAAATCTCGCAGTTGCATTCTTTGAAAAGATTATATATATATATATATATATATATATATATATATATATATATATATATATATATATGTATATATATATATATATATATATATATATATATATATATATATATATATATATATATATATATGGTATGGATAGAGATCTCTGCAGCCTATATCATTTTACTCACCACCTCTGTTAATTCATCTATTCATCTTTCATATTTTGATATCACTAACTAGTGTTATTTAAAGAAAAACAAGAAAAAACAAAAAAATATATAAAAATTTAAAAAACAACTAAAAACTGGAATAGAAACAGATTAAAGAAGAGCTTGGAGAAATAAAGCAAATACACCACAACTATTTACCTGACCTTTTTAATCACACACACACACACACACACACACACACACACACATATATATATATATATATATATATATATATATATATATATATATATATTTGATCCTGATCTTTATTCGATCTTAATCGAGAATCGTTGAACTGACTTATTTATTCAATCTCTTGCCTCTAGCTGAATTGATTCGTATCTAGTTAGAAAGCATGGAATTATATAATGCCTTCATAGATAAAAGAATATTCTTAAATAGTGTCATTTCTGTGAGTAGGACATAGCCCTAACACAGTATTTGGCACTTATCACGTTCAAAGGCATCACTGTGTCCCTATCTTCTGAATTTGCCTCTATTATAGAGTCATCTTATTTTCTACTGGGCACGATTTCACATATGATAATAGAGAATCCATATTTTACCTTGAGATATACAGCAGCGGTCTGGCATACTTTCAACATGGTTTGCTTTACGCAATCTTTTATATTATTAATTTTCATTCCATCTTAATGGCTTTTTACAATGTCTCTGACTTCTATTTGCTTTCTACATATTGCGTTGATTTATGATTTCTGTATATCATGTTAAGCAATATATGTTTTCTGTACGTGTTGAGAACTAGCCTCTTGATTAACTTCTACGTTTCAGTTCCATAGCTGCTCAGAGAGTTTGGGTCCGATTGATTTTTCAATGCCACCATCTTATTTCCGAGTTGGGAACGTAATTCTAGCTGAACTTTTGTCAGATTATAGACACACACATTCTTTAGGTCTAATATATTTCATATCACATTTTGAAACGAAACCAATGATACATAAACGCTATAACGAACTGCAGAGTGACTAACGGAAATAAACTTTTTCTTAAGTGCCCAATCCAAAGTCTCTCAGGAAAATATTCAGCTATTTTGAGTCCCATGAACAAGTTGCATGGACCTGTAGTAGCTTGCCAACAAATCAGAATATCTTTACTGCTCATTCTTTGATATACACTTTCCCGTGGGACTATATAGTCGGCAGTGAAAGATTGATGACTGAGATTGTGTGATATGTGACTGCCATATCTACAATTCGAATCGTGGCAACGTGCTTGCCCATTTTTTTGCGGCAAAACATTGCATCCCATCCAAATCTAGATTTCACTATCTGGGACTCCTGGCATTTCGCAGATGAGAGAGTGAGTAGATTTCTGACTGTGATAAAGATTAAGGAGAACAGTGTAAGACACCTGATCGTGATCCTAAAAATGGGCTTTGGTGTCTGCTTGAAATGGTAGGGTGTTTGGATGAGTGTGTGAGTTTCTAAATCGAATACTTGGAAAGAAAGCGTGGTACAATTGTTTTAGGTAGTCCGTGGCTGGATATTTGTCGGACATATTTCGCTTTATATCTTTTACCTTTTGACCAATACCGATAACCAGCCATAAAAATGGTTGCTCTTTACCAAGTTTTGTTTAAATCTTTTTATAATTATGTAAATGCAGTGACAATTTTGGCATGGATCCTCCAACAGCTTATGCTTAATGAGGTAATTTCTTTGAATTAATGAAGAGTTGATAAGAAGGTAATGATAGTACATTTCAATCGGCGAACAATATTTTTTGTTCTTTCAGTCGGCATTTGCTATAAAGAGTTGGTTTGCAAATTCTATTCGCAACCCATTTCTGGTGATTTTGGGTGCTTCACTCAGTGTTATTTAATATTAGAAAAATAATCTACCTGATTTTTTCTGGTTTCTGAATCCGATAAAATCCGTGTACTCTATAGCTCTGACGAATATGCAATAGCTACGTATTTCTGTTTACTTTCTGGAAAAAAATCGTCTATATATGGACTAAAAGTTAATCCATTGATATTTAATTGATACTTCCATCATTTGGAAATGTGGGATGTTGCACAGGAACCGAAAACAGAATCTTTTTCTGGTTGAGTTGAACACGATTATTTCGCTCTAATACCCCTGCCCCCAGGGGAGATATGGATCTTCATTTGACCATGTAAGGTGGTCAGCTAAAGAGATAAGTACTCTGATAGATATAACTCATTTACGACAATAATTTCCTTTAAGCTTTTCTTTTGCGACCAAGACATTGATAATTCAAAATCTACTTGTTTTCAATAGGACTATTGATAAACTTTTAGATAGATAGAAACAAAAGAATTATTACCAATTGCTTTACTTTTCTCATTGAAGCAGTCAGGAAAATAAAACTCACTTCCAAGAAGCCAAATCACGTTGCCCAATGTAATCTGTATCCTGCCAGGAACTCTGATCATTACTTTATCTGTTCATATAGGTCCTACCTACACTCGTTAGTTGAATACATTGGCTTCTAGATGCACCAAATAACACGAAACTTTAAACTTTGTTTTACGTATATCTATAGATTATCTCAGTGCACTTTGGGGGAATTTCAGTATATCAATGAGGGAGTTATCGAACTTTCTAAGAAAGTCATCTGACCAATTCCAATTTGTTGTTAGTGCCTAGAGACCTGTCCATGCTTGATTGGTCTTACATCTATTTACTCACCAGGGTTTTACGTTAGTATTTCTTTTCCTTCCTTTCTTTAGATGTTATTTATTCAAATTTCTATTACCATGTCTTCTGTTGATACTTTTCCATCTTGTTCTATCCCCCTAATTATATTTTCCATTGTCTATCCATTTCCACCTCTGTCTGTCTGTCTGCCTGCCTGTCCGTCTGTCTGTGTGTCACTCTTTCCAACTCTGTCTCTTTCCCTCTCTTTTTCAGTTTTTTTCTCTCTCATAAAACGTATCATTTTCAGGATTTGTCTTTATCGTTCTTTTTTCTATTATCTATTTCTAACCCTTCTCTCTCCCTCTCTCTCTCTTTATATATATATATGTATATATATGTGTGTGTGTGTGTGTGTGTGTACGTATGTGCGTATGTACGTGTGTGTCCGTGTGTGTAGTTACTTCATCATATAACGCCCACATAGTTCAACTCATAGCCATTGTATTAATTCGTCATTTATATGTGCCGTGTTATCGTTCAAGGACATCCTCTAATCTCAATGATAATCAACACCTGAAAAATAACAATGTTTTCTTTCGTTTTAACAGTATTTCCTCGTGAATATTATATCATGTGCGAGTATAAGAGAGGAAAATTCTTTCAGTACCTTTATCCTGAGGCAGCAAGTGTCAATCTTGTTGAAATCTTCTGGTATCCTGTTAATGGCAATCATTCTAATCACAGCTAACGGGCAATTCACAACCAGATCTTTTACGTGGCACTCTGAATTTATACTTGAAATAAGCGGCAAAAACACATCATAACGTTGCAACTCATCTATTTTTATAAAAACCTCACGAAATATTGGAAGACAATAATGCTCAGAGGGGAAGCTGTTTTGATAGCAAGTTATACCTCCTTGATGTAACTAGACATCGAATTAGATAGCACCTTAGTATGCATATATAAAGACACTTTTTGGGGTTACTCAGTCGACAGTGCTATAAAATTGAATGAACTATGTGCTCGTTGCATTCACAATGACTGACCAGCCCCATTCTTTACGTCTTGCACTGGGCTTTGAGGATTTTTGCATCATCTAGTCTGCTACCTATCTAGATTCCAGATTTGGCTCCCTGTGGTTTCTGACTTTTGTATGAGAAATTTCCAGTTTTGGATCCAGATTGAGATTAACCGAGGCAAACTTCAATTTGTTATTAACAAATGGCAAGTCATTTTCTAGACATAGCTCACACACACACACACACACACTCACACACATACACAAACACACACACACTCACATATATATATATATATATATCTGTAGGTGAATATATATAAATATACTTATCTGAATACATGCATACATTGCTGTGGTGTGTAGTTGCACACCAGTCGACTGTTAGTCTTCGCTGAACTGACATTAATTCCCCTCTGATATGCAGCCTTCAACACAAATGACACAGCAGCATAATCATTTTTAGAGTCCTAATCTTCCCCAGCTTCTATTATACGAGTAATTTTCATTCTAGCTGTTAGGCCATTGTTGGCACGAGGACGTCTTCGAGTACTCTATTTCGTATCAGTGCAGACCCGAGGAGTGCTGTCCACGTGTATGGTTTTGATCATTCCATCCATCTTCAGCCCCTCCAGTTTTGTTTTTGATGTCTCTGACACAGTTTCTAGTGTACCATCTTACTTTTGGTACCACCCAGATTCCCATCTTCCATGCTATCTTTCAGTTCTTTTGCCAAGTTCCTGTATTTTACTTGTATTTCACTCTCGTTCATGACCAAGCTTGTGTCCTGCAGGAATAGCTGCATCTATTATTTGGCAGCTTCTCGTTCCTTTGTCTAAAACTACCCGGTACATTTGTTTTACTTGGATCATGTGGTCAAATTGGGGGTCAAAGTTCTAGAGTAATGCGTGGCTTCTATCTTCCATGGCAGTTTCTGGTTTGTACTGGTTCATTTGTGTGCATGGTTGAATACTAGTCGTTTTCATAGTTCCCAGTGTATGAATGCCTGTCTATGTACTCCATCACAGTGTATAATCATGGTTATGTGTTATCCCATAATCTGTGCAGACAGCATTGCATTTGTCTGGATTCTACCGACCATTGCTTCTGAATAATTTGTCGTAGTGCATTTGTTTCTGGCTGCCATGATGAAAGATTCTGTTTCTCTATTCAGGTTGCTTTTGCGTAAACGTGTCCATGATTGCTTGACTGTGATATTAAATTCCCAGTACAATTTTTGCAGTTTTCATTTCTGCTCCTTTTCTTTCTCTTCACTTTTTTGTTGATCTTTGCACTGTTTCGAGGGCTTGGCATAAAACCTTCATTTCTGGCTTACAAATACTTTTCTTAGAATACTGCCTTTCGGACACTGCCTCCTTTGCTGATGAGTGTTCCGTCGCTTTTTTGCCTCTATGTAAACTCTTTGTCATCTCTGGGATGTATAGCCTTCTGCATTGGTATGCCTCTTCGCCCAACGAACCATTGATTGGAGTTCATCTCTTGTCCATCCAAAAAACGATCTGTGTATAATACTACCTGTACTGCCAACTGTTAATTCTCTTAGCTTACATTTTTAACATTTCTTCTTATCCTCTTGAGGTATTTGCCCCTTTATCACTTTCAGTTTCATCGAGTCACATTCGTAAACAATATGCACTAACATCAGACTACTCTAATAGCTGCTCTAATCTTGTCTTGTCCTGTAAGTCGATTCATTTTGCCTTCATAAGCCTTCTTCTGTGTTATGCAATCGGTCCATTCTCTCAATCTGTTGAAGAGTTTATCCTTCTGAAAGTTTCCATTTTTTACACTTAAGTTTCTTCCCCGCAGCTGTCAAGTCTACTTTCCGATTTTTCATAGATTGGCTATAAATTTCACCACTAAATTTGCTGATTTTGCATATTCAGTGGCTCTTGAGTATCAAGGTATGTGGGATCACGTCATGTTTTTTTTTATTGTCAATCTCCCATTGCAACATTTCACTCTTTCCATACGTCTTTTATAATCATTTGGTCAATGTAGAGCAGTTTTGGGCGCCTTTCGTTCTTTTCTTTCATTTCTCTTCTTGCCATGGAAATGTATATTTTCTGTGATAATTTTCCGGTCAGAATTCTCCACATTAGCGGTGGGCAAGTAGTTTATCTATGGCTGATTGCCTGATTTCTTTTCAACTGTCCTATTGGATGAAGGCCTTCCGATCTCTGGTCATTCCGTTTGGGGAAAAAATCATATCTAGGCAGATTTGGAGTTGGTTTGGGTGGATCAGTTTGTCATATAGTGTGATGGATTTCTCATCAAGGTAAACTCAGGTCTTGATGATTTCTGGTCGGCTATTTTTAAGGAAGTGCTTTTCATTGTAGTTTTATTCAATGGAAATCGGTGGTGTTGTTTTCGGTCCCGTTACTTTTCCATCTCTCCGCTTACTTTTGCTCGGCCGTCTTGTGAGCACAGCCATTTCTATGATCTGACACTTGCAGAATCTCTTTTTGTTATCTACAATGACCAGATCTTTTTTTGTTTTTGTTTCGATGGTGTGATCAGTTTGTGCGTCAAAGTCCCAGGGTATCTTACGGTTTCTACTTTCCAGGACAATGTCAGGTTGCGCAGATACCACTTGCTAACATTGTGGGATCTTAGTTGTTTGCATAGTTCTCAATGAATGGCTACTGTTCTGTCAATGTATTTGTGTAGTGGGTCTGCTTACTAGATTCAATGTTTATGCAGTTTATATTTCCACCCCTTTCCAAAAGGGGCATCACATAAATTAAATTTCTTCACATATTTCAGTCTGATTAATTCATTTTAGGCTCTCATGATAATCGATATTTACTATTTAGGTGTCCTCTACGTAGCCCTGACCATAATTATCTTCTGATCTATTATCTACCGTTCACTCCTTCTACATGTTCGCACATATTATTCCAATTCCATTTTGGCCATCAGGATACAGACTTTTATGGGAATGAGTCGTCTGCCTGCTTATTTCCTCTCCACGTGATATCAGTCCGTCAGATCCTTGGTGTAGAGCCTTATGCATTGTCAAGAGTATTTAAGTTGGCTTAACCGTTGATCGGAGTTAATTTTTTGTCATTCTGAGAAAGGATTCTTTGTATCTTTCTACCAATATTTCTCATGTGTTCGCTCCTGTTATCAAATTTCTGTAGTTCAACGTCTTTTTATTTTATTTTCTTATTCTTCTGAAATATCCCACTTTATTTTCTCTTCAATGTCTTATTGATTTTCTGAGTTTGTTGCCTCCCACCACCATATATCTCCCACTGGGCATTACCAATAGGTCGCATTTTTCAATTCCAAATTCTATTCCATTGTCGGCACTGCATTCTTCAACTTTGTTGAACGGATTTCAAGTTTTTCCCTGTCTTTTTGTAAATACTTGTATGTCATCAATGGAAATTACATAGTTGATTTTTCCCTTTGTTTACAGAATGCTTACACGTTGCTGCTTTTCAAGGCTGTTCAGTGGTATCATAGTTAGTACAAAGAGTGGCGGGGACGGAGTAGCATCTTGAGAAAATTCCTTCACTTGTACTTACCTCTGCTATTTTTTTCTTTTTCTGCTGTCAGTTCCGCCTTCCAGTTTTCCACCAAGTGAGCAATGAAATTCAACACGTTTGCCAATCTTGAATTACCTGAGACATAAAAGTAACTAGTTGTGTCAGGTCAGGTTTTATTACTTTTTACTGTTGGTTTCATCATCAGCAGCAGCAGCAATATTTCTACGTTCGTCGTTGGACATCGCCTTTCCACCAAGATTTGCCGAATCTCCATATCGCAGCGTTGTGGTGCCAATATCTGCTTAACCTGTCTAAATCATCACATTATCTGATTCTCTGTCGCTAACTGTGTTGTAAGTTGTGATGACCAGCTCTCTGACATTCTCGCAACTTGGCCAGCCCATTTTTTTTCCGTTTCTTTGGGATTATATGATATCTTTGACAACTGTTCTTCTTTCTCTAATATACTGTGCAGTCTTATGATCCCCCCATTTGACACTTAGCTCGATCATCTCCTGTGCACTTCGCATGATTCTTATTTAGAGAACTAATCTTTTGCTTAGGTTCAACGTTCCAGCTGAATATAAGACTACTAGGAGGGCAGGCATACGCATGTTGATGTGTATATAATGTTTACTAGAAAAAAACATAATTGCCAAGCAGTGTATGCTCAACAATATAGCCACAAATGTTGGTTGACTACACATTTAATTTATTTACTCTTTATTCAATTGATACCCGACCATACTGATATATCAGCTGAATTTACCTCATGGGAACACCTTATCTATACAGAAGGAAATGATCTTAAAACATACATCCGGTTTATGGTGATATTTTTTTATATGGTCATACAAAAACATTCCTAAAAAAACAGACATATCATATATCATTGACAAAAAGCATTCATTCAATCCCCATGTATGATATAGGGCATTCTGAATGAATCTTTTAAACTATCATTTTAATTGTTAATCCTGAAAATGTATTTAGTAAATCATTTTGCAATGGGAGATTATGTTCTTATGAATTGGAGCTATTGCTGGTTTTTTTTTTGTTTTGTTTTTTTTTGTTGTTTTTTGCAAACGTTGCTAGTTGTCAGTGTTGGAACTTCATAACAATAATATACGAAATGCTGATTTTGAAGGCAGTCAACACATCCTTGCTTGAAAGATAAAAGACCGAAAACATTCATTCCATTTTTTTATTATGTGCAAGACCAGGCAAACTTTGTGATATAGAAACACTTGATAAGTGTTCATGCAATTTTAAGTATTCTGTATTAAATTTAATTGAATTGATTAGGTCATAGCAATATCTAAAAAAGTTTCACTCCATACGGTTATACGGAATGAAAATGTGATAGAAAGATTATATTGCGCCGATCTCTCAATCGAAGAGTGCCCGATCGTTTTCAAAAATCAGTTTTCAGGATCTTGGCTTCTAACTGATCTCAAATATCGATGTTGCCATAATGTCGCCGCTTACATCATCTCTCCACAAGCTTTCGAAAGTGCTAGACGTTTTTATACAACTCAGTTTCTTTATAAGCCAAAATTGGCATATAGTAAAAAAATTAATCTCCTTGAAAAGTCATCTACTGATGCAATCAGAAAATGCAAGTCCAATTATGAGATGCACATGATATGCTCTTTTTTTTTCATTCGTATTCCATGCACTAAAAATACATAACTGCCGTTAGAGATATCACACAGTTTTGTTTTCTTTCTCTCCGCTAGTTTTTTTTCGTCAATTTCAAAGTGTACAAGTTAGAGAGACGTTGCAGTTTTCTCTCTAAACATTTTCTCCCTTGATGAAGTATTTCCTGAATGGTAGTCTATTGATATGATTATATCATCCACAATTTCCTTGATTGATCAGAGAGGTGATATTTTAGTCGAGTACAATCTCTATTCCCATTCGTAGATTTTTGGGATATTTTTTCGATGTCATAGGTTTTGAAATATGCAATATTTATTTATCTATTGAATTATTCCATTATCTCCATCATTATTATTAATCTATATCTTGATTTATTCATTGTTTGGCAATGAAAGTCGAAAAGAAACCAAAGGAAATCAAGGAATTCTTTTCTAAAAATTGGATAGATTTTGTAATTGCCAAATTGATAAAAACAAAATAGCAATGTCTAGTTATTGACCAAAGCCTCCAGACACAACAGTCAGTTGAAACTTGAAACTAGAACAAAAAAATCATTGTTTTCCAATATCTAACCAATTTCAAAAAACAGCGAAAGTACCATATGAATGTTGAAACACGGAGTGGACTTTTTCTAAGTGACGAGTCATTTCCTAAGCAATGAGTTTTAACAAACTAAATTTGATTGTTTCTGGTTAGTGTCATTGACGATAGTCTCAGCAAAAGCATGATTCTTTCCTTAATTAGTTTTATGACAATAGGTGGACATTTTATAATTGGTTTTTGCTTTATTTTATTTTTCAAAACAGTGATGACATTTTTATGAAATCTTTTCAAATTCCATTTTTTCATTTTCTCAATCGGTATTTTTCATTCCCATTCCCGTTCTCTGTTTATAATCCCTACCTTTTATGCTCCATCTCTTTCTCTGTTCTACCTGACATTTTCTTCAAGTTTCTCGATTTTCGTCCTATTTTGTTCATGTCAATTCCCCTCTTTACGTTCAAAATCTTTCACTTTTCATTCCACACATAGCTGTTCTCTCCAAATGGTATTACTGAATCTTCATATTCAGCTGTTATTTCCATTGCTTGACTTTCAGCTGATGCATTGTTTGACTTGCAAATTAAATTCCTGCAATCTAAAAATGAAGAAAACGTATGATTTAAAATATTTAAACAACGAAAGCATGGGGATAATAATCGATTATGACAGATAGCCAGCATAAAAAAAATAGTTTTGGACGAGAAAAATAGAAGTATCCACAAAATAAAAGTTCGGTTTATGCCATTTTACTTCTACGGAAGAACTATTTCTGCACAGGTCTCCAAAGAACTTTTAAGTGAGTAAAAAAACAATCGCCTTTAATCTATCTGGTCCTCTGCCTCCCCCAAAAGATCTTCTATTTCTGTCAGCCTCAACGTCCGAAGATGTGGAAAAATTTGAAATAAAGAGTTTCTCTTGAATGCTTAGCCTAACGCGTTTTTCGTTTATACTGCTGTAAGAGCTCAAAACACCTTTCAGACAACCTTCATACCCACTCAAAGTTTAATTCACTGCTTTTCTCCAACCATTGCAGCATCGTCAATGAAATGCTGTAATAATAATAATAAAAAAAAACAAAAAGAAAAAACCCTTACACAAGGTTCTCTTTGTCAGGGAACGCTTCAAATATGTCCCAGAGTAAATAAATAGTAGCTGTTCCTTTGCTTTGCACGATTTCGTCTTACAGAATATTCATTTGGAACACTCTACAATCGCTTGAAGTGAACCTGTATTTCAATATAAAAACATTAACAAATTGATAATATGAAGCAAAGGTTGGTGTGAATAGTAGAAATACCCCATTTTAAATGTTTTTCCTTCATACACCATTTTAGTCTTCAAATATCATTCTTTCTCTCATTGTTTACTTTTGCTCTTTATTTCATTTTTTCAATTCCGATTCAGTTTCTCCTTTACTTCATATATCGAAGATCATATGGTTTCATAAATTGTTAAAGCTGACAAATTTGACGTATGTATGCGATATTTTCAAAGTTCGCAAGCGTTTTATATTTCAACTTGCTCGTGTTATGTTATAATATTTTTTTCATTCATTTTACTTTCAAGACAAAATGACAGAAACGGTTTACGCTAACATTAATACCCGACTTACATATTTGATTTTTGCTAGTGTTTTACTGTATTTGTTCAATATCTCCCTCATATATATATATATATATATATATATATATATATATATATATATATATATATATATATATATATATATATATACACACACGTGTGTGCATTGAGCAATTTCATTTGTGAGGGACCTGAAATAAGAACAGATAGAGTAAAGACTTCATTTACTTGAACAAGTCTGATAGTACAGACTCTATTGAAATGAATGACAAGCAGAAAATAGGAACAAAAAAACTTCAAAAATAAAATGATAAAAATATGAGGAAAAGAGTAAAACAACAAAATATGACAAAGGTTTAAGAAGAAAAAATGACATGAATCTGCGTGAAGTATTGTCTTTGAAAGATATCTTTGCAAGGGCATTAACAAAACGCTAATGTAAAATATTGAATCTCTTCTTTTCATTTACTCTCTCCTTTTTTTCTCTTAGAGTCTCATGATTTCGGTATTTCTTCTCTTGTATATTGTATTTTTATTTCTTTATTATTTTCAAAAATATTTTTTCCTCTTTTTAAACTAGGTAACTTTGAAATCGATTCCTCACTTTTCGGCTTCTACACACCATCCCCGGTAACTTCAGTTCATGTCTTTTAAACGGAATATATATGTTTTGTAATGCCATCACTCTTGACACCCATATTTTGCTTTTTTATTTGTCTAAGGTTTTTTTATGCTTTCCGTTCATTTTTCTCCCGTTACTTGCAATTATGTTCGAGGAAGTATTTTTGAAACAAAAGGTAAAGCTAAGAAGATCAGAAAATATAAGCGAATCAAGATTGCATGAGTAGGCTGGAATATGATGCCAAATATCTCAACCTCTGATTGAGTGAATTTTGTCATAGCATTTCTATTGACTTCAAAGAGAACATGAATAGAGTGTGAAAGAAAGAAAGAAAGTAAGCAAGGAAGGAAGGGAAATTTCACAGGATAAAATCTTCTTAGGAACATTACAGGCCAACATGTTATAATTTTTTGTTTCATTTTGTTAAAGAATATGATATTAAGTATATACAGTGTGTAAGCGGTTACACTAGGGCTGGGAAATATACTTGAGGATAATGATGGGACGCGTATGTATATAGAGACAATAGAGGAAAAAAAAAAGCAAAAAGATGACGGATCAGTTTCGAGGAAGCCGTCGAAGAATTAGCACAAGAAAATTTAGAATGATTGAAGGAAACTACTGTAAACATTCGTTGGTGAAAAAGAGAATAAAAAAATGAATGTGGATGAAGGAAAAAATCCTTTGAAAGAAGAACAACGCAAACAATAGGTGATCAAAGAGGGGAATGTAGATGGGAGAATATAAAAATACCTGGAATGCATGTTGGAAAAAGATGGTAGGTTGCTATCAGAAGGAATCAATAAAGATAATAAGAGGCAAGATTGAAGGAAAACATGTATAAGACAGTGATAATTAAAGGAGAAATAAGAGAACAAGTAGGAAGCAACGGAATATTAAATACAAGACATGTATATAGTGGAAGTATATTCATCAGCAAGATGTAAAAAATAAAATGGCAGGAAATGTGGCGAGTGTAAACGGAAAGAAATGGACAAAAAGAATTATGAAAGGAACGGGAGAAAATAGATAAATGGAGAGAAAACAAGAAGAAAAAAAAAAGCTTTATCATTATCATCAGACTTTTAGTGTCCATCATTGGACACAGACTTTCCCCACAATACACCTGCACTCATTATCATGGACGTCACGGAGCCAGGATTCTCAGGAATCGTTTAGTTCAACCTGCTATTTCATTTCCTGTCGGCTGCAGTTTCATACATGATCTCTTCGCAGTGAGTTGTGATATCCAGCAGTTGTCCGACATTATTGCAGCACTATCAGCCCATTGCCATTTGAGATATTTTTTATCGGTCATATGATATATATGACCTGTTTACTTTTATATACTGTGCAGTCTTGTGATCTCTCCATGTAATAGTAACCATGATTTTCTCCTGTGCATGTTACATGGTTCTAAGGTAACACGAAATCATCCAATCAAAATCTTCCTCAGCCTGCTCCGAGATGATCCCCAGAAACTTATGCTGGGAAAATAAAGGAATCAGAATAGAAGGCAAAAACCTTAGATTTGCTGACGACACCATTTAAATTTTTTTCTTTTAAATGTCATGTACAACAAACATGCTGAGGATAAAGAAATTGAAACCGCATCACTGAGGAAAATAGACTACAACATCTGCCTTGGACAATGAATCTCTATGAAATCCTCTAAATGGAGATAAATCAAGCGAAGAATGACAGCGGGCCAACTTTCGGTAGAGCTAGCTCGACCATCAAAAAAGTTCTTTATTTATTCCAATAGATTACGATATCATATCCTTTTGCCTAGATTTCCGTATATTTTCTAACCTGTACACACATACATATACATATACGTATAATCAGGTTATACCGGAACATGAACAAATGTGGCAAATGAGAGATTGGAAATGTTGAATGACTTTAAGCTTACAAGATAAGACATAAAATAAAACATGGAGGATTTTGACTAATATTTGCAATTATGTCTACTTTCGTTGCGACATTATTTGGTCTGGTAAATTAGCAGAGAGTGATAAACAGTGCCTTCCTTACAGAGATATTTATATTTGATATTTATTTTCTGCATCGAAGATAATAAGAATAATCTGAAGTTATTGATGATAGCATTACAAGGATACCAACTGAATATCAAAGGCATACTTTCTCAACATTATCTTCCATTCATAAGTAATTATGTGCTCTATGTTTTGGTTATTCTTTATGTTGACTCAAGAAGAAAACATCAAAGCAAGCTCCTGATTTGAAGCAACTAACGAATCGTTTCCAAAATAAAATAGCATCAGACATTGATTTCCAGGCAGCAGTATTATTTGTGAATAATAGCTAAAATCTAATTTGAAAAGCAAAGCAAAAAAAAAACAAAACAAAACAAACACAGAGAGATAAAAAAAAAACAAGACCGAACAGTGTTTACAAATCAAAAGAGAACTGATGAGTAATGATGCGATTTCAAAACAAAATGAATTATCTCTTAGTCTTACTGAAAGACGATTAAATTACAATGTGAGATGACCTTGTGTTCTTCGAGTACACATAGCTGTATATAGATACGTGTTTGCATGGAAAGACGGTCATAGGTAGTCATACACACACATAAAAACGCATGCACATCCCCCCCACACACGTATATATATATATATATATATATATATATATATATATATATATATATATATATATATATATATATATATATATATATATATATATATATATATATATATATAAATCATATACAGTCGTAAGTTGATGAAAATAAACAGCACATTCTCCCAGATATTAACCATGTTCGAAGCGAGTTTCAATATTTCTATTTATCCTCAGACGGATTCACATCGTCAAGTTATATATATATATATATATATATATATATATATATATATATATATATATATTCTCTCTGTGTGTGTGTGTGTGTGTGTGTACAGCAATCTCTCATCGACATATAGTTGAAAATACAACAGATACGGAATTCCACTTTCAATTTTTTACTTCAATCTTATACACATACAAAAGGAGAGTTGTGTTCCGATTTAAACAATGCAAAAATATTTCCAAAAGTGGGCAAAGGATGAATTAAAACTTAAACGCAATAACATTTTCCTTTCTTTGTGTTTGTGAGTTGTTTTTTTTCATCTTCTGATAGATATTGTTCAGTATTTTTGCAATGACATTGCATTCAATTCGATGTTTTAAAACTTTTGAAATCTCATGCTCTAATGTTAGCCCACTTGCCTGTAATCACTGAAAAGACATAAAACACTGTTAATTCTGACCGACATGAATGCAACTTAAAAATCGCTAATAGTCCCTGTCCACCTTCCAATTGGGATTCTAATTCTCTGGTCACCATATTGCTGGCGTCGTATCTCCAGGAAATATATAACCGTTACTTAAAATAACTAGCAATTTGTTTTCTGCCAGTTGGTGTCCTCATCCCGATGCCCCTGTCGACTAACCCATAAATATTTTATTTTCTCTTTTTTTTTCTTTTATATTATATTGGATTTTCCCGTTCGATTTCCCGCCAACATCTTTACCTGTCTTCCATTTTCTTTTGTCTCGATTCCCACCTACGTTTTTGATTACTAAATTTTGATTTCTCTCCCATTCACGTGTTCCTGGTAATCGGCTTTGCTGTCTGATTTTATTATTTTTCCAGCACTTTTTCATCTCCATTTCAGAGGGCCACACACTTTGTTCCCTTTCACGATCAACTTGGTAAATTTTCTCTTTTTTTTTTCATGTTTCAACTAACATTGTTCCCATCTACATACCGGCATTAATTATGTATGGCTCAGCACTTCTGCCAAGAACAAGAGTAAGTGTGCTTTTTTACTTCAGATCCAATGTCACTCACCGTCTACTGTCTGGAGTCGATTCGTAGTATCTGTGCAATCCAGCAGGAGCTACAAAAAACAAGAGAAAAATGTTACACTCCAATATACCGACTGATCCCATACTGTAAAAGTAAACTCAGCTAAAAACAGAAATATTGATTTGGAGATGGTGTTGCACCGAACAGAGAGGTTTTGCCTGTTTTTCATTATCAGCGTGTAAAAGTTACAAGTCCATTCTAGTTCAAACAATAGTTCGTGATGTCTGCCACCGAATACGCCATACTTGCAATTTTGGGGGATAGTGTTTTCAAACTCAATAACATCATAATTTCCTTATCCCTTTATCGTCCGATTTTTCTTGTCCTTCACATTCGTAATTAAATTCCTGCTGAATCTACTTTCCCTTTCTATTCATTCCAACAAACTCTGGAATTTCCTCCTTTACTACCTATGCAGTTGACATTACAGCATCTTCAGTTAGGGTGGAATTGCATTGCAAAAACGTCAAAGCATACTGCGAACTAATTTCGTTTGTCGTCTTTTCTAACCAAACAAAATCACCTCACCTTCCTGACAAATCAGCAAAGATTAAAACATCATTGTCCTATTACCACATAGTTCATCCATGTGTCTTTTAGGGAGCAGACTTAGGAAGATGAACATCGAGTTTCGCCTTTATTTTCCAGTAATCAGTTAATAGTTCTTGCGAGTGTATTCTATTCTCACTTTTTCAGTATTCTATCATTTTACTAACGAATCCCCCACTTCCCTTATTTATAATAAAGAATATAATCTAAGGAGGATGAGAAAATATTAGAGACCGAGCTATATAGCAAAATTTTGATTTAAAAAAAAGAACACATGGGCAGTATCAGTGATAAGTTACACACGATCATTCCGTTGATGGCTAGAGAACTGGATTAGCGAACAAGAAAGCTTATGACGATGCACAAGAATTTACAACCCAGAGATGACGCAGACTGCGTGTAAAGAGGAAAGAATGTGGTAAAGGACTCATCAGCATAAAATACTGCGTCCAATAGGTCAGAACAAGACTACAAAAGTATGTGTTAGCAAATAGTGAAGACATTATGAAAAATGCTCAAAGCAGTACATCGAAAAACACAAAAGCAGTAAACGAAGGAGCAGCACACTCACAAGGGAAGAAAAATAGAAACGGATACAAAAGAAAGATTATGAACATGGCTACGCAAAGGAAACCCAAAGAGAGAAACGGAATCGCTCATCATGGCATCTTCAAACAAAGCATCGGAACGAATTTTATCGGGGCAAAAATTGTCAGAATCCAAACAAACTGAAAATACTGCCCAGGGAGAGACTGCAAGCCACATAATCAGTAGATAGAGTCAATCAATCCAAAAAGAGTAAAATAAAAATCATCACCCCATCCAGGTGAGAAGGCTAGACTTGGTAATCGTGAATTATAAGGTAGATACTGTTTGGTGGCATCATGCTTAAAACGAATAGTGCAGAGAGTCTCCCAGGAAGATTCCTCTTTTCATTCTTACAAATGTTTTCTCCTGAAACTGTCAAGTATATTTCCCTGCTTTCCTTGGCTATGGATCTCATCTTTGGTTTGCTGCTCTTGGATATTCTGAAGCATTGGAGTATCCAGTTATGTGGGATCATATCGTGTGCATTTTTTTTATTTTATAGCCGATCCATCTAATTGCAAAATGTTTTCCCTTTACTTTTTTAAAAATCATCATGTTGATATAAAGTGAGGCATTTATCCCTTTGGCCCCTCTCCTGCATCCTTCCTGTTGTTTCGATGATAATCTTCTTCTTTCCGTGAAAATATACATTCTCTCTTCGATCTGTCCGGTCAGAATTGTCCACATGAGTAGTAGGCAATACATTGTTTTATAATTGCTTGCCTGGCTTCCTTTCACAGGACCTTTTTAGGAGAGTGTCGTTTTATCCTTGATCATCCATTGTAAGACCTCGTCTTGGTCTTGGCAGCTTTGGGATCGGTGGACGAGTCTGTCATGAAAGGTGGTGAATATTTAATATCCAATATCCCTGGAGCCAATCAGGTCCTGGTGTTTCCCTTGATGACAAATGATAGACAACTCCTCGTTTATAAAATTTTAGAAGAAAAAGAAGCAAAGATAATATCTGTAAGATTTACGTATTCTACTTTGAGCAGGCCTTTCAACAAGCATCACAGCGATGTGAAAATAAATTGGCTGCATTATTGTTGATCAAACACTTCAGTAAAAACACAACTTCGACATAAGATCGCAGTTTCATAAATAACCCCTGGGGACATAAACTAGAAAGTGGAAGAGGGGCATGAGGCTCTACCTCATCAGATTGCTCAAATGATGATTTTGGAGGACTTGTTCGTATACACCATAGAATATTTGGTTATTGTTTACCAAAGATTTTAAAATATACCACGCATTTTGTAACATTTATGCATGACTTTCAATTCATATTTCGTTTCCTCTTATAGATCACATTTAAACTTTTTGGAAAATCATTTTAAAAAAGCACATTGGAACTTCGACATGTGACATCGATGTTCTGTTTCTGTTTGCAGGACAGGACTTTGATGTTATCAAGTTTGCTTTGTATTTGAATTTTGACTGAATATATGCAACACATCGAACATTTCCGGTTTTTTCTATTATAACACACCAATCGAGAGTAACTGGTTCAATGATTTCCTCGGAGTTACTTCACAGGAAGTAAAATGAGCCATCAAAAAAAAAAAAAAAAAAAAAGGAAAAGACCCCGGACCCAAAAACATCACCATTAGCCTACTCAAAAATTTGGAAAAGTCATCACTAGGAAACTTACTATTCTTTCCAAATTGCAATTCAAACAAAGTAAAATCCCAGAATATTGAATCACTGCAATCACAACGTTGTTATATGAAAATAAATCTGAAATACCCCATATAAATGTACTCAACTGCATGTACGAATTCTTTATCGAAGTGATCATCAACTGAATCATCGAAACGGAAGATGAGAATAAACCACGGGAAAAGCAGAAAAGGACGTTGGTCTCGTATATGTCTCAGTATTTCAACATATCTGCAGATGCAGTCATTCTTTTATCAGGCTACATAAAGACTCTGAGCCTTTCAACTAGAAAAAAAAAGTGATACCAGCTCACTCGAACTCCTTGTGTTCTGCTTTAAAATGATCTTCCGATACCTAGACAGTGAACACAAAGAAATCAGAATAGACTGCAGATACCGAAGTAAGCTGATATTTGCAGACGACAAACAAATCTTCATATCATGAACAACAAACTTATGAGGACAAGAAAACATCGATTGAAATCGAAGAGGCAGAGCTGAAAAAGGTAGTCCACTACATCTACCTATCTCAACGAATATCCATGAAATCCTGAAAAAACCATCAAGGGGAGAATCGCATTTGGCTGACAATCATTAGGTAGAGCGTGCTCGACTTACAAGAAAAAGAAAATCCCACTAGTCCTAAAATGAATGGTCTAGGGCCAATGCAACCACCTGATAGGCATCTATTAGGCTAAAATACAGAATCTAACCGAATGATTGACTCTCAAACTGAGAACCATGCAATGTGTACCATAGAGAGTCACCCTCAACATCTCATGGATAGATCATAAGAAATTACAGTATATTAGCGAAAAAAAAAGGAATCAAAATATCAGAAAAACCATCAGAAAAATCAAATAGCAATGAACAAGACATATTGCAAGAATATTAGAACACTGCTGGACAGCAAGAATCACAACATTTGTCTTCGGAGGTCATATGCTGAATTGTAACCAACAAAAAGTAAGATTGCGTGATCACCGACGGATGCTAAAAGGCTGATGATGATTTCAAAAATTTAAAACAGTCAAGATTTTCGTCTTCTTCTTCTTCTTCTTCTTCTTCTTCTTCTTCTTCTTCTTCTTCTTCTTCTTCTTCTTCTTCTTCTTCTTCTTCTTCTTCTTCTTCTCATTATTATTATTATTATTATTATTATTATTATTATTATTATTATTATTATTATTATTATGAGCGTTTGCAGCATCAAAATTGTCTCATTTTACCAAATATTTATTTTACTACCATTCAAGTAGCCACTGGTTATGTCTGCAAGTTGTGAAAAACTGTGTAGCGTATTGATTTCCATCATGAATCACCGCTAGTCACTCATCAGTAAGCAACGGACAAATTATCGTTAATTTGACTTTAAAAAAAAAAAGAAATTGAAGAAAAAGTGAGCAGAAAAGATGAAAAATGCGAAAATACTCTTACTTCTTGACTGCACTTTGCCGTCCTTATGACCAGCAGTTTTGCTTTATCACTAATTTCAACCAAGATGTTTAACTATTCTTTTTTTTTACAGAAACTGCAGTTGCAAATTGAATCAATAGAACGAAGGGGGATTTTCTGTTTGTTCCCACCAAAATTTAACGACCATACAAAACAAAGCACAGGTTGCTTTTTTTTGTGTCGAAGAAGACCCAAAATGCTGGGAATGTATCTTTCTAGCAACCATAAAAAATAAACCCTCTCTTACCCTCTAATCCTCTTTACGCAAAAAAAACCCCCAAAAAACAAAAAACAAACTCTGATTCCAACTGGTTTCGAAAGATGTAGCTGATGTTGGAACTTACAAGGTCTGAAAATGCTATGCACTGTCTCATTAATTTTATCTTAGTTTAGACTTTTAGCAGAATTAGCCTTTTTTTTAAGCTAAGCTGTACAATCAGAAAACATAGCTGATCTGGACCACACCCAAAATGATACGCAAAAATGAAATGTTGAAATGCTGTAATTCTCCAAGATCAAATTGCTGTAAAATTTGAATCTAAACTACCACTAAGAATCAAGTTTCTGGTGGGCGAAATGGAGAAAATGTAACCAAATATTTTCTTTTAAGTCTTCGGCACTTTCTATTCACAAAAAAGGAAGAGACCAAATGAAGAATAGTATTCGAGGATCGAAATTTTCCCCATTCTCTGACTCATTTTTTTTCCTTCAAGAGGTGGTCCAAGAGAATTCGTGATTTTAAAATGAATATGAGCGTGCTATGGAAATAGACGCTTATGTTTGATCACCATTATTTTATTATTTAATTTTTTTCCCAGTTTGAACGTCTCCTCATTTTGTTTTCATTTGGTTAGGGAAATATATTTGAGTCTTTGAATCTATCAATTGGAACTAATTATGCTATAGAAAAAAATGGCTTACAAAGCAGTCTGTAAAATAGTCCATGCCATTTACGTACAGTTGCTTCATGTTAACAGAAGGAAAGGTAGTTAGTTCTTATCCCTTCTAAGAATTCAAAACATGTTTTGAGTATCTCATCAATTCTTATTATCTCTTCTTTTACCTAAAAAATGAAATTCTGTGAACTCACTGTTTTACTGAACGGCCTTTTTCTTGTCTGTAATTCAAAATTAAAGGAAACACCTTCGGAATCAACAATCAATTTTTCAATAGATATATTTAGATATAACATTTTAGAATTCAACCAAAATGATTATTTTGAAATATTCATAAACAATCTCTCATGAGGACATTTCGGATATAAGCCCTGTATTTGAATTATAAAGAAGAGTCTTCAGATTTTTTTCTGTGTTTTGTATTCCTCTGAAATAAATCAGTTTAAATCAAATCGAATAAAAACTAATCCTTCAAGAGTTCATCTCAACATGTTTACATTGAAAGCAAGTAATATAAGCCAAGTTTCAAAATAATATGGAATAGCTTTAATGGAAGTGTATACAGTAACCCGTTGATTAATGGTGGTTTTATTTTTATTTTGATATTCAACTCACAACTCAGGACAAATGTGAGTCTAATTCAAACTGAGAGATCTTCTGGGTATCGATATTTGTTTGTTCCAGAATATTCAGTGTTCGAGCCGAAGTCTAACACAGAATTAAATCAATGCTAGTAGCGCTCACGAGGAAAATTGGCTCAACACATTTTTTCACTCATGAATGATTAGGCAATTGCATAAACCAGTATGGTATGGTAATGAATATCGATGATATCCAACTTTTAGAATGGTAAATTCATGAACAAGTAGATTTTTCAATCAGAAGTTGCAAATACTAGATAGTCGAATCTAAAATATTTCTTCTAGAACAAGCTTAATCACTGACTGAAATGGAGGGCAAAGAGACTGGGATTTGACGCTGAACAGAGAAGAAAAAAAACGATAATATACAGTGTAATATTAGATTTCCTTTTCCATTTATTGGAGCAATCGAAAATTATAACCAATTATTTCATACAAACTGAGAGGAATGTTGCTTAACATTGCTTTTGAAAACTTAGTGTGATGTTAATTAGATCGGCACGTACTGATAAATTATTTAATTCCAACACAGCCAAGAAAGCAAAGCACTGAATGCTATTGCAGCTTACACATTTTTATTTGCTATCCTCAGAAAACACTTCCTTTAGGATGTAGGACCGATAAACATGAACCCCGCAATGAATAATCACAAATTTAATTAAGAAATGGAATGAGAAATCATGTTTAATCTGCAAGCCATTTTAATTAAGTTTTTAATCCGCATGAACACCGACGGTACTATCTTTAAATTTATCAAAATCAAAGAATTTTATTTAATATCTGTTTTCCGAATTTCGATTTTTTTTTCGTGTTGGCGTCTTTTTGGCGGAGAATTTTGTATCATAATTTTTATATTAAATAATTTAAAAAATTCACAGTGCCATTCACACATTTCGGCAGTGATCTATTTTTCTTCATTATATTTGCTACTGATTCCACGTTACTATCAAAATCTTGTCCTTTCGTTGTTGATGTCAGCATCCATATGATAAATATTTCCGAAATGAAATCAACAATTCGGATCAATACGGCTCCAATGACGATCGAACTATACAGCAATCTATTTGTGATTAAGTCTTTAATTTTGTAGAAAGTATTTCACAAAAAATAAGCGTTTTTTATTTTCATTTTAGCAAACTTGGCTTAGGTTCTGCTAATAACAAAATATCCGACTTTTTGTACTTTTTTACACTCAAGTGACTCTGCAAAACTATAGCTTTGATTAGAATCTTTGAGAGTGGGTATGAAGGATTTTTACTCGTAAAAGTTCATATAAATATCATATCAAATAAAATAAAGCCAGGGTTGTGCAAATGATTGGACTTGTTTGAAGAATGCTTTTTACAATGTTGGATATATAAAAGTTGACCAATTTCCTAGGTTCATATCTTCAAGTTTATCAAAGAGCAACATATCAAAGCAAATAGTGTTCTGCTGTGAGTGTAATCAAAGACATGTATTATTAAGCGTCGAATTCATACCTTCATCAAGGTTCCAGAAACGATTTTCCTTCAGTCTGCTTTTTTTCTCCTTGGTTGTGAAATGTTCATTGATTCGTGCTTATTGGTCAGGAGATTTCATTTTTAGATTTTTTCCCGTTCTGATCTTATATTTTTACAGGCGTGTTTGTTTGCTCAATAGCAGTCTAGAGGTGATAGTCTCCGTTTTAGCAGATGCACTTTCATTATTTGGATTATAAAAGCCTTTTCAGGTGAGAAAATGTAATTCATAAAAAATACTTTTGAAACATACTGCACATTAATACAATAAACAGCACTAAAATACTTTTGGTAAACTTGAGCAGTTGGCTAGAGAATAGAGGTCCAAGGGGCAACTCTAAACAGAAAATAATTATTGTAAGGATACAACTAGAATGCTAATTTCAGGTTTCACTGACGGCGCACGACACCATTATGCTGATTGTGTATGTAGGTTATTACCAAACAAATATGTAGATTGGTCAATGTGTTCGTTGCCTTACGATAAAAAAAGCATTCATTTTCCAGAACAAATATATTTTTCTTCCAAATATTATCCTTTTTTTATTAATGCTCTTTATCCAACGCACCTCCAAATATAGCATCTATCAAACATAGTAATGTTATAATTCTTGATCAAAATTCGGCTAATTACTATGTCAGGCTAAAGCCATTGACTGACTGGTCAATTTCATAACACCCTGGTTTATCATTTGGATCTATGAAATCAGGATCCGTGTTATGAACTATTGATAAAACCCGGAATGAGATTCCTGGGAATTTCTTTGTTGCGTTAAAGATGCACGATCTTTAAGTATATGAATTAAAATCAATACATCTGAACCGATAAAATTTCCCCTAAAAGGAATCAAAGCTTTGAAAAATCTAAAATTATTCATATTTACAAAACGAAACAATTTACAAGATATTGAAGTGCACAAATATTTCTTTAACTGTTTTTTTTCTGTTCGAGGCAAAGGCAGCAAATATTTCCCAAGAATAAGAAAATAAACATTGTCAATGAAATTGAATGATGTAAAAAAAATTACGCTTTTAGTTTTCAACGTAACGTTTGAAAAAAAGAACAAGTAGTTTCCATACGAATCTGATCTCTATATGGATGAATGCTTTCTCTCTCAAGATTAATCCTGATAAACTGGAGGTCATATTATTTACTCCAGGCGCTAAAAATGTGCAAATTATCAACAGTGTAATTCTTAATATGGTGTCTGCATGAGTTTTTCTGGCTGGATGATAATATTTAAGCTTATCTGGACAAATTTCTCAACTTACAATTGCATGTTAGTTATAATGTTCCCCACTGTTATAAATCAATTGGAGATATATCTACAATAAGGAATTTAAATTCCAACAATGAAACTGAGCAGTTGGCTCATTATATTTGATATCGCAAGATGATTTGACTACTGTAATTCACGTCTGTTTTGCCTGAATAGATCGCAAAATGAAACAAATCAAAAAATAATTCAAAATCCTTTCATTCGGTTAGTTTTCAGACCTTGTTGAGAAGATTCTGTCATGACTGGCATTGTCAGTCTATATTGGCTGGAGAGTGAAAAACAAGTTGTCTTAATTACACTTTTTAAAATAACTGTCTTATATGTGCCTGTGAATCCTGTGCTCTGATTAACACCCGGGATTTCAATTATTTGGCTTTACAGCTTGTCTTTGTAGATACTGTCTAAGGCGCATGGGTTTCAGCTATATTGCAAACTCTCTTAGGAGATTCTCATAATTTTCTAAATTCAGCAAATAAATATAATTTGTAATGATGGTTCCTGACATGTTATTGAATTTATAGACTTTCAAACGACCAACAAGGTCTCTAGAAACAATTTTTACGCTCAGGCCATTAGCTCTGATTTCACTGCTATTTATCAGAAGAAAATGCAATCGCCTCAAAAGATCTTGGCTTTGGATTATCAGAACATACAGAAGGAAAACTAGTAAAATCGTAACAGTGCTGAGGAGTGACTTACTCCCGAGACTTGGTCATTTCAAAACCGGCGAACATGGAAAATTGACGTATATGCGTTTAAGCCAAGAATAAATACTGGAAGGTTTTCTGTCATCCCTTTGTACGGACTTGTATTCAACAAATGTAATAACGTTTCTGTTAAGCATTGCAAGTGCAAAAGCTACAGTTATTGCCATCATTCACTTGAGAGATAGAAAAAAGCTTGAGGGATTTTCAGAGATATGAATTCGAATCTTACGTCATAAAGATGTAGGATTTGATGTTGGGGTCGTCAATATCACGCTAGTTTACGCAACATTATTGCTATAACAATTCGTTGCTGATAAGGAAAATTGATGTGAGATCATTTGTCGCTGGTAACGCTCATTTACAATGGCTATCATGGATGACATATTCAAAATTCGTGACGGCTCAACATATTTTGTTTTCTAAAATACCTTTGGTTATCAAGTGACCAAATAATGTGCCTCTAGTACAAAATGCTACTTGACTTGAAATTATCGGCTAAGCTGTTCCACAACTATAAATTGAAAAATGTTGATGTTTTGGCAGTATATCGAAAGGAGAACATTCGAATTTCATCGAAAAAATATAACTTGGTCGTTTCCAAACATCAAAGTTATCAGGTGCAACTGAAGGGAAGTAGTTCTTCTGATGAATGAGAATGATTCGTATATAAGAAAGTAAATCCTTCTGCTTGATGCTGTTCTCCGCTCAAGGGAATACATAGAAAGATATACAAAAATCCCTTCGCAACCCTAATTTTTCTTTTATTGTCCCATCAATGCAAAAGTAATTTCAAGGTAGATAAAATAAAATATCAAATAATTGGTATTTTGGAGGGATTTCACAAGAAAGAATTTGCGATAATTTATTGATATCGAAAGATAACGAACGTATTTTCATTAAAAAAAAAGTCAAAAATCAAAAAAACTTCCAAACATTACTTGTAGTTGATAAAGATCCTACCCTACAAACCCAGAGCATCTGGTGGAAATTGATTGTAAGCAAGTATAATTTGCCATTCCATTTGTAGAATATTTTTCACGTAACTCACTATTATAACGTAGTACAAAATGTATGTTTGTAAGTGTTTGTATATTAACGAGTGTTTACTTGCATAATTTGATTCTATGTTTCAGTGTTTCAGTTTTTGAAGATAATCAGTTTTCGATGATGAAAGCTACAATCTGTTTATAAGGAGAATGAATTCCCCATCATATTGTATACATAGTTTTCAACATATTTTTGTGATTAAGTCCTTACAGGGTTTCATTCTAATTAAACACCATCGTAAAAAAAAAGTTAATTTACAAGGTAGGATGGCATTGCAAGTGGGAACTCGACCGACCCCATCACCTTCTTACCGATTGATCTGCGTCTTTCTCAGATCTGCATGCATGTTTCTCTCTTCCATTCTTCCTCTCCCACAGTAACGCTGCCGACCCCACCATCAGCATCACCATCATCATCAACATCTACAATAGGGCGTTTGTGCTCCACTTCAGCTCATACTTCAATATGAATATCTGTGAACAATGTTTGAGAAATCGATCGAGGAATATTGAAAAGGTGTAGCCATAACGGTACGTTTGTGGAAAATCAAGATTCTCGCGAATGACCTCACATGACCTTCCTCGATTATTTTAAATTAACACACTAAACTCAAGGACAGTGTTAATTCCCGATGATCATGACTGAAAGAAGCCATTACCTTTCAATTTAATTTCAATTACACACAATTTTTCATTTTTACCCAACCTTCTCTCCTTCCAGTTATTATAATTGGATTAAAAAAAAGCAACCTGTGGCTGTCGAAGAATGTCAGATTAACGTGTTGAAGCGTGTGATCATTTCATGCTTTATAAAGAATAAGTCACCGATAAACAAAGCGACTAAAGTGTATCAGATATTTATTTTAACACCTGCCATAATTTATTTGAATATGTGTATACGGGAGTTGCTTTTATTTCTTCATGCAGATCAAGGCGTTACTTTCAGTGTTTTCATTGAACTTTCATGATGATATAGGGGCCATCAAAGACGCTAGGGTTCATTTGCACTAATACCGTCAATAAAAGTGAGTCATACATTTTTAATATGAATCATGTTTAGAAGACATGAATCTGGAAAGTCAAAAAAACATATATACGTGAAAAGTAACATCTATACATATTTCTATAG
The DNA here is from genome assembly GCA_963457665.1 of Thysanoteuthis rhombus. NCBI lineage: Eukaryota > Metazoa > Mollusca > Cephalopoda > Oegopsida > Thysanoteuthidae > Thysanoteuthis > Thysanoteuthis major. The sequence continues at coordinate 54,456,063 of OY735199.1, read as the reverse complement.
GTTGATATATGTATATATATATATATATATATACGTGTGTGTGTGTGTGTGTGTGTGTGTGTGCATGTATCCACAAATATATAGACATGAGTGTGTGTGTATATATATATATACACGCATATGTACATGTGGTTACATGTGTGTGTGTGTGTGTGTGCGCACGTCTGATAGTAGCAGATTCATGCATATCCGTTGATTTATTTGCTCTCTTTTGCGTTTTAATCTGTTTGAAATTCCATCTTCGTCATATGACTGCGTTTCTTCCTTGACATTAACTCGTTATTTTAAGCGTAAATTAATCATTCAGACAAAAATATTCCGTATAGGTAAAATACCACAAATGTTTTTCTCTAAGAAGAAAGAAAGGGATCGATAAGAATCTAGAAATGCACCTAAAATCTTGGAAAGAGACAAGTTCATATTCAATGAATTAAGCAGAATTGAGTGTCCCTACCCTCCTTCAAGTATTCACGAATCCGTCAAGCAGAAAATTCATTTAATTTTTTTATAGATATTTTCCGTATATCAAACAGAATATAAAACATGAAGAAAGTATAAAAAAATCGGAATAAACGTATGATACGGTAAATATATGATCTATTTCTGAAGCAGACATGGCCTTAAGAGAAAGTAAGACAGCAATTCTTTTGAATGGCTGAATACAACGCTTTAAAAATGTAATCCTTTGCTTCAGATGGTTTTGTTCTTGAGTCCATAGAGTTAAAATAATGCAATATTCCATGAGTAAATGAGCTTCCTCTAGCTGATGTCCCCTTAGGGTTACATATTTGAACTATAAAAAATACTTCTCTGATTGAGTATGAAAAATGTTGAAATTTACAAGAAATCGAATTATGATCTCGAGATCACTAATCATCGTTCGCCTCGTAACCTCTGTTTCAATATGATGTCACTTTTCCTTTTATTAAAGGGAATATCAAGCTGAAATATGCATTTGATTGACTGCCATGTGCTGTGTGATCTCTGTAACGGAATAATGAAGGCTATTATTCATGTCGCTACAACGTCTGATTCCATCAAGGTGGATAGCTAATCATGTAACTGTATATTAGCTTTTCTGACGTGAGCAAGAACACCCATTCAAGTGTTTCCCTTGACAGGCATTCAAGTAGACCTCCCTATATAATTATACACACAGAGACACGCACAAATATTCTATGGTGGGATGATTCAATTCAGAGTCACCCACCTGCAATTTCTAACGTCTTTTATACAATATATTTATACATGGAGTCACTTGATTTAGGGACGTAAAATGATAATTTTTTTCTCTTTTCTGAAATATCTGGATTAGGAGATCATCATTATGTATATATATATTTTTGTCTCCATTCATCTTTGGATCGCACTGTTTCGGCCGTTGTACCTTACGGCCTTCTCCGGGTGATAAAGAAGTTACTGATGATAAATATATCGATCCTCAAAATTTGTCCCACAGAAATGTTTCCTAATGGGTCTTTTAGACCGACGTGGAAATAACTGTGTGTGAGCCATTATGTTAGAATGGAATGCTTATTTCCAGTATACTCAGGAACTATTAAGATATGATTGCCTACCCTCCCCATTCGTGTCATACATCCAGAGAGAGTAGCAGGCTACAACGGACGATCATTGTGTTCGAAATATTAATCGAGATGGGAACAGCCGTCCAAAAGATATTGCTATACGTCTTTATTTATACATAACAATAATTTTCATTATTCTAATATTCTGACTACATAGTCATGTGTAAATCAAGTGTATGTTCACAATTTTTAAGTATGTTTAGATGTTAAACTTTTAAGCGTGGTAAAAATTTTATATTCGATGAACAGGGGAAATTAATTGATTTTCTCCCCTAAGGATACATTTTGAGGACATAAAAGAGAACAAGTGAGAAGAGAAAGTTGGTTTCAAGAAGAAACGCGAAAAATAATCACTACAATGATACATAGAATGTTGGTTGAAATAAAGAATGAAATCGTATTGATCACCCGTAGAAAAAAAATTTCGGTCACCGTATTTGTTAGTTTTTTCGTTTACTTAAACATCGAAGTGTCCATGATCAATCAGACTGACGTATTCTTCACAAAATGATATTAAAGGACGATCCTAGTTTGTTTATGAATTTGAAAGAAACAAAAACCACTAATAATGATGTGCGGTCGACGAAGACCTTTGATTTTTGTACTATGGTTGAAATCAAGATATCCTAAGAATACCTTGTGTTGTTGCTTAGTTGTTCTTAGTATAATGTTTAAGCACCGAAATCATGAATAAACTCCAGTTTTCGGAAGGGATTATATCATATCTACTGGTGGTTGTTCACTCTGTGCTAAGTTTTTACCATCTGACATGATGTTCAGTATGGACAAAACATTTTAAAAAGTCATTGCAAACAAGTTGGTGTCGCCCCGTGGTGGTCTATGCACCCCATCCAATATGGCCACCGCTGAAAATCGTCAATGTCATACCTCAATTGCTTGTAGCCCTTATTTTTGTGTGGTTATACGAATTATGTTTACTCTATAATGAAAAATCTATTTGTCGTGCTGATTTCTGGGCTATTCTAAGGTCAGAAATTACCTTTCAAGATTTTCTTTTTCTCATCGAAATTACAACAAACCCTACATTGGAATTCATTTAGTCTCTGTAGAATCATATACTCTAAAACAGAGATGGATAATCTGTAACTACAAAACTATACCGTCTATTCAACTTTCGTGTTAAAAAGAGTAATGTCCCGGAAGATACGAAAAGTACAATCTCAATACCATTATATTAAAAAAAGGGAACCAAAATATAGATTTAATCGTTCAGATCCTGGATCCAATTTCAGTCCATTATATTTGAAAATTGAAACCAACCAAGGGGACAGGTAGCTTAATTCGTTTAATCGACCAAATTATAAAGCAGAACAATATAAAATACCACTTGCAGTAGCATTTGTTGACTTCGAAGAGATGTTCAAAATTCCCAAGGTCTACCAAACAACAAGGTGTGGATCTTAGAATCTTGCAATATATTTACCGACGGAGCAGTTCAATTATAATATATATGTGTGTGGGTGAGAGGGATATATATATATATATATATATATATATATATATAGAGAGAGAGAGAGAGAGAGAGAGAGAGAGAGAGAGAGAGAGAAAAAGAGAGAAAGAGAAAGAGAAAGTGAGAGATAGGAGAGATAGGTATGCACGCTTAAACTGTGGGAATTCAGATCCCTTACCAGCTGATGAAAAATCACTTTAACTTTATATTTACCATCAAACGTAAGGTGCTTCAAAGAGCCGCTGCTAATATGCCATTATTGCTGATGTCCATTTCCTTTTGCCCTATATTTTTTCGTCAGCAATATTTATTGAATTACGGTCTGCTACACAACCTGACAATATCTGTACCAATCGAATGATCGCTGGCATCAAAACAGACCCTGTTAATTATGCTACACAAAATAGTTTTGTTGATCAAAGTTTTTTGAAAATAATTTGGATGGAAATTAAAGCCCACTTTGATTCTGATTAAAGTGTATCATTTTAATTTCTCACTAGACTGCCTCTCCTAATGAGATATCTTATACGTCTGCTTGAACACCAATATGGCGTTGTATTCCGTTATTTCAGTGTCTGTCCATAATTAAACGGCCATTATGAGTATCCATGGTCTACTAAAAAATTTAAATCAATTCTATATTGATAAATACTTTTGAGTATTTAGAATTTAAGAATGTGAAGAATTTCGTAAGATTCGTGAATTTTCAAATGAATTGTACATCAGAATTTATAGTCAGGATTCGCAGTAACTGGGGTTTGTTGAGAGTAAATACGTTCTAACTTACAATTTATTTGAATTCATCAGACAATAACTTCATGTTGCTGTTCAGTACGATTATTATATTACCACACACACACAAAAACATGCATACGCACACAAACACACACACATGAATTTCACTTCAATGATGGCATAGTCTGGGACTATAGAAATTTGTAATTTTGTTACACTGAGAAAACGTTATCAGCGTTACTACCAGCTGGGTACAGTGGCATTAAACCTCTTTAAATAATCATAAAAAATATACATAATCTAAAAACTTATTATAAAATATTTTGTCATTTGAATACTTCAAAAGTATTTAAAAGATAATTTAGCAATATACAGTCCATAGTTTAAGAAAAAATATAATTCTTCATACAAAAATGAACATTGCTTTTTCCTTCTACATTTAATTCACTATCGAATAACAATTACGTTGCACCTATAACGTCTAGAATAATCGTATCCCCAAATTAGTGTAATTTATGAAATATACGTTGATGCAAATTTCCACTACGAAACAGAATAATTGGCACCAGTGTATTAAGAATATAGGAACTACATTCGGTAAGGAATAGTGATCTGAAAATGACCTAACACGTAGAGCGGTTGCAGTCGGGAACGCACCATGTGACATTAATTCGGCTAAAATATGACGAATCAGAAAAATAAAATTGACTAGTTTGCTTATCCAAAAGCTGGATGTCTTTGGAGCCAGCAATTCGTAATTTCTGCCGATGACAGTAACGTTTTGTGGTCAGAAGGACTAGTCTTTTTTCACTGCGAAACAGTGATCACGAGAACGTCAAAAGACACCAGACACATTTGTAAATATAGGCAGTACCCGGAGGAACAAGAAAAATACAACTTTGTGAATGCTGACTCGATTTACATTGATGGGGGAAAAAAATGATACACAGACCAATTCATATTGATAGGAACTATCGCACTGATGACTTTTCTAAGGAACACTATGATATGGTTGTTGAACCTGGAGGATAATACCTCAACCATTTTACTCCAGAAAAAAAGCCAAGGCGTCACAATTGGTTTTGGTTTGAGATAATTCAAATTATTTGAAGTTTCTGGAATCAACCATTAAAGGCTACTAACTCGTTTGACTTGCTTTTATGACCCTGATACCGAAAACAAAGAGTCAAGTTACTATTTATTTAAATGGACTCGCTGAGTTTGCAATCATTATTTATTTCCCAATAATGGTTCCAAATGGGACAATAACGATTATATCACAGATGGCTGCCCAAATTTCCATTTTACGAAGAACAATTGAATTCACACCATCAGAATCGGAAACTTTCCACTGAAGAAACTCATGTGAAACATGTTTTTTTTTTTCTGTTAATGAACAATGCCGTGAACATGGTCTGAAAATGAAATATCCAGAAAATAAAGTACCTGATGATTTCCAGTCTCAAGATTCAGATTGCAGATATGATGATAATATCCAATGTCTGAGGAAGAAGAGAAAATTCACCGTTCCGATCATTAACTAAAAGGCAGCATCATATGGTGAGATAGCTGACCTAAGCAGAATTGAAGTGATTCCTCATTTAATTGCAGACATGTCAAGAGAGGAAATTGAAAATCTTCAATGACATAGCAATGACCCTGTAATAACCAAGGCGTTGAACGCTGCGTCAAGTTACTAACTTGAGCAGCGCACCAGGTAATGGGTTACCACCGTAGGGATGGTTTAAGAATATAAAATATAGGAATTAATGAAGACGTTTGACGGCATATAACATTTTTTCGAATAAATTGATCACTGCTTGATAATTTGCGTCACGTTTTCTCATAGCATTTCTAATTAATACTTAGAAAAACAGAATTATTGCACTATCTGGTATTTTGCATTAAAGTCAATTGCTTGCCGGGCATATGTACATTTTCGAATCGTTTTTTACTAAACATGGTACATTGGGAAGTAAGATGTGTACAATAGCATTGTGTACTAATTCCACTAATTTGGGAAAGATCTGTAAAAGTTATAGGTTATAGAGTATATGTCCCTTGTTTTTCTTAATTTTCTGAGAAAACAATAACTTTGTAAAGTAAACCAAAATACAAATTAGTAGCGATGTTTTGCTATTCTTTCAACTGACAATTAAGTCTAATATTGAAAGAAATTTAAGTTATTTACTAAGAACACTTATTCATTTCATATTTCGTGACTACCTGTTATAATATATATATATATATATATATATATATATATATATATATATATATATATATATATATATATATATGAAAATATGTAAAGCCTTGTCTTATAAGCAATATCGAAATCAGTTTTATTGTGCGTCCTCCACGTCTCAGTCTAATAAAGCTAACTTCATAAAGGTCGATAAATTTCTATTTCATTTCTGAATACATTCATAAGATCACGATATTTGAATGGTTTCTTTTTAAAATTTTGTCTTTTTACATTTTCGATGAATTCATCGCCCATGGTATTTTCATCACTGAAAACAGATATTATGTTTTCAGAAGATGTTTTGAAAACACCAAGTAGATTCACAAAAAAAATAGAGTTTTAATGGTATTGAACCAACATCAGCTATTTGTTATGTAGGTGTATACAATGACTCATCTACATACATTGCCATACATACATAATGTGAGTATATATATATATATATATATATATATATATATATATATATATATATATATATATATAATTTGTGTGCACGTCGTACGTGTGCATGCGTTTGTATATGTACAAGCGATGAAAATTGCTATGACACCTGATTGATATATCTTTAAATTTTTGCCAAAGAGGGTAACTCTCTTATTTGTATACCTAAAGTGGATATCGAATTTTAAAATCAATTTTTGGCTAAATGCTTTTGGCACAGTTAGGCGCAGAGGTGCAAAGATTAAAAAAACGCACGTTCGATTGGTGGAAATGAATACATGACATCATCAAGTGTGTTCAATAAGGCATGGAAGAAGCAGTAATCAATAATCATGAAACTTTCTCCAGTGTTTCTAAAACTTTAATAATATCTGCTCTGCGGAGCGTCATTTCAGCAACATTTTTTTTTCTTTGCAAAATATTTAGCTGTTCTTTATCTCGAACTTCCTCCCTCGCTCTGATATGTTTTCAACAGATGTCCCTACGGTTCTCAATGGGAATGCAAGGTCGAAGGTTTGCAGACCAGTCAATAATCGTATATGACCCTGCCTTGAAACTACTCTTTGGTGACCTTGGCGCAATGAATGGCTGCCTAATCTTGCTGACTTGCAAAGTTTCTTGCATAATCGTGGTTTTCAACTGGTTGAAGACTCTTCTCCAGCAATTCTACGTGCCAATGAGTGCGCTGCTCACTTTCCACTTATTCTGCTTAATGTGACTGAATTAATGCCTAGAACAATACAGATATTTTGATAAATAGATAAAAAATGCTCATTTTTCGTCCAAGTCTCTCATCCCTTACGTGAATCAAGGCACTTTTCCAAGTGAACATCAATCAAAACTGTAGCTTCTTTCGTGGACTGATACAGAAATTGCTAGATTTATAAAGAATCTGATAGAATATCCCTATAGTTGATTCAAGTTTATATGGTTGCCCCAAGTGCAACAATTCACATTTCAATGTCTGCCCACGAATGCGAAACTGTCGTACAGCAGTAAATTACCATGGTCTCTCTGATTGTATCACCTATTTTTCTTTTTCATTGTAGAACCCATGGAATGAAAAATTGTTGATAGGAATAGAAACAAATGAAAAATAAATGTTTGTTGTATGCAATTTGGAAACAATGTAAATAATAAAACGGTAACAGATTACAAGAACAAATACCCAATGAACATCTTGCTATAATGAGTTGAACCATTACAGTGGCAATCTGACAAATGTAGGTTAATTCTTTTTTTGTTCTCGTTGAAAACCAAAACAATCACTTTAATTTAAAATCTTATAAATAACTGGAAGAATTCATTATCAATGATTCATGTTTTTTCTATGTGGCTATTACTGAATTTAGCCTTCCAAATACATGCTGATGAATCAATTTTCCTAAGCCAAATAAAAACAAAGAGGTCTCTAGAGATACATGAACAAACACATTCAAATATGAATGTATAGACCTGAAAAACTCGCACATATACGGAAGTACACATACATGTATCCATGAACACACGATCACTCAGGCATCTGTACCCACAAAACACACACACACACACACACACACACACACACACACACACACACACACACACACACACACACACATATATATATATATATTTATAAATTCATGTTTATGCTTGTATAAGTGAGTGTGTGGGTACATATGTCTATAATCATATTATTATTACTATGGATCTTGGAAAAAACTATTTGTCAGCATTTATTTGGAAGGCTATATTCGGTATTATAATTGCAACCTTGTAACAAAAAATTTGGACACTACATACCGAATTTTTCTGAATATTTATAACATTTTTAATTAGGGCGATTGTTTCAGCTATTCCACTACCAAAAAGACGAGTTAGCAATGACTATGTGGGTAATATACGTACAGGTTTTGTCCAACATAATAAGTAAATGTACGTGTACATCTATGCTATGTAAGAAAATGGAGATGAATTCAAGTTTATTGACTGTCGAATATAAATAAGACTTGTTTTGCAAGAAAGTATATTTATGAAATTAGTGGAGCGACAGAAACAAAATGCATCATTATATTTCACTATTTAGAATACGTCTGAGGTCTTCCCAATTCAATATCGAAAAACTTCAAAGAATGAAAAATAGCTTCATTCAATTTGGTAACATGTGCCCCCTCTCTTCTTCTATATATCTGTATATCTGTATATTCATATCTATATACAATTATATATATATACATAATATAATTACATGTATATAATTATATTCATATGTATATATATATATATATATATATATATATATATATATATATATATGTATATTATATTATATTATATATTTCATAAATCATGTATGTATTATACATATATAACTATATATATATATATTTCATATATTATGTGTATATATATATATCTAATTAGTTATACATATATACGTAATATATAATCGTATATATTTATCAATTATGAATATATATATATATATATATATATATATATATATATATATATATATATATATATATATATATATATCACACCCAATATACCTGTATATATCCATCCTCAATATGCGTACGTATCATATATGTCAATGGATACATCACTGTGGTGCAATGATCAGTGTTGCGCATCATTATACCTAAATACTGAGTTCAATCATCAGTGAGATTTATAGTTTTGGCGCTTCCAAGATCGAGCTATATACATACACACACACACACACACACACACACACACATATATATATATATATATATATATATATATATATATATATATATATATATATATATGTGTGTGTGTGTGTGTGTGTGTGTGTGTGGAGGACGAGAGGATATCAGTTATCTCATAACAACCGATGTTTTGTCGATAAATTGATGTCTTCATTTGAAAAAAATGTTCCACTAGATTCAAATGGACTAACAAACAATGTTCTTCGCGACAAAGCAAAAATATAATTACGTTACGATATAACCAACCAGTTATATATATAGCGAGACGTTGAGAGTTAGAGACTATTCTTCTATATCTTGAAAATGCAATACTACTTACACAACTTTTCATGTAAGTAATTTCACAGTAACAAATTTGACAGTATTTTAAAGAATTTTAATTCATGCTGATTAACTGAAGTAATTGGTGTTAATTATCCATTCGTGTTTATGAGTGACACATCATAAACTAATATCAATATGGGAGTTCAGATGGTGTAAATATATGTGATCACACATTGGAAACTGTCAACCAAAACATTCAACATCATCTTTTTACACTTTCCAAGTTTATGGCTGGCAATGTATGTATACATATATTGCGCACACGGACCACGCTAATAGAGCTAAAGCCGAAAACTGGAATATTTACTTATTATATCAGCAAATGCAGTTCTTTTGAAGGTTTATAATGGGGGATTTAATTTGCAACGTTAGTTTGTGCAAAACTATTCTTTCAGCTTGTGTCCTTTACGCACTCATTTCGATGATCATTGCCCAACAAAAGTTGAGAGAAGTAACTTAATTATTGATCATCTCTTTTGTCCAATGATTTAATTGCTCGACCCCAACATAGCATACTTTGTTTGGAATATGAAGGTTTCTTTTGAGTGATTAACCTGACCTGTTGATATATTTCATGAAAACGTCAGAACCTAATTGCAAAATCGTTCTCAATCTTTCATCCATCAATAGTTGCAAGGCCAGAAGAAATTGATTGAAGAACAATTCTATTTTCATTATGTTCCCATTATTTCTGTGGTGTTTTCAAATCAGATATTCCTGGTCAGAATTATGTTAATTGTAAAGATATCTTAGCAGCACATTTCATAAAAAATAAAGCATCAAGAACAACAATGAAACAGAAATGAAAATGTTCCACTTCAGCAAACTTTTCTATTTTGAATCAATGTTCAAGCTCAACGCAGTATCTCGCCTTCAGGTAACTGGATAATTACTAATTATCTTGGGAGGTCACCCCTTATTTCATAATATTTTTATCAGAATTTGAACTGAATTCTTCTCTTCGAGGTATTTTATTCTTAATCAGACTTTAGGTAGCCATTTTTACTGTTCGACCCTGGCAATTGATGGCAACAACAGGAAATGTTTACCGTAATACCCTTACGCTGCATATTGTTTGTGCCGTTCCTGATTTTTTTTTCAAAGTGGCAAGTTAACTTATGGCATATCTGCTGATGATTAACCCCCAAGAGGGTTTACAGAAACCGACTCCGAAAATTATACATGTTAAAATACTTTCATGTGCACACACACACACACACACTCACACACACACACATGCACGCACACACACACACACACACGTACATACCCATGTATACCTGTCCCGTTCACTTGTGTTAACGTATTAGCGCCTGCGTCTATTCATCAACATTTTGGATGTAAAACCATAAGAGATGTTAATCTATGTACAAGCAGGAATACACACATACACACACAGACACACACACACACACACACACACATATATATATATATATATATATATACACACACACACAGACACACACACACACACACACATATATATATATATATATATATAGAGAGAGAGAGAGAGAGACAATTGGGTACTTATTGGGATCACTTTGACATTCTTCCAGATGATAGTAATGAGTTGATAACATTAGGCAAAGAAAACAGGAATTGGATCATTTTCTATTCATCTTATTAATGTATTGCTATGTTATTAAATTCTTTGTTATGAACAACTTCACATTATGAGAAAATCGATGATGATGCTAAATTTTATCTTTTGATAACATAATTTCCAAAACAATTAAAAAACTCACTAACCAATAACACAACGGAAATATATTGCAAAAATAGGAAAAAAATGAAAGATAAATCGAAAAAATCAAAGGCAAAAATCAAGAACTTAGTACACGATGGATAATAAAAATGAAAAACAGAAGTGCTAATATGATGAAGCAGGGCTTTGCACCCTGGAAGTTAAGCAGTAAAATACGTACTTCCATATATATATATATATATATATATATATATATATATATATATATATATATATATATATATATATATATATATTCTTATGATATATATTCTGATGAATATGTTGGGAGAATCGACATTTTCTGATTAACTACTGTTCTTGAAGATGATACCATCAATTGGTTCACATGCAGTTGGATATTTCCAGCATAACAAATTTTATATTCCCGAAGGTGAACACCCAACAAAAGAGACACGGATGTCACATCATTTTATACTTAGTGATCACTTATCTTTATAAACATGTGCTCATTTGGTAAAAAAAAGTTTTTGTTGTATTGTATGAATAACAATCATATTCAATACATTATGGTTACATCCTATATAAAATGACTGAGTCAATGAATCATGAGGGGACCTTAAAAACAATAACATGACGGTATATATTGAAACTATAGCTGGGGTAAAGGTGGTATTCGATCAACATCAACATGGGAGATTCGTTAATGTAGCTATTTTGTTTTCAAGTTCCAGAAGGTGTTACACGCTAAATAACCGATGATCCTTACATAGAAGATTCATTTTCTCTCTCTCCCTATCTCTCTCTTTCTCTCTCTCTCTCTCCAATATATAGTAAACGATACAGTTCCAAATGACGATTTGTGAGTGTACCCTCTCGGCACCTCAAAGACAATTGCAACACTACGATTCGCACTAAACTGAGCAATGTCTACCGAATGTTTTTCGCTGAGACACTACAATTCAGTCTATTCATTTGGATCTAGAATGTATTTACGATCGTATAAAATACACAGCAATCCGACAAAAACCTGATAGTACAGTTGTTACGTCAAGGTTTGTATTGAGGGTTGTTGTACACCTTTGCCAATATAGAATAGAACAAGTTATACTTGTTTGCATGTGTGCTTTTCCTCGGATTTCGAATTTTGTCCAGCCTTGGCCGTCTTCCTGACAGAAAGCTACCGATATCTTTAAAAAAATAATAGTTTCCCTCCATTCATTTCTGAAAAAAATAATCTAGAGTTGTATTCGACTTCAAGCCAGTATAGTTCAAATATATTCTTACAACTTGATAACCCTCGCAGATTTTATATATTTTAATTTTTATGAATAAATTTTGCATTTCTAGAGATACACTGAACAATCTGTGGGGTCTGTGTAAAATGATTGTGTACCAGCATTCAAAAAGATCAGCATTGTCTTCCTCAACCATGAAATATTCAATTGCATGAATCGTAAACTATTATTATTGTTAAGCATATCGTTAGTGTATCGACACAAATGATAATAACAACAAAAATGATCGCCTGAAAGCGACAGATTTTGTCATTAAATGTTCTTTGTCAGTGATTTTCGAAACCAACTGAGATCCAAATCATGATCAAAACGTAAATTAGAAATCATGTATTGGTAATCCATAATATTGGTTCTCGAAAAGCATATCATTCACTTCCTAAGAGAGAATGGTGTCTAATATTTAGGGCAATAGCAGATTAGTGAAAAATCTCTATCAAAGTGAAATATCAAACTATAAAAAATAACAAGTATAGACTGCCTTTTATCAGCAAATATTTTGATACTTTTTGTAAATATATATCATAAGACCATAACACTTAAATCAAAATTACATACAGTGTCGCACTGATCACTTAATGATGCACTTGGTTACATTTTCAGTGATGTTTTCTTGGTTCATCAGGGGTTAAAAGTATTCAAGCCATTCAACACCCTCAGGAAGGCGACTCAATTCGGTCTGGTCAAGCCTTGGCTTTTTGACCAACAACTTTCCTCATCTGATCAACAGACACCTTTAAGTAATCTCTATGACCTTTCGTAAACTGGCTTGTGTGATACTCACCATGTTGTATGCCGTACATAGAAACTGATTTACAATCTCAACGTATTCCACCTCTTCGCATTCCGAAAGTTGAATATTCTTCTTCCAGCTCAAGGTACTTTTATATCCTCAATGCAATCTTCTCAGGGAACAGTGAGTTCATAGAAAATGATCAGTTTGAAGGTTTCTTAAATGGCCTCGGCGATAGTAATTCAACGATTAATTAAGAATCCAGTCGCTTCATCGGGTCGATTTTGAGCTCCTTAGTCTTGTACTGCTATTAGCTGGCCCGGGAGGTTTTCCTTCCTGATAAAGCTAGCCAGTCCTCAGTTTTGAGAATGATCAGATATAGTGTAATTAGTCCAGCAGGAGTGTTGGCCATCATTTGTTGGACAAGACCCTTCCCAAGGATCTGCCAGACCCCTCTAATGGATTCTTTGGCATTATTGATTCATGTTATTTTCTTGAATATGCTGGGCTGTTCCGTCATATCTTTGTGTGATTTTTAGTATGATTCTCTCATATGCACGTTACATGGCTTTCAGTTTGAAGCTCAATCTTTGTGTTACGATCTATGGTACAGCTCCATAGGTGACTGACGAATCTAAAAATAAAGTTTACGTTATCTAGATAGAACATTTCCAAGTAGTTACTCGTTTGGAGTTGGAATAAATCATCAACCAAACCAAAAAAGAAAAAGGCTCTGCATCAGATAACATCACCATCTAAATACACAAAAAACTTCGTAAAGACATCACCCTGAAGCTAGCCATCAGATTAGAACACTGCAATCATATTGATATTGCATAAGAAACAGAACACAAGAGATCTAAACAACAACAGGCCAACAAGCCCACTCAAATACATATACAACCATTCTACCATATTGGTCATCAATCCAAAATACTGAAACGATAAATGAAAACAAACAACTAGAACAGGCTAGATTCAGGGAAAAATACCTTATTATTGACGAACTCAATTCAGTATTTCAAATGAAAAGGAAGCAGAAGGATATAGAATGAAGCACTTTGGCATTTGCCAGCTATAAAAAAGACCTTCGACTCAGTGGAAATCCTAACGGTCATCGATGCTATCATACAAATAGGCGTAGACACTGAACATGCCAATGTCTTGCAACATATATACCAACACAGCAATTCATTTATCAGGCTTCATAAAGACTTCGGGCCTTTCAAAGAAGCAAGACAAGGCTATACCCGCCCAATTAAATCTAGTGCCTACCTCGAGATGCTCTTCTGAAACTTAGACTGAGAAAAACACAGGAATCATAATAGACGGTGTATACTTAAGTGACCAGATGAACTGGTAATATCATCCTATTTGAGCAACAAGTTCATGATTTCCACATAATGTTAATGAACTGAATGAAGAAGGCAAGTTGGTCTTTACATGAACTCCAGTAAAACAAATGCCATATGCAACAATCATGTCGAGGAAAACAATCGAAGACAAAAACGTAGATCTGAGAAAACAGACTACTACATCTACCTATGACAACAAATCTCTGTGAAATCCTAGAAAGAGGTAAATAGCAAAAAATCACTTTCGGATGGCAAGTTTTCTGTAGATCAAGCTTTGAAAACAAGAAAATCTTATAAGTCTTTAAGACAGATGCATCCCCTCGATAGTAAAAAGTTAGCAAGGTTATTGGAGTTGTGATTTCAGAGTTATTTCCAAATCCATATTAACTTTCATTTTCCTTTTATTTGAATAGTCATAAACTTGCACATGAGATTAAATGCAATATTTAGAAAAAAATAAATTAAACAAAAACGATTGCTTTTTTTCACAGTTCTGATCTTATTTTCTGTTGACTTATTTTTTTTTTGTCTTACAATGTTAAATATTCCAATACAAAACATAAAATTTACTCCAAATATAAATCGGTTCCTTATCATAATTTCAATAAATGCAACACGAACATCACCTTCATTCAATCATGCATGAAAAATTGACCTTCAGTATACATTTGGAATAAGTGTAGCCTAGAAATATTATCTGTTATACCATTGGTTTTATACGAAATCATGTACATCTAAACGATACGTATTTTTAAAAAAAATTCTTAATATTCATATTCAGCTTAAAAATGTTTCAATGATTTCCCAGAATATTCATCATTTACATAATTTATCATAGATATTCTTTAAATGGTATTTCTCGAATTTCTGCCTCAGTATTCATATCAAACTGGGAAATCATATAGTTTAATCATTTTTGCCGACGAATATCTAGCGGATAAAGGAAGGTAAAAAAGAATCACTTTTTTGTTTGTTTTTTTATTGGAAAATCATTATTACAGTTCATGTATTTTACTGAAATTAAAATCTTCACACGTTCCGTTATTTCCCTGGCTGGAATGGAAGCAATACCCCAAAACCATGCAGGTTTTTGATATTCTCTCTCTTGCCTTTGCGTGTTTTTCCTTCCAAATTAATTCATTGTGTTTTTCCTCAATTTTCTGTTATCCTGTTTCATTTCCAATATTTCAAGTGATGAGCATGTTTACAATCGCATATTATATCGAGCATCAAGCTTTATTGCGATTATTCCCTCTCTATTGTTGATTATGTTTCATTATTTTGTTCTACTTGATCACAGATTGGCGAGGATATGATACATTTTTAAATTATTTTTTTCTAAAATTCCCGAATGCATGTTCTAATATTTTGTACATTTCTTCATTATTTTCTCTCAGAAAAGTTTTAGAATTCGTAACAAACATTCCCTCGCCGCTGCCACAATCTGAATTGCTATCACATCGCATTCAATCACGTGGACTTTATTACTGCAGATCAGTCTGGCTTTTTACACTTTCTTTACTTCTTATTGTGTTTTCATTTGTTGCAAATATCGCTGTTGTTTTAGCTGGCTGGTAAGGTTCTCTTTTTGTTGTTATTTCTCCACGGAAATTTAATTAAGATACCTGGCTGGAGGCTTATTCCACGGTTACAAGATTAAATTGAGAGTGACATAGATTTTTTTCAGATCCCCCCTTATACCTCTCATTGATCCTCGCACACATTCATACAGTAATAATCGGACATAAGTGGTCTAGCACCTACATTTTCCCCTTCAATACGATTGCGCTTATGTACGTTCGCATACGAATGTACACATAGCATTCATAACACTGAATTTAAAGATGTACATTTACGTCAACCTGTACGGTTTCTCACAGACACAAATGTATTTGAATATTGATAAAAATACCCCAAGCTCATATTAATCCGTATATATTTCAGATATGCTCTCTATAAGAAAACAATGAATGCATAAACTTATACATAGCATAACATATGCAAATTCAAGTACAAGTCATACAGTACGATTTCCATTGTTCTATTTCAGTTTGAATTTGTTATGCTGAATTATCACACACCACAGGTCAAATAATCCTTGAGTTGGATTACACAGTACCAATACAACGAAATGCACCCAACCCTCTTATATTACACCAAACATGCATTCTAGATACTACAAATAAATAGATATATAAATCAAGAATTTATGTGAATAACAACTTTTAATTAATGCTGGGCGGACTACTTGATATCGGACTATTGGATACAGCTAAATCTTGAGCAAATTTCTATACGTACTGTAATACGCTAAACCCATGCATTAATTTAGTTATATTAAGCACACACGTATAAAATTATTCAGGTGACATGTACATAAAATGAAATTAGTTTTCATTCGACTGGGCATTGAAGTACAAGCTGAAGCGAAGAATTAATGGAATACGAATTTAGTACAGACTTGTGTCGCTATCCTTTACGATATTGTTATATACATGCTCAGGAAAACTAACCACCCCTATGGAACTGGTGTTATTGTTTTCTTTCATTCTTTTTCCTAATTAGTATCTTACTTCTTCGAGGCTCTCAAAAGTGCATATCAAGATTGGGCAATATTTTGGTCAAGCTGGCAAAAATAATTTTCATCTTCATTTTGGCCATTCATTAACGTACAAAAAGTCAAATTCACGTATTCTTGACTTTTAATATGAAAATTCAAAATATAGATTACTATTAGTATATTATTGAATATTATGTTAAAACAATGTTTGCTGGATTCTCAAACTCTTTTGTTTGAGGTATAGGTAAGTGTGTCGTCTGAACGATGTTGGGCATCTTCTTTTGTTGATTTGGTAAGGTATTTCAAGCGTGTATATAATTGCAATATTATCAATTGGGTCAATGACCCTACATTTAACAAACCTCCGACATACAGGACTTTATTTTCCGATACTGCTGTTTTTTGTTGTTTTTTTTTCCTTCCAGCAGAATCCGATCTTGTGACCTCTGGTGATCTACTTACAAAAAACTACATCCATAAAAAGAAATCCTGGAAACAGATTGATGAAACAATTTAAACACAACAACTTGAATTAGCAAAATGCATGATTATTCTGTTCAATATAAACATTTTGAATTTGAATCAGAAAATAGTGGTCGTAAAATTGCACCACTTTTCAACGGATTATTTGCGAAGTATTTTAGCTAAAAGCGTCCGTAAATCGATATAATTTTCTCTTTACTGGCGAGTTTTATCATTCCATGCACCAGTAATGTAGAAAGCTATAAATCCCTCAAATTAAGTGAATTTATCCCCAAAAGAGGTGAAAATTTCCCTAAATTCACTTCGATGACCCTTTCACCCCTGGTAACCTCTTCAACATATCAATCTGAATAAACAACTATTTTAATTAATAAAGTTTCTTAATTAAAACATTTATTTTTGTTGTTGTGTACTGTATGCTTCTGAAGATTTTGAATTTTCTGTTTCCGTTATCTCTAAATTCTGATACTTTTCTTCAGCTGAATAATCGCCTACATATCTCCATTGATAGAAGTGAGTGTTACCGTGGAAACATGTAAATTACTCATAGCTCACTTGAGTTTCTTCTTATTTTAAAGAGAACATTTCTGATTCTCAATCAGTTTACTCAGTCGAACCATCTGTATCCAGGGTGGTGTATGGCAGGCCCAACTCGCCTGCGGTCTTGTATAGTCAACCCATTATGGGATATTGGTGCTTATTTAATTTTTAATGTTCATTTTTTGTTTCCTTTTTTTATCCGCCTTTAATTTCTAAGGAAACATGATATAACATTTTCAGTTCTACAATGGATAATCGGGACTACACGATTCCATGTGTATTCTGATACGGAACTAGTCAAGCTGAATAAAAGGAATATATTTATACGAATAGAAATAATTTATTCACACAAATAAAACGTATGCATGTATACACTCACACATCCACATCCACACATCCACACACACACACACACACACACACATATATATATATATATATATATATATATATATATATATATATATATATATATTATATATATATAACACGCTCACAGACACTTATTCATGCATACATACTTGTGCATTAATGCTTCCATGCATGCTGTGATGCATATTTTCTTATTCATCTCAGTAAATATAGAAAATAAAATGACGAATCAGAAAGGAAAGATCCTGATACCGTTTTAAACTGCAATTTTCTTCCATGTTGTTCGCTTACGCAGATTCGTTGCCTAATCTCTACCTATCGCTGTCATATCAACCGAAGTATTGCATATTTACGCAATATCAAAGATGGCTGAGTAGATGGCAGTGTAGGTGTGATAGAATATTTTCCATTGAGATTACCATTTTTTCCAGTGGTAAGGTTTCACTCTAGTTTCCTGTTCCACGGAATGAAATAAAACTGCAATATGTGTTTTTAAGGGTGATAGGAAATATACAAAACCTACGCACATTATATCTACAAATAACTCATATAATACAACTTCTATAAAAAGAACACATTACGTGTGTTGTAATCTGATATGCATGGAAATATATATATATATATATATATATATATATATATATATATATATATATATATATACAAACCACGAATAACGCCATGTGTATTCATATACATTAAAAATGAATCCAATAAGATATAGTGATATATACAAATGTTAGAACTTATCTAAGAAATTTTGAGAAACATTAACAATACTGCTATTATGCAAACATATTGAACACCAGTAAGTAAAACACAATATATATATATATATATATATATATATATATATATATATATATATATATATATATATATATATTCTAGAATTCATATGTGCATTTACTTATAAATATATATATAGATGAATCAGCGTACTCTGCACACACACATTCACACACACACACGCACATATATATATATACATTTAAGGGTAAACTTTGCATATGTCTGCATCAACACTTGAAAGAATAAACTCACACACACAGTATACACATATACATATATATACATACATATGAAAGAGTATACTTCACACACACACACACACACATATATATATATACATATATATATATATATATATATGAAAGAGTGCAATTTACACCCACATACATGCACAACCACACGCACACACAAACACGCACATTTATGTATTTTTTTTTATATTTAAAAGCGTATAGGTACTGAAAATGAATTATTCGTATGGTTTCTCAAATCATGTAAGTGTGTGTTCCAGTTAATGAACAATTGCAAGAAATAGAAGGAGGAGGAGAAAAATATCAAAGAAAATTTGCCAGAAATCTGATATAGGTTACATATTCATTTTGATGCTAAAATCATATTCAACGGCAAAAATAGAGACAAAAAATAACGGAAGCTTTGGGCAGAGAAAGCTGCGAAAGATTTCTATGTACGTGACGAGCAAAACTTAAACAAGTACATGTGCATGGAAACGTCAAATGTAAAGCTCGAATTATACCGTCGAGGATGTCGGGGTTATTTGTTCGCTTTTCAATGCAAGCCACCAGCTTATTCATCCTATCGAGTGATTTAAATCGGAATTTCCTAATTCTTATGCACGCATGCAAAGAATGCCAAGAAACGTTGGATATGTTTTCTCGCTTTCTTCTTACTTTCTACCATGATGGTTCAACGAGGACATCAAGTTTGTTTTGAGATTTTACCAAACAAAAAGATACACATTTGACTGTTGAGAGGATCGCTCTTGTTGGATTCTGTTATGAGAGACAATTTTTTTTTATGCAGTTGTGTTTCATACTTTCTCATTGTCTATCATAGGATTGACAAGTCTATTGAACATTTAGCAAGGAGATATAACAACAAATGGAACAGAAGAGGAACAAAAGTGTGTCCATGAGACATTAAAGGCGGTAGAACTAACTAGACACAAGAGAGATGAGCTATGGCAATGGTTAGCACAGTCACAGTTGTGACGGAAGGAGATGTGAAGGGCTGCTGTCCAGCAATATATATATGTTTGTTTGTTTGTTTGTTTGTTTTGTGTGTGTGTGTGTGTGTGTGTGCATGTGTGTGTGTGTGTGTGTGATCATGAGTGTGCGTGTGTTAGTGTCCCTGATATTCACTCAAATTATTTAGATGATCTGAACCAAGCCTCTCATGCATAAAGAAATGTCATGCAGGGGATCTTCAAAATGAATGTTTGGTCGATCCTTTTCAGTTACAAGAGTTCAATAACTAAGGATGGATTTTTAAAAAATGTCGGTAGCACATATCCTACGTTGTAGCTATATGTCTACGTGACACAATATTTGTAATATATTTCAATTATATTTTGTGGTAACGTTGGTCATGGACGAGGAAGTAAGTGATTCAAGTGCAAGGCTATCCATGCAGAGTTACATCCCCTGAATTAGGGCCAGATGTATCGAGATAGTTTACTAATTTGGTTCCGTTTAAGGTTTTTCCTTGGCAATTAACTGAAATGCCATTTGTAGGGTTTGCTTTGAGAGGACAAAATGATGTATGTATACACTTGTTTTAGGCGTAGGCAATGGGATACGAAGATTAATTTCCCAAAGAAGACAAATATGCAAACTGTGACATTCCATTTTTTGAATTAAAAAAAAGTACATTATCAAATTTTCTCCGACGAACTAACAATGGGGATTTTCTCTCTAAGGATAGATAGTACAAATTTGGTTCACAACCATCAGAGAAAAATTATCAATAGTTAATTCCGCGATGTTGAATTCATGAAGAGTAGTGTTGCTTTAATTTTTTTTCTCTCATATATTCATTCCAGACCATCTACTGTTTGATCTGAATCATTTTCTACGCGAAATCATGCCAAATCAAAGTTGTATTATTCCTTAAAAATACGCCTCTTTCACTTGAGAATTCTATTGATCCTCAATGGCTACTTTGTATCATATAAGTTTATGAATATCTATATCAAACATACATCTCATACAGCTGCAGTGCTATGGTTTGCAGGTTTTTCATACAGACAAAGTCATCAAAATTGTGATTTTGATCCAAGCTGGATATATAAATTCCATCGTTCACTGCAAGACCCTCCAAACATATGACGACATTAGGCTCCCCTTTTTATGAAATACGCGCCTGGTGTTGATGAATTATTTTTAGCAGACTTATCGCTTCGAACAATTCCAGTGAATTTGATCTTCACTGCGTCGTCCATACTAGCAAAGAAGATATTGAAGCATTCTTTAGGAAATTGGTATTCAAAACAGAACCATTGTTAAAATATAACCTGAATACGCATCAAAATTAAAACCACAAATCAGAAAAGCATATTTACGTAAAAGGAAGAAATCCTTGTAAACAATATTTTTGCTCATATACATGTGTATGTTTAAGTCATTTTAAATTCTATCTTTCGATAAATGTTCCTTTGAATCGTTCTTTCTATTTTGATTGAACTATAACTTACTGTGATGAAATAGAAAGACAAACTTTAGTTTTAGACGATGCATTACATGGCAATTTTCTCCTGATATGGAGCTGCACACAAGACCTATGGATTTAATATTCTTCCTACTCCTCTC
>OY735199.1:54421369-54431369 GCA_963457665.1 Thysanoteuthis rhombus | reverse complement strand
TTCGATGGCGTAAGTTGTGCTAATAAAAATCGTGTTCAAACATTGTCACTTCCAAATTTGCTGCTGCTGATTGATCAGTACGATGTGCTTGAGTCGAGATAATCAGTATTTAAATAATTTATAGACATTTGTTTTCAAGCTGCTTGATGATCCATCCCGCTGTGTGCTTTGCTGTGGAGTTAGTGTCAGGTACTAATACCTAAAACTGTTATTATACGTAGGATAAGTTTGTGTGCGTGTGTGTGTGTGTGTGTGTGTCTGTCTGTCTGTCTGTCTGTGTGTGTGTGTGTGTTTGTGTCTGTGTGTGTGTGTTTGTGTGTGTGTATGTGTGTGTGTGTGCATGAGTGTGCTTGTGTGTGTGTACGCATGCGTGTGTGCGAATCGATTATGTGCAATGTTTTGTGAGTCCAGCTTTTTAAAATCAAATAGGGACACACATGTGGATTGCAGTTTATGTTACTTAAATTTGTTCAATTTGAATTAGCATGCAAATTCTTAATATTTTTTCCATTTTTTCTTCTTTTGAATTTTTTGATTATATTTTAGCTTTTATAATTTTCATTTAGAGATATTTTTTTCTTTTGCAGGTAAGTGGAAATCATTTCTCTTGACCAGTTCAAAATTGATGGAAAATATGAATAAGTAAGTATCTTAAAAAACATATGCTTGCACATCAATCGTATGTTCAACTTTTCACCGCAAACATCCAGTGCAACACAACATATTTAGTGCATACAAAACGATATCATATCAATAAAATAATTGATATTACTGCATTTCGCTATAATATCATATATATATATATATATATATATATATATATATATATATATATATATATATATATATATATATATATATATATATATATATATATGTATGTGTGTGTGTGTGTGTGTGTGTGTGTGTGTAGGGGGTGTAATGTGATGTTATATGTTGAATTAGATTTAATCAACGTCCATTAGTTTCTTGCAAACGGCTAAAATCGATCTGAATTCGTCAGGTGAAATTCAATTCAGAGTTTGAGAACATATTTATTTTCCCTTCTTTCTTTTTCCCTGATCTAAAATGATTAGGTCAGACAATCCTTTTCTTCATAAACACCATGCTGAAATTTATCTCCAAAAAAGTTTGTGAGGGATCAAAAAATAGCTCTTCAATTCAAGTCATCAAAAATGTCAAGTCAATGTTCAACTATCTACAATACCAAAGTCTTTCTTTTCTTGTTTCCTATTGCTGACTTGCGTAGACCAAGAACAGAATGATTTCAATTTCAAAGAGATAGAAAAAAAAACATTGCTGCAAAGCAGCCATTAGTCATTGCAATGTGTAGCATACAAAATCAAGGCAGGGTGGAGTTCTTAAAAAAAGAGGGCATTATGAAATCAGCCCTGTTTTGTTCTCTGAAACATAGAGTTTTGAAAACGTAAATTGACGTCTCCTGGCACTGAACCTCTCAGTACTAAACAATACAAATATCAGATCAATGTACACAATTTGTGTCAGATAGATGAAATGTATACCTCATGGTCATCAGTCTGATATACTGCCGATACAGTTGTTCAACCCCCCCCCCAGCAAGCGATTTTATTTCAAATGAATGTCAGAACTGATTTGAGATATGAAATTAAATAAAGCGTAAAAACGAGAAATGGAAGAAAAATCGAACCAACAAATATGATCAGTTTGAATGCGTTTAGCTTTAAAATATTTTGCGCACACTTTCCTTTAATTCCATTCTTATTCATTCCTACTTCATTTTTTTGTATGATTTTCAAATCTGACTGATGACGTGACAAGAGGAAAAGACAAGTGATCTGTTTAAATTATCTCCTTTCCCTCACAGAGCCATCCGCTTAGAATTATCGACCTCACTCTCCCACATGTCTTAATTTAATCAATTAAATGAGGTTAATCCTGATCTGTCCAGAGAACAGCATGCACGACACACCACAGCGGAACGTCCAATCGTCACTGATGTCCTTTACGACTTACGCCTTGAGACAAAAAGGCTAAAACTTGCACAGCACTGAATGTATACGGCTTAATTTCATTATTCATCATCATCTGCATCTTTGACAGTTGAAAACAGTGAGCTCTCCTACAATTCTGATGTCATAACTTGAGTACCAAGTTCGAGATATGTTCTATTGGTAAAGTCATATATTTAGATTATTTCTCCATTCTAGCCAGGAATAATCACTGGTTGTAATTGCACTCGTGTTAATGCATTGTTTAATAACAGGATATTCTTACAGCCAGTTTGCTTCAAGATTGGAATTATTTTACACCTACAACACTGCAATTTTCATTTTCAAACTAAAAATAGTAAATCCCTTAGAATAATGCTGTATAAAGTAGAATAGGAATCAGAAAAAAATCCAAATGGAAAACAGAAAGGTTACTGATTAGCCTGAACTCATCAAGACAATGGAACACAGTGTGGGTTGAAGGATATAATTTTCCGGATATGATATATGATCTCCCACACTGAAAGATATGAAGAAAGTCCAAACCAAAATAAGTAGTAGTAGTAGTAGTAGTAGTAGTAGTAGTAGTAGTAGTAGTTGTTGTAGTAGTAGTTGTAGTAGTAGTAGTTATCGATGCCATCTTATTTGATGTTGATATTTCACTGTTGTAAGAGGGAGGAAGCATGTGGAGTTGGTGAGAAGTAAGAGTAGGTTATGTTAGAGGGGAATTGGAAGAAAAGTTAGTTGTTGAAGTGTTTCAGTGTACAAGAAATGAAAAAAAGGGTGAAGCATACTTATGATCCAACCTTATCCAGTGTGAAAAGCGTTCTCGTTCTTTCCGTGAGAAATTATTCTATTTGGACTAATGACTAGATTTGCTATTTTTGAGACAAAATGGAAGCTCCCAGAACGTTTATGATTGGACTGTTGGGGAAGTTCGAGAGAGATTTGACACAATCGTGTTTTCTGGAACTATTGACTTTTTTTTATCATTTGCGCTCTCCCCGGGTCGGAGTTATGGTTAAGGAGATTCAAGTGTCGGACTAAAGCAATTAGTCGATTATCCAGAATGAAAGTCTTTCGGCTTTGCTAAATTCGTTTCGTGAGGGATCTGGCTGCCTTACTTACGTAGACTCAGTTTTGGCAAGGAATCAGGTAAAGTCGAGCTTCAGGCGAAGGGTTCATATGTGGTTTTCTGGACTTTTTGGATGATCGATATTATATTTTTGTCCAGATCATGTGATTAATGACTTTGTTGGTAGTGTGATATATTTCTGTATGTTTTTTGGTAATTTTCGCTTATTTCAACTTAATTCTATGTATTCTATATGCTTTCCTCCATGCACATTGAAAAATAAAGATTTCTCGATGCATATTTCACTTTTCATTCGTCAGGGAGTACATATTCCGAAGACCCCCTAGGTAAAGACTATGACTATGCTACATGAAATTTCGTTAGTGTGAAATGAATAGTGATGATGGGGTCGTTTTTGTTGATATTTTCCGGAAGACACTGCATTGTCAGGTCTTGTTGGTTCAATGCTGTTGCATGTAAAGGAAAGATAAGGTTGCATGAGACTTAAATTCATATGTGAAATTTGTGGGAGATTATATATATATATATATATATATATATATATATATATATATATATATATATATATATATATATATATATATATATATAGTTGTTTAACCAGATCTTCTGATTTTCGATGTTGGTGGTATTTAATAAAGTGCCATCGATATGTTGGAAAAATGGGTAGTATTAAGTACGATACTATTGGAGTAGCCTGATTCAGGAATTCAAGCGAACATTCCACTGAGTGGTGAATGAAGAAATAAGGCACATTTTTGTTTATATACATTTTGATTGTATGGAAAAGAAAAAAAACATTGATTTGTAACAAATGTGCATAGCTTAATCATTTTGATGACTGGTGGGGTTAATTGGTCGATGGAGATACAATCTTCACGTTGTAAAACATTCTATAATAGATATTTACGCAAACAGTTTTCAAATCTTGTGTAAAACTGTTGGCAACAAGTGGTTAACGCCAGTGATATTCTGAATAAGAATTTTCCCGCCCACTTTTATTCTTCAAAGGATTTTTTTTATTTTTACTTGTGACTCTACAATTATTCTATAATTGACTGTGACGGTGATTTCTATACCAATATTGTTTTCTGTGTCATGTCAAGAAATTGGAAAACAAATCTGTACAAATGATATTGAAAAAAGGAAGATGAAATCCTGTTTTTTTTGTTGTTTTTTTTTTGAAGACATCTCTAAATTGTGTCTTTCAATCAGACTCAAATATATCGTTGATATGAAAAACTACCTGTTTGAAAAAATGATAGTGGAAATATCCTTTATCCCTAAACTTGATCAACGATATCATCTTTCATCTATTCATATATGCACATTTAAATATCATGCATTATCGAGTCATTTTTCTGCGCTCATAAAACAACGTTTCTTAAAAATTGATTAGAAAAAAATCCAAATGACCACCAAAAACTGAAAGTTAATTTCCTAAAGGCTTGCAGTTGCCACAGAGATTTTGGTGGGAGAGGCTATGGAGTTCCTTAGTTTTATTAACTCAAACAGACAAACAGATATTTTGTGATCTCTTAGGTTGTGTGAACGCTGTGGAACCAATGGAACCAATTTAACTTGAAATTACATTGTAACTTGAGCACCCACTGAAACCTATCTTCAAGTAGAGTTTTCGAAAAATAATTTGCGAAATAAACGTCCGAAAGTCCTTTTGGAAGTACTGATTTTGGCTGTTCTTGACTTATGCAAAAATGGATCGACGAATATCCATCTACTCCAGCATGTTAACTTAAAGAAAGCTTTCGATTCTATGGAAATCCAAAAGGTCATTGATGATATCGTGGAAGGCGTAGACCCAGCATATGTCATGATCTTGTAGCACACTTATCGACGCAGCATTCCTTTTATCAGACTAAATACAGCCCTGAGCCCTTTTAACTCGAAAGGTTGATGACAAGGTGATACTCTTCACAGCCTACCTCAGGGTAATATTTCAGAATCAAAAGACTAAAAATAGATGGCGAATATTTAAATAACTTCACATTTGATCAGGACATCGTTCTTTTTTGCTGAGAACCTCCACCATCACTAGATAATGATCGATGAACTGACTGAAGAAATCAAGAATATCGTTCTTTACATGAATTTCAATAAAATAAAATTGATCAAATATTGTTCAAAACAAAATCGGACATTCATGTATAGGGCAAAAGAAATATACTTAGGAAGCAGACATCGGATATCAGTAGCATTTGGGGACATAAACCCTTACCTAAGGCCCATTACTGACAGGATTTGCACCTATGTCTTTTCAGCAATATTACAAAATATTATTTTACGTGTTGGTTATTGTTTACTAATATCATTCATGTAATATATAGTTGTTAACTGCCAATTTCAGTGTTGTTGGCAAACATATTTAAAGTTGTCAACAATTTTATACGAATCAAAACAATGGCTTTGACAAAAGAAGCTATGATATATTGTAACATTCATATTGTCATTAAAGAAATTGCATCAATTATTATAAATCACCGAATTTCTACTGATGAATTTTTTTTTTGTATTTACTTCAGTTCTCTTTTCATTTGATATAATCAATTTGATTTTTCCGATTATCATAATCATCATAATGGTAGAATAATTTTTCTTCATTTGCAAGCAAGGTTTTGTATTGTTCCTTTATATTAAAAAGGCAATAACGGAAGACTGAAGCGTGTTTAGCTATTTCTTCTAGCATAATTTTGTGAAATTGTGTGAATACATACGGACTTTCAATTAGATGGACTCTGTAGTTAATCAGAACTGGAGAATTCCACTAAGTTAACATCAAAGTAAAACCAAATCTAACATAATACAAATAATAAATCTGTCAATCAAAAATGAACAGATTTAATAAAGAAAACAGCGGAAAATCAATTTCTTATTGAACAAAAAAAATTATACTGAATTTAATAAAAGCGCATTAGGGGTCGAATTAATTTCGTTGGTTGTTCGAAGGCTTTGCTGCGATATTATTTTTTTTTTTCAAATAATCTTTTTGGAAATTCCGATTATCAGAAGTTATTAAGAACAAACGTGTTGTTAATCTTGACGAAAGGCGGGAAATTGTGTTGGCTATTCTTACACTCTGCAATTACTTCTGTTTTTCAATGCTTCAGTTTAATTAAATTTTTGCATTCTACGTACTCTGCCGATTTCCAGTGAGCACAAATGTACATAATTAACAGCCAACATTTACCCTTCGAATAAAAGCATTGCAGATGATCTTTCGTAACGTGAATATGGAGTTCTATTGATATGTATTCTCACCTGAATCTTTTTTCCGAAATGTTTAGAATGTTTTATAATAACGACGTGGACACATGTTATGCTATATTCGCTACTGAAACCCTAATAGAATTTCATTTACAGTGAAATTTACAAACGTGTAAATCTAAAGTTCTCAAAATATCCAAAAAGTTTTATTTCAGTTTTGGCCTAAAACCACATGATCGGTTCAAACAATCGTATATCGAGCCAGGCACCAAAATTGTATGAATCGTTCCTTCTTGCAACGTTAGCAAACATATCCTCAAACATTTACGACTTCCTGTCTTCAATTCAGCCAACTCCTTGTAAAAGCAAACACTTCATGAATCGTTAAAGACACTTTTGTAACGTAGATATTGACTTATCATTTGCAACGAATCTAAACAATGATAAAAGCATTAATTGATTTAAAATCGAAAATGATGGGATCTCGAAGCTACCAATTTGCATTCGTTTCATACCATCTGAACGACGTACTCTATGTGGTGTTTTTCGAAATTACCTACCTTGCCAAATTCTATCATCGGACAGCATTCAGAAAGATTAATAGGTGCCAGGTGGGTTAAGATTATCATCACTTTTGTTTTACTGTTCTGCGATATTCATTTGGGATTCATCAATGCATTTACCAAAATGGCTTGCAGGAAGGGATTAGAATTGCTTGAAGTAAATATAAGTTCCAAGAAGACAATCCTCTGAATGAAAAACTCTAACAATCGGCGTTAAATACGTCTAAGAAGGATCTATCCAGAATTTTCAAGACATTTTTTTCATGTTCCGTGCAGTGTTTCTTGACAATACATCGCTCACACACATCTGTCATCCTCCTACAATGTTGAGATTTGATTACCAGCAACTTCCAACTTTTCAAACGTTGGAAAGGAGATCTCGAACAGTAGAGGAAAGCACAAAAAGGCGATTGATTCCAATTACAAAAGTTTTTTTTTTAGTTTATTCTAAATGGCTGGATACCTTTCGGGAAGACCACGTATACTTGTTTTTTTTTATATGTTCAATATACAGGAATATATTCTGGAACGCATATACACTTATCTAGGCATACACAGATATGCCAACAGATGCTCATACAAACGAAAGTCGGTCCGTTTTTAGCTGTAATACATATGAACTTCTCTCCACAAAATGTTCAATAATTGTGATTTAAATTCTCAACTGATATAAGTACTGTGACAAGGAGGAAGATTATTAGAGGATAATAAACATCCGATGTGGAAAAAAACAAAAAATAAATCCATCGTTCAGCTACAAACATATTGATTTACCCGCGTAAACCATCATCATCACCAACATCATCATCATCATCAGCAGCAGCAGCAGCAGCATTTCAGCGGTTTCGGTTGTACAGAGACCCTTCCCCAAAATTACCCGGACCCCTCTATCATTAGAATCACGGAGCCAATTCTTTCTGAACTTCTGTAGCTATCACTTATTTTCTGTCGGTCACTTGTTGAGGGATCATCTTGTGAGACGTGATGACCGGCCCATTTGCGTTTTCTGATGGATTCTATGATATCTGTGACACTTGTTTGTTTTTTTCTCCGATAAATCGTGCTGTCTTGTGATACCTCTATGTGATGATTCAATCCTGTGAACGTTGCATCATCTTCCAGTTTTAGGTTCAACTTTTCAGTCAAATATCATCCGTCAGTTCCTTCAGTGACTATCACGAGGGTGCATTTGATCTATTCCTCCCTTTTCTGAAACTTTTTTTTTGTCGAAGATTGAGCTTTGAAAAAACTTGCCTAGAGTGATTTTTTGTTCGATTTCTTTTTACTTTCGAGGATCTTGTAGAGATTTGTTGTCCTAAGTAAACGTAGCGGTCTCCCTTTTTTTCGATTTCTGCATTTTCGTGTTTTTGTCGTTAACACGTTTGTAGAACAAGCCATTTGTTTTACCGAAGTTCGTGCGAAGACCAATCTCCATCCTTCCTTCATTCCGTTTGTCTAGCATCATTTGGAGTCTGTAGATGTGTTCGGGTACATTCAAGCGAATATTTATGAACGTATCTATACATGTGTGAGTAAGTATTGATATTGAAATAAGAAAGATAAACTCTACACAAATATAAATCCGGAAAATGGAAGATAGCCAGCCAGCGGTTTGGGATTTGATTAATAATCTAATCCTTCTGATCCAGCAGTTCGCTCTCTTCACAAAAAGAAAATAATTTTATAATAGAATTCCCTCAGTATTGACACGTACATTAGTTTGGCGCCTGGTACTTGATGTAATTCACGCAATAGAATGCCTATGAATGGTGGTAAGCGTCTGTTTTATCAAACAGCCAGCGCGAGCGACAAAAGACTGGCTCTAATGAAAATATAGATTAACGATATTTCTTCCTGCTTTGGTAATCTTCGAGCTCAAAATAAACATCGATCAGGATAAAAGTTGACCGACGTCAACGGAGACGCAAGGAGAGCAGTCGATAATCAATCACTGTGAAAACCTCGTGAGACTTTGAACTCCCGCTACTTAAAAGGCTCACGCCATTTTATTAACATCCTGGCCTGTAGCATGCGTTGACAGTGCAGTTAGAATAGTTTCGTTGATTGGAAAACCATATTAAATCCTGGTGTATTTGAAAGCGTGCAGTTCTAGTTGGCTGATGAAATCGGTTTTAATTCTCACTGGATAGATAGCTGGAAATAATTTACTGAAATGGCATGAATTTGATTAAAGAAAACATATACAATATTTAAAGCTGCAAATATATGTATATATATATATATATATATATATATATATATATATATATATATATATATATATATATTTATATATATATATGTTTGTGTGTCTCTGTGTGTGCATAATTCTCCTCTTTTTTAGATGCACATTTTAATTATCGAGATGGTCACTCGTACTCTGGATAAAAGTATATGCACTTGATATCAATTTAATACATAGACTAGAAAGCTTTGCAGCTTTAAACGCTAAACATATTGATCTTTGTAATTATTTTAAATTGATTCGTGACAAAGATATCAAATCGTAATTGTTAGCAAATTCGTTGTGCTGATTCTCACCATGGAGTAGTGAATTTGATTCTCTTGATGTACCAATGCTTGTTTCATTGAAACAAAAATAATTTAAGGATCAGTAATGAAATTTGATTTTGCACAAAGTTATATTGGGGAAATGATGGAGCCTTGCCAGCCTTGAAATTCTGGATTCAAATATATCTTCTCACCTTCAATTGAACTCAGATCCCTGCCGCTGAGGGGGAATACATAACGAGAGCAGCCAATAGGTAGTATTTTAACACATAAATATCTCAACGTTTTATTTTTCTTCCAACCTCACTTTTCTTCTCTTTCTTTCCACCATTTTTTCTTTTTGTTTCCTTACAATTTCTGTTTCTTGTTTTTCTTCCTACATTTTCAAACATTTCAAATCTATTTTTCTCCTCCTCTTTTTGCTAATACTCTTCAGCGTTTTTACTTCCCGTCTTCAATGTTGGCACTTTGACTCCTCGTTTTCCCCTTTCACTTCTTATTTCAGATCTTTGTTTTCTTTATTTGCTTTTTTTTTTTCCTTTTTACACCAGCAAGAGACGAATTAACACGATGCCTCTCCAGCTATCTCTAATTGATTATGGCATCATAGGATTTTTAAGTCATTTTTGGGGAGAGAC
>OY735199.1:54393869-54416369 GCA_963457665.1 Thysanoteuthis rhombus | reverse complement strand
TCTGCATCACCAAAGAGCTGACTATCAATAACAGAGTAGGCAAAATTGCTACTGATTAAACTCTATTCTACTTAAAGATAATAATCATAATTTCCTAAACAAAACTCAATTTAGACAGCTGAACCCAACAAAATAACTCGAACCCCAATAAAACTGATTCGGTTAATCGGTTCAAGAATATCAAAAGCAAAGAACAAGCCACATCTGTCCGATTTTATATTATTTGTTTCTACCCATCTATCAACAACAAAAAAAAAAAACTCCTACAATGCTATTATTTTTACTTAACAACACTCCAACATACCGTAATACATTATCAACATAATAAAAAGTGAAGGAAAACAAAAAAGGACAACTTTACATGGACCAAGAAGAAAAGCACAACCAACTTTGACACCTGCATGGGCAAAATCGATTCCGTCCAGATACCGGCTCTAATCGGCATATTCGGTCGATATAAACTACATATCCTTGAAAGTATCGTTAGAACAACTGAAATGGGACTTAACAGAGATGGTGACCCGTTAGTTTTAATGAAAAGTATAGCTCTCAAATCCAATAGTCGACAAAAAAGATAACAAATGCATTTGAACTTATAGGTTTTGAAATTGAAATAATATGTAGCATATAGATTGTAAATTTCCTGGATATAACCTCAAACCTTCGCAATTATACATATCCACCATATCTAAAAGATGACGAAGAACCATCATAATTTACAACCAACTCAAATTATCCAATACCAATACTAAATTATCACCAGCAGCCTTTTAGCATTCATTGTTGGACATTGACATTCCCAAGGATTCTCTAGATCTCTCTATCATGGAGCTTCCAGAATAATCTATTTCGTTACGTCAACTCGTATTTTGCCAGCCACAGTTTTGCACATGATCTGATGGGGTCATTGTGTGTCATGATGTCGATCGATTGTCCGTAATTCTGGCCACGTAATCAGTCCATCGTCATTTCGGCTTTCTAATGGATTCTGTGATATCCCTGGTGTTTGTATAAATGTATGAGTTGTAACTCCAGACCTCAAAATAACTTTGAAGATTAAAGCTGTCAGAAAAAGAAACTAAGAATTTTAAAATTTCAAGACAAGAGGGACTTACTGAACTGAAAGAATGGAACGTCAAAATATTGACATAAAGAACATTCCTAATTTGGACCTGACTAATAATACAACAACACTACATATAAATAAGAGATTTATAATAAAAAAATAAACAATAACACTAACTACAACATGATAATGATATTAAACAATAACGCCTAATACCTAACATTTAAAATCGCACAAAAAAACGTACTCACTCAATACTTAATACCAAGTACTGACATGAAGTACTCCTAAATGCAGTTTTCACGTGAATGGACTCGTAATTGACTTCACAAAAATCAACCTCAAAATTTCGATTAGCCACTAAAACTGGAATACAACCCTAAGACATGTATAATCACCATCCACTTGCTTAACACAACAACTAACGGAGTCCAAACCCAACGTACAGTCATGTTGGTGCCTTACAACCAGCATAATATAATTCTACACTCAATAGGTTGAACGGTGTGCAAAAAATAATCAATATTGAAATTAGAATTGAATTAAACTAAACACACATATTCCAAAACGTTAGACTACAGCGACGCTTCCCTTCCTTATGACTCATACAACCAAACTTCTAACCTGCTACGATATAAAACTACTCCGCGCCACCAGCTCTTTACAACCATGTCATTAATACAAAATACCCAAAGAAAACAAAATATGAAGAAACACAAAAATCGAGTCTCTTCAGAATAAGAAACAGCTATGCAATCAACGCTGATCAAAGAGAGGTAAATTTATTCTCTTGATGAGATGCCATGGGCATTGAATTACCGAATAAATCACTTATACTTATTTTTTTTGTATCTTACTATATATATATATATATATACACACACACACATACACACATGCTTTATCAATCAGAATTAAATTAAATAATTTATCTATCCTCATTACTTTTACATGCATATGTGAATTTTTACTTCAAAGCTTACCCGATAGTTAATGAAAAGTTAGGATTACAAACGTACTGTTTTTATGGAGATCAAATGCAATATTATAACATGTAATTTTTGCCTTATTTTGAGAGTCTTTTGCGCTGCCAAGAACATAATCTTTTCTTCCAACAGGCACTTTCTTTCAAGGAGCTCTTGCTCTCCCCAGAGAGATTGGCACGAGGACTTGGAAATTGCAAACGCGAACCTCTGCCCAATAAAAAAAGAAGTGAACAAGCAAAAACTAAAGAAATACCAAGAATTCATTTAGTCGTTCGTTTGTTATAAGCCGACACTCGCAAGGCTATAAACGTCAGATAACCAGAAAACATGGGGCGCTCTTGTCCCCAGCGAGTCTAAACATTGCCGTGAGTTACGGCCAATAAAATGACTGGGCAGTTGGATAGAAGTTGTTTTTTTTTCCCCCAAATGTAGTAATCAATTTTCATTGAAAAAAAAAGGCATTTAATTCAAACTCAACAAAATCACTGCTTTCCAGCTCCTCCACTTGAGAGAGATTTTTTAGATCCTTCTTTTATTTAGTGGCTCTTTGTTCGCAGCCAGGCCAGTCAGATGGTTCAGAGGGATATGGGGGGTGGATCTTCAGCCTTTGTTACTGTGTATTGTAAAGAGTGGCCCCCTTCTTAGGAAGATTAATGATATCACCACGGAATGTTCCCCACATGATATACAGCTGCCTACGTCACCTGGTAACCGTATACGGTCATCAACCAAGGTGCTAGCCAGGCTCTATGGTGGTTAACGTCAGTGATTACACGATGACTGCTGTGTCCGAATAGATTTGGATGTTACCGATTCAATTTTCAAGAATTATGTTGATACGTGAGTGAACGTGTTGAAATTTTCAAAGACTTACTATTTCTTTAACATGATCACAATAGAAGGATTTTCTGTAAGGTACAAAGTCACTCTACCAGCAATATTCTACAAGCCTGGTTTGTTGGGCATTGCCACACGGTACGAGTCTACCCTACTAAACCTTGTGTCTAACAGAAAGCAAAAATACAGTAACATCCCATGAAGATCAAACACATTACTGTATCCGAGCACGAGCTTCCTAACTGCAGGCCCAATACAGATGCCTCTGTATAATTGTATACGTTTGCCAGCATACACGGCTGTAATTACATTGGGTCTGTTTCAGACATAGTCCGATATAAATAACATCTAATTAGGTATCTAAATGTATACATTTGTTTAGTAAGTATCTCTTTTGACTCCTGACCGAGAATTTTGCAGGGGTTAGGCACTACCAATTGCAATAGGGTTGGGGCATCATTTTAGAATATAATATTTGTGATATTTACACGGCATGATACCAGTTACTGTGGCCCACTGATAAAATGCTTGTTGAAAGTTCGGTAGTTCAATCCGGTGATGAGTCATATTACGGGGTTTAAAACAATATTCAATGCACCTATTCTTGAACTTCAACGAACAAACATAGAGGTAAAGAGTTCCTCTCTGAGATTAAAGTTTACACGTTGAATGCTGTGCTTCTTGCAAGTATTTAGATGGTTTTAAAAGAGCTTTTACAGGCCTGGCAAACTGAAATTTGGTCTAAATAACGATTAGTAGCGCACACCTAACCTCGAAACACTGTTGATGAGGGATAATATTACGGTTTTGAAAGAGGTTGGCGTGTGGCCCCAGAGTATTCGATATCAACAGTCAAAGGAAGAATTTCAACTATATTGGTTTAATTTGATTTGGATAAGGATAGATTTGATTCTAAACATTCAGTTCAGAATTTATGTTTGTTTCATTAAAATGTCAATAACAAACGTAGAAAATAGAAGTATGTGAATCATAAATGGTTGGCGTCGTGCCACATCAAATCTCTAGAGCCAATCAATATAAGGTTAGAAAAAAGGAAAAAAATTGGCATTAGAGTCAGACCGATAGATAGCCAGGGGACGCTTGCGTTGATACCCGAGGGAAAAATAAAGCACGTGATTTAAATCATCATTCAAAATGTTTGGATGAGGGATAACCCCTTTGTTTTAAATTTATAATTAGAAAAAAAATCTTTTACGGGAGTTATAAGAGTGTCATAACCGATTTGGATGTCTGTGTATCCACACACGCCATTATTTAGTATGTGACAGCATATATATATATATATATATATATATATATATATATATATATATATACATATATATATATATATATATATATACATATATATATATATATATATATATTTTTTTTTAATATATATATATATATATATATATATATATATATATATATATATATATATATATCAATGCATGCATGGTCGTGTGTGCATGTATGTGTGTGCGCACGTGTGTGCGTGAGCACTATTAATACCTAATGTTAGTATTAGATGGCGACCCTTGATGGATGTTTAGGTTTTCAATAAATCTAAATTCAATAAATACATCGTGAACAAGGCAAGAAAAAAAATTAATTAGTAGGTGAGCGCGTGGATTGTCGAAGGCAGTTTATTTTTTGTTAATTAAAACTGATGGGAGTTTTTTTACAACTTTCTTTTTTTTCTTCAAACTATTCATTTGTGTTGGGTGCGAAGATCTGTTGAAGTGAGTTGCTGCGCGAGTGTCTCACTTCATCAAGCCTTTTCACTCTCTCTTTACTCCCTTATCTTCTTCACTCAAATTAATTGTCTTTTATTAGGTGCTTTTTCAGAGAACTGTTGCCCAGCTGGATATATATATATATATATATATATATATATATATATATATATATATATATATATATATATATATATATATATATATATATATATGTGCGTGTGTGTGTGTGTGTGTGTGTGTGTGTGTGTGTGTGTTTGAAGTAATTAACGTCCAAGTGAAAATGATCATTGAAGAAGAACACAGCTGAAATAAATTGCATTTTTTTCATCTCTTCATTTGTCTCCTTCGTGTTTTTTAAATGCTCACACGCACACACAAACACGCACACACACAAATATATATACATATAATAAAACCTTGCTATAATCAACCTTGACTTTACCAACCACTTTGACTATAACGATTTTTCTTCCTATTTATCAGACGAACTTAGATAAATGCTGCGATCATACGGACGATAACAATTTTTTTGATAAATGTTGAGCCGTGATCCAGTCATTTGCTGCCTTTTGATCAAGATCTGAGTACAGTAAACCATTCATTTCTTGTCAAAGAAACAAATTATTAAAATTTCATCTACAAATACAAATGGCCATATTTCAAACGTTTTAATTTCATGAATTTTAATTCAATTCTGACATTTTTCCATTTGACTTAAACAACTTTGGTATGAACCCTATTTGTTATCGTCAAAAAAAAACATTTGACTTGGCATTCTCATTTTGGATTTCAAGATTAACTCCAATTGCAATTTCATCGCAAAAAGGCAAGTATATAATTTTATTTCACTAAGTCAATTCAACTCATCGAAGCTCTCCAAAGCGCCCATTTACTCATCAATTATTGTTAAATATGGTGTAAGAAAATTGAAAAAGAAAAGGATATTAATTCTTTATACTGTTGACATGGGAACGAGAGATACTACAATTCGATCTTTGAAAAAATTGCTATGAAATGCTAAACAACAAAACTAAGATTAAGATACAACATTTCTTATCATCACTTACAAAACAGTATAAGGTAGGGACGGAAATAGAACGATTTGAAACCAAACTGCTTTTTATTTACTGAACGCAGGCCAAACATTATGGATAACAAACTTTCGGTTTGGACAACACCCATTTCTTCAAATAAGCTGTTTTGTAGCAAATGTTTGCTAAATATGTACATATATATCGTGTTGTTTGGAGAAATGAGGAATAAAAAAAATAAAGGCAGTTGTCTGTCGATTGCAATGACAAGCAGTTACAACAAATTGTAAATGTGCAACTCTTCATATATATATATATATATATATATATATATATATATATATATATATATATATATATATATATATATGAATCTGCAATAGTCACCTATTGAGAGGAAACACGGAATCTAACCAAAAGTTTGACTTTCAAACAGAAAACCAAGCAAGAAGCCAAAGAGAAAACTGTGATTTATATCACCTGGAGAGATTATTATCAGCGTTGAAAGAAACAAACAGTGCAAGTTTAGACCATGGGTAAATGAAATCGGAATTCACAGCAGATAAAGTTTTTTGGGACTTGCATTACCAGCAGCTAAATGATAACAATAACACTACTTTGAAGCAGCTACCGTATCAGTCACATGCTGGATCCCTGTGGCAGGACATCTTCTTCAATTTTTTGTTCTATTCACGCTAGGGTTTCAGATTAATACAACGCATTTGTGATTAATAATTTGTCTACTTTTGCATTCACTATCAAGTAACAGGAAATCATTTGAGAAAGACTTTCAACGAGAAGTGATGATGATATATATATATATATATATATATATATGTATATATATATATATATATATATATATATATATATATATATATATATATATATATATATATATATATATATTATAAGATGTGAGACAGACTCAGTGAAAGTGTTGGAACTAAGTTTATTATTCCGTAAACGTTTTCATTGATTGTGTAGACATGTTTCGGGAATGTGTGTGTGTTCCATTCAATGATCATAAGTTTGCTGTGGAAAATATGTCCAATATCAAATATATAGACGGAGAAGAAAAGATGTATAATCTCTTACTTTCACTCTCTCTCCCCCTCTCTCTCTCTCTCTATAAATATAAATATATATATGTGTGTGTGTGTGTGTGTGTGTGTATTTATGTGATCATTTTCTATATTGATTTATATATGCATTCATTCATCTTTGTATATATATCTACATGAATATATATATTTTTATTAATCTATATATTTATATACATATATTTATATGTATATTCCTGCACAAATATTTCATATATAAATAAATAAATATATAAATTCATACATATATACTGATATTTATACACACACACACACACACACACATATATATATATATATATTCGTCTATACATGTCTCTCTCTATATATATGTATTTATATATATTCACATCGTATATCTATTGATGAATGTATATTTTTTTATACATATATCCTTCACTTGTAATCATTTTTGTATATACATGTTTATATCTATACGTCTATCTATCTATATATATATGTGTGTGTGTGTGTGTGTATGTGTAATTGTGTGTATAAATATTCCTTGCATCTTGCACTTCCCATCAATAAGCTGTCCGTCGTTATGTTTGGATTCTGATAATAACTAGTCCATTTACTTTTAAATAACGTATATCACAATTATCCCATCAGCCTTTCAGTGGTCTAATGATTCCATACATCACTACAATGTATGCATAGATCTTTACTATAAGAATAACATCACTTTGCATTGGACCACCAAA
This sequence comes from Thysanoteuthis rhombus, assembly GCA_963457665.1. NCBI lineage: Eukaryota > Metazoa > Mollusca > Cephalopoda > Oegopsida > Thysanoteuthidae > Thysanoteuthis > Thysanoteuthis major. The sequence continues at coordinate 54,408,897 of OY735199.1, read as the reverse complement.
TGAACTTGTACTTCTATTATACCTTATATCTTTTCGGTATACTCCATTTTATTTTCAGCGAAGTATCATGTATTTCAACGCTTTCTACAATCTCAATATATTTACGAAATCATTCAGTGTAGGGTTTCAAACTGATCTGTATAATTTGCCCCAGGAAATAGTAAAGAGTTAATTATAGTGACTTTTACAAATCACTGATTTCTAAAGTAAGAGTCAGTTGTAGGAGCTCTTTTGGATCAGTACAAATTACACATAAAATTTAGTTGCATTTCCACCTATTTGGCATTATTTGCATTTCCTTTTTTGTCTTTTCCCTCAATTTCAATCGTTAACAAACATCAATACAATGATGGTGTTTCAAAATCTGAGTAATAATGTTGATTATGCTGGAAGTTAAGTATATGTTGTTCTCTCAAGCAAGGTGCTAAGTTTGATTCGTTCCTTCCCCTGTGAGGATTTCCATTCGTCAAGCACGTTTCCATGCTTAATACGTCATTGATATTATAGCAACATGAATAACATTTTTACTCATCTATTTTTATGATCATCCTCTATATTTACAATTCTAATCGTAGGATTCTCTAGGAATTGTCGGAAGTTTTGATCAGTTTTTATTCTTTAGCAAATGAGTTTGATTTTATCGATAAACCCAAGGTAGTTTCCTCCAATGGTTTACGTGTAAACTGTATTTATCGAAGTGTTGAAACATATATACAGTCACAGTAGCTCATTTATCAGGCTACATAAAGACTTTGATCTCTTCCAGCTCCAAAAAGGGTTAAAACAAAGTGATACAAACCCTTCACAGCCTGCTTCGAGATGATCTTCAGAAAACTAGACTGGGAGAGTACAGAAATCAGAATAGACAGCAAATATCTGAGCAACCTCAGATTTGTAGACTAAATTTTCTTTTTCGATGAGAACCTACACGATCTCCAACTATTGCAATATTAACAAAATGAAGAGAACAAGAAAGTTGGTCTACACATGAACCTCAGCAAGACGAAGATCATGTGCAACAACCACATCGGAAATTAAAACCTCAAGACCAAAATCGAGGACACAGAACTGGAGAAAGTAGATCATTACATCTACTTAGGACGACAAATCTCCATGACCCCTCACAGGAAGAACAAATCAAGCAAAGAATCACTCAAAGATGACAAGCCTTTGGCAGAGCAAGCTCAACCTTAGAAGATATGAAGATCCCATTAATCCTTAAAAGAAGCTGAATGGAGCTGAAACATGAAACTTAACCAAGAGACAGTCCCGCAGATTGTGAGCCATGCAACGTGCACGTGGAAAAAATAAGCCCAACCGCACATGAAGAGACCATAAGACAGCACAATAGCTTTGGGGGGAAGCAGGAGTCAGGGACATCATAGAATCAATTAAAAATCTCTAATGGCAATCGGCTAGCCATGATATCGCATGCGCGACCGAGGCCGGCCGGATATTCAATGGAGAGACGAACTTGACAAGTTCAAAAAGTCCAGGCCCCGCGACGCTCACGATAAAGAAGTATGGCTGATCTTGGGGACGATCTATGTCTGACGACGGACTTTAAAAGACTGATGATGATGGAACTAGGGTATGAAACTGGGATGTTTTTCTTCTTGCCATTCGTCTTAGATTAGAAAAGTATGTGTTGTGTTTCTAACCTCATAACTCATTTACTATATTAACCTTTCATCGACTGTTCCTTGAGAATTTCAAAGTTACGGTAAAATAATGTATGCTTATTGTGTTACATGGTATCCAAGGTGTGGTGTGTATATAGATAAAACGAAAATTTCAACTACCTTAATCTGAACAACTAATTTTATTCGTACAGGTTGTAAACCTCACAATTACATAAAAAAAGAATCGCCAAAAGATCTAGGGCAAACTATGTAACTCCTATTCTACCTATGATTTGAAATGACTTCCTAGAAGATTTAGTGCGAGATTTAAAATTCTAGAACTATTTCTTCAGCGTTAAGGCGTTATTTTGTCCTGAGTCTTTCTTTATTTACTTTACTTTTGCCTTTCACTTGTGGTGATCTGTCTTCAGTGATTCGTTTTCAGAATCAAAATCGAGCATTTAAATTTTCTGAAAACTTTATTTTCATGTTCCAGGTTCATGTATATGCATAATATATATATATATATATATATATATATATATATATATATATATATATATATATATATATATATATATATGTTCAAACGTGTCAGTTGTAACTGATCATTCGAACATTTATATTGATGAGCAAGCTGGCAAGCTGTTCGACGATAAACCATCTGTATTTGATCAATCAGTTTGGAGAAAAAGCAGCAAAATGAAAAAATAGCATTTGTTGTAGCATTTATCGACTTGAAGAAGTTTTTCGACTCTGTGGAAATTCCCATGGTCATAGAGGCCATCACTCTACAATGCGTAGACATCGTATTCATCTGTCGCAACAGCTGTTAATAAGGCTAAATAAAGACTCCAAGCCCTTCCAGGTTTAAAGAGGGGGGAAAGACAAGGTGATACCAATTCACTTAAACTCTTTACAACCGGCTTCGAGATTTCCAGAAACATAGATTGGGGGAGTAAAGGGATAAAAAAAACAATGAATATTATCAGATATACAAACGTTCATGCCCTTTTTTTGGGGGGAGAGACTCCGCAAAACCTCAAACTAATGATAGATAAACTACACGAAAAAAGCAAGAGAGTTGACATACACATGAACTCATGCAAAACAAAGATCGTGTGCAACAATCATGTCGGAGATAACACAACGATCAAGATCAAAGACGTGAAACTCGGGAAAGAAGACCGATTCAACTCATTTATCTCGGATAACTCATCCATGGAATCCTCAAAAGATGGAGAAATCAAGTGAAGAATTACTCTAGGGTGGCAAGCCTTCGGCAGAGTAAGCTCAACCTTCAAAAATAAGAAAATCCTAATGATCCTGAAGAGGGGGGTGTACTAACAATGCATCCCCCTGATAGTCACGTATTGAACTGAAAAATGGTACTTAACCAAAAGACTTAACCACTAAACTGAAAGCATGCAACGTGCACATGAAAGAATAATATTTCATTGCCCTGAGAAGTTGGTACTGACGCTTGCCACCCAAAATGTCTAGAGATTTATGGCGGTGAAAGCATCAAGGTCGAATGCGCAGGTGCAATGCTGTAGCCAATGAAGGCTACTGAGGCTTGGAATTTCTAAGCACAATTGAGGACCAATTGACTCTTAGGTTCTCCGATAATTACTCGGCCAAGGTACGAAGTAGCAGTTCCCCTGGGGGCGGTGCTGTCCCATTGCACTAATAGAAGGTCAGGCGAGTTTTGACACTTTCGTGACCTCAGTTGTAGCAGCTGGAGTTATTTTTTAGGGTGCTCCATCCCATGTTAAACTCGATCGTATGTAACATCTCGCCCCTGTGGGAGTGTGAGTTAAAAGGAGTTCATGGAGAGATCAGCTCAATATATTTGGAAGGAAACAGGATTCCGAGACATCGTAAAATCCATTGAAAGACTCGAAAGGCGTGTGGCTTGTCATTTTGCAAGAATGGTAGACAGCAGTTGGTCATCGCGACATACTGCTCTGTCATGCATCCCCAAACATACTGTTATCTGACCACAGCCACTTGTAAGGCAAGTGAAAAATAACTGCTTTCAACAAGAGAAGTTATTAGGCCTGAACATTTCTGGCATAATTTTGGCTCAAAGGTGAGAGCATCATGGCATAGAAGAGGCTACCCTATCGGTGGTTAGTTCGATTCCTGAAGTAGCCAATTTCTTGACTTGTTTATTCTATTAATCTTGTCTAGGTAAGTATATATTAATCATGTAACAACAAGGGGTCATTTTAAATGAGAGTTTCTACATAATGTAACGATTTATAATTTACGAATTTATGATAATTTTGTCGGATCATATATATCCATCTCTCTCTCTCTCTCTCTCTCTCTCTCTCTCTCTCTCTCTCTCTCTCTCTCTAAATATATATATATGGCTGGAGTTCTTTTGAAACGTGTCAGCGGACTTAATCAATTTAATCCGCCGAGTGCAGAGCTCGATACTCCACCCATAAAACATTTTGAAATGAAGGAGTTTGTCCAGAATGCGAAAAAAACAGGAAACGCCCCGAGTATTAAAAGATGTTCCGTAGTACTACGACTACTCTGAAACCTTTTAGCGTATAATTGCTTCATGTTTAACGATGAAGTGGCCCTTTTTTGTGTGCATATCCGGAACGGAGGTTTTAGCTATACCACTAATAATCATTCTGTTGTTGCTGTGTTGAGGTTTCTTTGTCGTACCGTCCTTGACTTGCTATCGTTCCGAAGGAGGATTGTTTGAGTGATGCACGATTCTTTTTTTTATTCTTAAGATTCTATGCTCGGAATGATGCATTTTCATTCGAAATTGAAGCTCAGTCGAGGTCAGGAATTATCCATAGTAACGGATTATGCATGGTGAAATAAGATGCATCCACTCAAATCAGAAGGAATCCATGGATAATACGATGTATAACGATTATATCATACTAAAAATAAACTCGTCAATATACCCAAAACGTAAAATATTCAATGAATGTACACTACTCAGTATGGCATACAGGTACTAATACATTGAAACTAACATAGCAGCTGTAGACAAACTTGGGTTCACACTAATATCAGTTAGAAAACCAACACTGGACACATATCTAAGAGATAAAAGACGGCAACATGTACCAAAAACCAGACCAAAGAAGAGGATATCATAAGATTAATTATACGATAAACAGGTAAGGAAACCATAATCAAAAATGTTTGCCAATCGTTTCACAATGGGTAGCAAATGTAGTTTTAGAAAACAGGACAGGGGATGGATAAATAGAAAGGCTTGTCGGTGAGGTATGATTGGTCAGCGTTGTCACAGTTGACATTGCTGGTGCTCAGAGAGCTTCTTGTCCAGCACTGGATCTGAGATGATGACCTGCTGCTCCTACCGATGGTTTTGAGTAAAGATAGTTGACATAAACATAACTGAAACTGAGTCAAAATGTTTACAATCTCATATAATTTGCTTCCTGGTTATAACTCTGTGGCAATGAATGTATAATTCACAATTATGTTTTTATCTTTTTTCATTATACAAATTAACAAATACACGGATGCGGCCATGACGTTAGCTCGAATCACACATTTCTACTAGCTGACACTGTAGCTGCTCCTTAGGCATCACATCCCCGAGAATTTCCAATTAGTTACCAATATAATATTCTTAATTATATCCTAATCCCCATGAATGGATGGAGCAAAAAAAGCATAAGAGGGAAGAATTCAACTAATAATCAGATTAAATTTCTGGTATTAATATGTCGAATGGATATCTTGCCCGTGGCTAATAACAGCCATTTTCCCTATCATTTAAAATGCTCGCTGTTGGAAATTAATACTCAGTGGAAGAGTTGATGGCGCGAAATCTGCCAACGCCCTGCAGTCTTTGATGTAATCCTATTCGCTGATTACTGATATGTTAGTCTTGGACGAGCATGTTTGGCTTACCAGACTCAAGGGAAGCTCAACACGTAGAGGCATTTACCATTAATTTACATGAGAAACTTATGGAGCGTTTTCAGATCCAAAAATGGTATTGATGTTATGCTAGGCTAGGTCTTTGGGGCTGATGCAAGAGGTCCAGGATATTTTGATGTAGGAGAGAAACCAAAAAGGTGTGCACAGTCCTGATAACAACATGATTAGTTGGACTATTTTTGCATCCTGAACATACTCAGCTGTAGGAGTGTATCTTATACCAATTTTACAGAATTATCAGGATCAACTCAAAGAATGAATTACCATTAAATCCTTTATGCGGAAATTGATTCATTCGTCACAGTGTTATGAATAGGAACATTTATAAACTTTTGGTCCGTATGCTCATGCATGGATTAGGATGATATTGATTACAAGGTTTAGAGCGGATTATTTTTTCAATTTTTGCAATGATTTTTGTATGACAACAGTTTTGGCTATGACTATTATTCATGAGAAATGGCATCCGCTAAGCCAATCAAAAGGAATGGATATCAAATGGTCTTTATCTGTGGGGCCTTTTTAAAAAAAATCTATATAGTTATACGGAAGCTTTACACTATCAAACTGATAGAGCTTAATCATTTCAATAGATATTGTTTTCATTTGATATAAGCCAAATTTTCTATTTTCTTTTAGTTTCCATTCATGTTGATGACATACAAGTGTGAGGCAAATTGAAGGATTGACCTTACGCATTTGCTAATCCTATATCTCTCTATATATAGGAAAGAAACAACCATGTAGCATTTTTGTAAATATAGTATGAATCACTTAATAACTAGTAATCCAATGATTATCGAAGCCAAACGTTGTGAATATCTCAAAGCTTTATGTTATCCCTTCTTCATAATATTTCTAAAGATGATCACGATTTAAAAAGGAACACAAACACACACACACACACACACACACACATATATATATATATATATATATACATATATATATATATATATATATGTGTGTGCGTGTGTGTGTGTGTGTGCGTGTGTGCTCAAAGTAGATACATTTTATAATTAAAAACTTTATTTACCTTCAATCTGTGATGGTTTCTTAAATGAACAGGAGTTTTTTTTTGTATCCAAGTATGGTTGATCAGATTGGCAGTTTCGCAGACGGACTAATACCTGAAATGATCCTTTTTTTTCTATCAACCCTTTGCTTGGTCTATTTTCTTCTCGGTTGTTGTCATCATATCATTTTGCCAATGTACCATTTGGCCTTGCACTTATCTCAGTTGAATTCTGAAAATGTCCAGTAATGTCGCACAAAACCCTTATCCGCTTGGTTATGCACTTGTTTCTATGATTGTGTCCTTCGAACGGAAATTCTGAACTCATAACTGTCAATGAATCTTCCGATGAGGAAAATTCATATCCAACGTCGATCCATGTTTTGATTGAGTTGTGTTGTCTCTGCTTTACCTGGATGAGGGATTCAACTTAGAAATACTTTTTTCTGGTTTTATCAACAGCTTTTCCCATAAATCCAGGGGTAACTCGTTGTTTATCATTTTTTTCTTTACTAATGACACTGGGTTGTATTTATAGATTAGGTACCTTACAGGCATTAACTGGAAACATTAATACGTGCTCCAAGACAGCAACCAATGAAGGCCATTTAAACTAATCAGAAAATCATGGAGATTATGATAGGCCTTCCGTAATTTGTTCTCGGTTGACAGAATACATGGACTAGCAATTTGGAGAATTCGGTGCAAAAAAAAGAAATAATTTGAATTTGTATATGTTTATGGGGTAGGAGATGGAGAAATAAATAGAAAAACAGTTTTTTTATGGCCAAATTATATAAGGTAAATAGTAAACGTCGATTAATCTGGTACAAGGCTACAACAGTGGGACATTCAATTGAGATCGAACTGACAATTCAATCAGATTGACATGTTTGCAGGGCACTGCCATGCAACAGCTTTCCTTATGCGACCAGACCATTTTATCACCATCATCATTATCATTTTAACGTCCATCGTTGGACATGAACCTTCACCTAGATTGTCCACACTCTCATGTTGGCGGTCAAAAGAGCTCATATGACCCATGGGGATCCACAATTTATGTTGCGGTCATCATGTGTTGCCTGACATTCTTGCAACATGACGAGCCTATTATCATTCAAGTTTTCCTACGGTGTCCATGATATCTCTGAATCCTGTTGGCTTTCTGATATACTGTGCTGTCTTAATATCTTTCCAAGTTACGTTGGACAAGTTTCTCTCCAGTTGACGTTGCATGGTTCGTAGTTTTGGAACCAACAATTTTGTTAGGTTCTATGTTTCGGCTCAATAGGGGACTATCAGGAGGATGCATTCGTTGTTAACACATAAGACACAATATCTACCCTTCTCACCCTTCATTAGAAAACCACATTTAGCTTTCAGAAAATTAGATATTTTGGTACAGTTCAGTTAAATAAAGTAGATTAAGATTGAACATATGCAGTTGCCTTTACGGTTGGAACCGTTTTTAAGGGAAAGTTCTATGAAAATATTCCAATTATTTCTGCTAAAGCAAGCAGAAAGATTGTATGATATTATGAATATTACTTCCACTTTATTTACGACAAATTATATTTCATACTTTTTTGTAAGACGAATCGCATGGTTCAAGTAATACAATTTCTTGGACAGACCATCAATTTTAGTTTATGCTTTAGATTGTAATTAGAATAATAAAACATGACGTGCATGATTATGATTTAGGAATATATTTCAGGTAAAAAAATCACTTTACATACTTATTAATTTGCGTTTACCTACTCATAAATCATTGATGCAGCTATTTATGCATACGTGCATACGCATATACGTACATATATGCAGGTATATATATATATATATATATATATATATATATATATATATATATATATATATATATATATATATATATATTAATGGTTTTAAATGGGAAGAAAAATTTCATATATGTGTGTACGCGTGTGCGTGTACAAAATGTGTTTAAAGATGTGAGTATATGTATGTATATATCAGTAGGTGTCCATGGATATGTATATACGTGTGGGTGTTTGTGTGTGTGTATTGTGTTGTGAATCCACATGTATACGTAAGTATATATATATATATATATATATATATATATATATATATATATATATATATATATATATATATATATATATATAAGAAACAGAGAGAGAGAGGGGGGAGATGACAAGTTGAGGGTGAGATTGATGTTAGATCCTACATCGTTGTGCCTGTATAATTGAGGGTAACGTTTGTTTTGTATTAACCCTCAATTACACGGACACAAATACTTCCCCCACTGTTCCAATCAAACAATCCAACAGAGAAAAATCACATTCTCTTCTTCAGCATCGAAAGGTGAACTGCATTTTTTTCTATATGAAACCACCACAAATATTTTTATATGAAAAGATGGCCGCCCTCCACTTGTGAAATGCATTGAACTGCACTCACGGTATGATGATAATGAAAAAAATGAGGAGTAACACCAACCTCATGAGTTTTTTCACTCCACCTTCTACTTGTCATTTCATTTACATTCTACCAGATGACCTAACATCCACGATAAAATAATATATATATATATATATATATATATGTGTGTGTGTGTGTGTGTTTGTGTATGTATGTGTGTGTTTATATATGTTTACGTATGCACGCATGTAGATGCTTCATACATTATATCATATGAATATATAAGCTTATATATGTATATGTGTATATATATATATATACATATATATATATATATATATATGTATATGTATATATGTATGTATATTTATAAATGTACATGTGTGTATATGAATACTTATCATCATCATCAGTCTTTTAGCGTCCGTCGTTGGACATAGACCTTCCCCAGGATTTGCCACACTTCTCTATCATGGGCGTCACGGAGCCAGTACTTCCTGAACCTGTCTAGTTCATCTCTCCATCTAATATTTTGCCGGCCTCGGTTGCGCATATGGTCTCGGGGAATCCATGTTGTGAGTCGTGATGTCCATCGATTGTCAGCCATTCTTGCAACATGGCCAGCCCACCGCCATTTGAGATTTTTTATGGCTTCTATGATGTCTCTAACTCTTGTCTTTTCCCGGATGTGTTGTGCTGTTTTGTGGTCTCTCACATGAACTTCAGCAAGACGAAGATCATGTGCAACAACCACATTGGAGATAAGAACACTAAGATCGAAATCGAGGACACAGAACTCGAGAAAGTAGACCACTACATCTACCTAGGGCAACGAATCTCCATGAGACCCTCAAAAGAAGAAGAAATCAAGCGAAGAATCACACTAGGATGGCAAGCCTTTGGCAGAGCTAGCTCAACCTTCAAAAATAATAAGATCCCATTAATCCTAAAGAGAAGGGTGTATAACCAATGCATCCTCCCAATAGTCACTTATGGAGCTGAAACATGGAACTTAACCAAGAAACAGACCCGTAAGCTGAGAACCATGCAACGTGCACATGAGAGAATAATATGAATACTTATATATGTGTTTTAATATGAATATATATGTAAATGTTTAGTATGTATGTGTATATATATGTATATGTTTAGTTATGCATCCATGTATTTACACACACACACATACACACATACATATGTATATATATATATATATATATATATATATATATATATATATATATATATATATATATATATATATATATATATATGTTTGTGTGTGTGTATGTCGGGGAATAAGTGCCTGTATCACAAGCAATTCACAAATCTAGCGAAACATTGACTTATGACTTGAGGATTTGCTCTTCACGTTTATTCTTAGCTTACAACTGATATTTATTATATATGTCCTACTCTGAAATTGCAGAATCGATATTTTCCTACCTGATGCTTCCCTGTATCTATACTTATCTCACTTCCTCAACAAGTATAAGACGAGGAATGCTTAAAAAATATTGGCGTTTTTCATCCGTTAAATCTATTACAGCCGAGTTGTTAATGTTGATTCATTTGAATCCAGTGTTTTAATTTCTTTTGTTTTCGTTTTTATGTGGTCACATTTTTCTCAGCACGGAGGTTTCAATGTTTGTTTGTGACTTTTCTTCTCGGACTACGTTCCCCGATTTTGTTGTTATCTTTTCGCAAGGTTTCGATTGCACATATTCCAATTGTCTGCTGATCCTTGCAGTGTTTTAGAATGATCTCGAATATTGTTCTTTAGGTGCAGGAGCATCCACGTTGACAGACGTCACGTTGAATCGTCCATTCACTCAATAATCTCAGCCGTCTCCCAGTGACCTCTTAGCTGACTTCCTTTAAACGGTTTCTCGTCTCGCGAATAATGCCTTGGGAATCCCCAATTCATCGCTTGCTCCTTACAGGAAATGAGTACGAATGGGACGTGTGTGAAAGAAGATGCATACCCTTCCAAATTACTAGATACAACAACGTTTCAGGATCCAACAGGTACCTGAAGAAGACCGCAGAGAACATGACCGAAAGAGTGTGAGAAAAGGAGAAATCATTATTTTGAAAAAAAAAAAAAAAAAAGCAACACGTACAATGATTAAAAAACACCGTCTAACAAATTTCAGACCTAAGCTAGTAATTTTGAGTTGAAACTATCTTTTGGATTGACTATTATTTTGGAATTTATTTCTATTTTCACGATGCCCTGTTTTATATCTTGAGTTTTTTTGTGAGGAAAAATCAGCGCGCTGCAAGAAAGATTTACATGAATATTTATTCTGAGGAAAAACCATCCAGGTGCACTATGAACTGCTATTATCCATCCTAAATGATGTATTAAATATTCGACTTGGTTACTGATGACACAAAAAAGACAACTCAGTGTTATCTCGAGTATTAATCTCACACACAATATTCTTCACGTTTAAATCAACCTCTGAAATCAGTTGAGACCTTTCTTTTGTTGAAAGTTCTGTATGATCGTATCAAACATTCTTTAATTAGTGTCAAGTTTTATTGTATTTCGGTTTTTGTAACGATCTGAACGATTATTCCTCTAATTGGATAGGAAGAGAGAATATAAGCAAAGAGGAAAGTGTCGGTCAAGAAATTATTTTCCTTTACTTTGTGTCTCTGTCATCAGTTGTTCTGTTCGAGGAAAATATCGGTGGAATTCGTCATTCTTCTCAATGTACGTTGTTAACATCGTTTTGCTCAAAGTTTCTATTGTTTGCGTTTAGAGACAAATAGAGCAGATATGAATGGTGAATGAACTATGTAAGAATCTCGACATGTGGCACTCATTTGGGCTATCGCATTATCGGTCTGCAGTTCAACTGAAGTCTATGTTAAAACTGTTCGATTCCTTGAGCAGCCTATTTTTTGCAATTGTTCATTATATTTACAGTATCTAAGCCGAATGATAGATTCACCGTGTGTTAATGGGAAGCCATTTCAAAGTATATAACGATTTAACAATTATTTTTGTCTGATTATATATCCATTTCTTGATAATATAATTATCTTTGTTGAGAAACATACATAAAGAAGATACGGACAGTGAATGAATGATGCAAGAATTTAGAAATATGATAATTATTGGGCTGTAACTTCACTGGCGGGCTGTGTAGTTCAATAGTTAAAAGTACTGCTATTTTAAAGCAGCTAACTATTGGGCCCGAACTCAGTTCCTGCAGCAGTGCATTTTCCTTTATAGTTTATTCTATTTACGGTAAAGCTTCAAAGTAATATAAAACATTCAAATTATACATACATCTTTTCCCCATATATATATATATATATATATATATATATATATATATATATATATATATATATATATATATATATATATATATATATATATATATTACAAAGAAATATCAAATGAATGTTTTATTAGAGACGAAAACATCATTGTATATAATTATTGATGTATATTCATTTAAATATTTTTTTTACTTTCAATCAACTACTCCCACCAAAAAATATACGAGAATAAGAGAGAAGATACAGCTTATAGTAACAAAAATTAATCAAATGAATAAATCAAAATGATGAATCTCCTTATTTTCGTGTATTCTTTTCCTTCAAGATGGAGGAAAAGTCTTTCAAAGTCTTTACTTTGAAGAAAACAGAGAAGTAAGAAGATTTGGTATTTTGATTTATTTATTTAATAAATATTTTGTTATTCTGTGCAATATTTTGATCTCTTTTACTTTTGTATTTTAGAAAAAAGTTGTTGATTAATAGTATAAACGTATAAATAAATACGTCTGTATTAATCAATGATGTCTTTAGACTTAAATGCTTTTAGACACTTTGGCCTTGCCGTACTTGATTTTGTAAACAGCTGAATTCAGTGGTAAAAATTAGTGAATTATTCCCAGAATTTTGAAGAACACTACAGGAAAACCATGTGCTTCATACAACTGAAAAGATTCGGGAAATGTTGATGAAAAACAAAATATAGAGAGAGTCTTGTATTAAGTCAGTGGATATTACTATAGAATAGTCCATGCTATCAAAATCGATCGGTTACGAACACTTCTGAAAAATGTGGAAAAAAAGCAAACAATTTTGCTTTATTTGGCAAAGAATTGAAGATGAGATTATTTCGGTTCGAATTATTTTCTCATGATTTAAGGTTTAATGAATGTAATGGTATATCAATTGATAACAATGGATAAACATTTATATCACTCAATGTAAATTGGTCCAAATTTTGCATCTTTCACTTAATGTTATCAGCTTGGAACTGTTTTTTCGAAGTCACAAATGAATGACAATGAGTAGTTCCAGGTGTATTTCGTTTGAAAAACGACTAAGCTGAGGATACAGAATCAAGTAATTAATGTAATGATTACTAAGCTCCATCGAAAAATTTCAGACAGCATATTTTTTCTCAAACTGATCGCGTTATTTACAAGTATTGACGTGTCTTTGGGAAAAAAACATCTCGCGGGCAAAATAATTTCACTTTTAAATCGGTTATCTATTGAATATTTTTTGCAGACAGATTAAAATGCAGACGTTCTCTGAGGCAACACTTTTATCTCAACCCGTACTTCTCAATACCTTGGAGAATTTGGAATATTTGCATGTATATATTTATCATGTCACAAAACGTCGTTCTTTCCGAAAAGTTAATGTTTTTCCGTTTTTGTTTTCTTTCATTTATTTCTTAATAAAATCAAGTTTGGGCTCCCGTAGTCCATAGTATAGAATATGACCAAAACATCCTATTTCAATACTAATCTTAGTCAAATTCAATCTTTGTTTTTTAGATAATGGGGTTGATTATCATGTTGCCTCTGTTTTTTTTCACTTCAATATATATATATATATATAAAGATCCACTGACGAGCAAGATTAGCTTGCAGATCATTGCTATATGACATGAGTCTTAATATGTTTTGCTTTCTGTTTTTTTTTTTTTCATATAGTCTACTCGTCCATCCCAATAGAGGGAACTCATGGATGTATTTAGGATTTTTATCCATCGAAAAACATACTGGTTTTTGTTCGCTGGGAATAGTTTATAGTTTGGATCAATAGGCAGGAAGTATTTTCTCAAGCAAAAATCCAACCATTTCCCCAGTGGAATGGTTTAGTGTTACGACCAAGGAACCAAGAAAATTATATCGTTTATCGTTAAATTACTTATTTTTCTTTGGAAATATTTACGTATGTTGAATTTCAGAGATAGTCCTTTTCGAAAGGAAACATCATACTGATCAATTTCATCCGAGATTTTACTTTGAAGGACATTAATTCGTTCAAGAGGAATAGAATAGTACATCGTTTTGAACGTTGAATAAGAGATATCTCATCAACAGAATGGTTACCTTCAATCGAAAAGTTAATCATTAGGCATTGTGAAATAGTGCCACGTGGTTCATTGACAAGAAGAATATGGAAATAGATGGGAAATCATACATTTCATTTCACTTGTAGATGACACTAGCGAAAATCTCGATAATTTTCTCATTTTTTTTTGTTTGATGTTTTAATGCCACCCAACAGCATTCAAATAAACATCGAATGAACCTGATTTCGTTTCAGTTTCTCTTCTGTATTAAAAAAAAAAAAAATAAGAAAATAAATAGAAAACAATTTTCCTTGATAGTTCAATCAAATCAGGTGTAATTAGAACCTACTTGAATCTCAAGTGACTATAATGGCGATGGCCTTTTTCATATGTTTGTGTTTTCTTCCACGTTAAGTGCTTAGCAAAGAGCATGCTCGCGTAAATTATTCGACAAATTAGAAGGAAAACAACGATTTTGCACGGAATTGTCTACTTTTTATGTTAGACTTTTATGTCCTAATTTGACGTTATTCCTGCGGCTCAATGATTTAGGAATAGATAATCATATTCTGATCCCCAATCCTTCAGCTTAAGTATATAATATGCGGGGGATGATAAGTGTTTTTGAAGTACCTCACTTAAGACAACTGCGTTGATTCTTTGCCTTTTTTTATGGTAAATTCATCGATGTCTGGG
>OY735199.1:54376369-54391369 GCA_963457665.1 Thysanoteuthis rhombus | reverse complement strand
CCAAACATATCACCTGATTTAATTTCGATGATGTAGTAACAAAAATGAATAAATGTAGTGTACTCTTCCAGGTTTCTTATTGAGTGGCTCAAATTATTTGAACGGATCGAATATTTCAAACTCTCGTCTCATCCATAAAAAAAGGATTCCTTGATTGGATTGACTGTAAAAAAAAAACTTTGAAACTTAAGAATGAGTTATAGCAGCAGGTCTATTTGACTAAAATTCAAAGGATTTGCTTATTTCTGATCTACTCAAGCGCTACTTATTAAGAATAAAAAGGGACAGCCGTGTGCGTGTATGGATTTGTTAATCTACACGTGTTCCTGAACAGTGGGTGTTATTTTCTAATTCCTTATGTGTAAATGTAGAACAAAATGGATATCATTCCCTTCACACTTCCTGGCCAGGATAGTGATATTTATTCCTACATTTGTAATTATTTACTAACTCTATCTGATTCACAATGTGCTAATCTACCCGATTCTGGCTTAAAATAAGTAAAGTTCATATCATAACATTCTTAGTCACCAAAAAAGCTTGAAAAGAATAATTGACATTTTACATTTTTTGTCAGCTCTTGCCCAAAGGCCAGATAGTGACAGTGGGTCCAATTAGATGGTTAAATCCACATAGTTGCAGATAGGGGGCAACATAAATTTACAAGTCTCATCGGCACTCCCAGTTGAGGCAACTCAAGCATCGAGGACTAGTGCAGACCTTACTACTTTCAGTTGAATAGGTAGATGCTCCTGGTTGTGAGGGAGTCAATTCTTTTGAACTAGACGGATGTATCAACTCGTAAACACATCAATCGTTTGCTTTGCATATTTATTCCTGAAATACGATCTGCTCAAAGAATGATGGCAAAGGACATCTGAGTTGAGCGATTGTTTAATACCGGTTCCTTTAGCGAGATCTGGCTGTGCCTAACTGAAGGACCCCATTATCTGAACCGTTCATTATTGTTTGGCAAAGAGCAGGACAATTTGCCGGCAACTGGTCTATCCAAATCCTAACTAGCGTCATGGAAATATGCGGGTAAATCGTATGGCTCAAATAGATTGATGCCAAAGAAACATATAATTACTGCCATAAATCAAGCTGGGATCAGTGGCATCTATTGAGACCTCGGTCATTTGATCCACTTTTCACCCTATCTTATGAAAAGAAGCCAATGACCGGATCGCTCAAGACGCGTTTGCTATCCTATAATAAGAGCCATGAGTAGGATAGATTACAGTTATGAATCAAGTTGACTGGGCAAGTTAGTATATTGATTTTCAACTTGATTTCTATCGAGTGAGAACCAGTTGCATATCTGTTAATTCCATATTTCTATATTGAGATTTTTTCAAGTTTCGAAATTCGGATATCACTTCCAGAAAAGAAAATAATTAAAAAGTCAGGTCTAAATTAGCAAGCCTGGACTGAAGGCCTATTGCAGTGCCACCAGTTGCCATCGAGGTGTATATGCTAGTCAAACATACTATCTAGTGAAATTTTACTTAGAAAACGAAGTTGAATAGGATTACACATATTGTAAGCGTTGTTTTTTTCTCGCATCGAATAGGACACTGATCACTGGTGCCGATCATATATTCACAATCCTCATCATCCCCCCCCGCACAGGTTCTGTATATGTGTGTGTTGTTATATGTAACTATTGTCTTTGACTGTTCATGTTCCTCTCTCTGAAATCATTAATTCATTATTTGTCCAAGCCGTCCATCGTGCTTCTAGACGAAATCATTATCGACATGCATCGAAAGCAAAGCGACCAGTGATAAAAATAAATCATCCTATTTGCTTGCACTGCCCCAACGGTAAGATGTGACACAAGGTCGATGTGTATGCGAGATCCTAGTTCCAGACCTCATCAAAAATTGCTCCAGTCCCCGAAACTAGTGCTGTAAAGGCATCAGGGCAAGCCCAACCCATCTCTTCAAGTGCGATGGGACTGTACTTTCCCGAAACTGGGCCGAATAGATTTTTTTAGGCCTTAGGACGAATCCTACGCCTTTTGCATTTGGTGATGCCGAGCCTCAATAACCTCTCGACGGTTTCGGCATTGCACCGGGGCATTATGACTGATCAACCTGATCAAGCTCTCATCAAAGAACAGATACTGCACTTACATCAGAGCAAAAGTAAAACAAAACTTTTTTCGGATTTTGACCCCCAAAAGTTGAAGAAATCTACCACACAATTATGACCCCTACAAGTTAAATGCCTCTTTCCTTTGTTTTTGTCTGCAAGATAGAAAAAATAACCTCTCTTCGATTTAGACCCGTAAAAGTAGAATAAAAAAATGTATATATATATATATGAGAGAGAGAGAGAGAGAGAGAGAGAGAGAGAGAGAGAGAGATGTATATTTACGTACGTATGTATATACATTTCTCTGTATAATTATCTATCTATCTATCTATCTATCCATCTCTCACTCTCTATCTCTAAATATATATATATATATATACAATGTATATGCATATGTACGTATATGTTTCAACAAACAAATCTTAATAAGTAACACTCCACCTTTACCTTTGTAAAGGGTTCGACTTGGACCCGGGCTCCCGGCTGATACACTTCTGGGTCATTACTCCGAGGGATAGAAGACATCTATCGTCAGTGCATTTCTGCTATGTTGGAGTGTCCTTGGCTTTCGTTCAAAGTGCAGACAATGATACCCTGGAGTCATCATCAGTTATTTGTCTAGTATAGTTCGACATTGACTTTCCTCAGAATTTTCCATACCTCTCAATCGTAGGCGTCGCAGTGCCAATACTCATTGAAGTTGTCTAGTTCGTCTCTCCATTTACTAATATGCAAGCATCTGTTTTGCATGTGATCTCTGGGGATTAATGTTGTGAGTTATGATGTCCATCAGTTGTTTGCCATTCTTGCAACTTGACCAGCCCATTGCCATTTGATTTTCTTGTTGATTCTATATCTCAGACTCCTGTTTTCTCCTTGACATACTGTGCGGTGTTGTGATGTCTCCATGTGGGGTTAAGCATGATTCTTTTAAGTGCACATTGCATGCTTTTCAGTTTGTGAATCTATCACTTGCTTAGGTTCCATGTTTCAGTTCCATAAGTGACTCTTGGGAGGATACCTTTGTTGCACAACTTTATTTTTAGGATCAATGGAATCTTTTTGTTTTTGAAGGCTGAGCTTTTTCGGACAAAGGCTTGCCATCCTAAGGTGATTCTTCGTTGTAGTTTTTTTAGGTTTCATGGAGATCCATTGTCCTAGAAAGAAGTATGGGTCTACTATCACTAGTTTTGCATCTTCAATTTCGATGTGTTCTCTTTTTCAAATATAATTGTTACACATGGCCCTCGTTTTGCTGAAATTCGTTTGTAGGTCAACTTTCTTGCTACCTTCATTTTCTTTACCTAGCCCGGAGTACTTGTGTTTTGAAATCGTTGACAGCCGTACTATCTGGAGTTTCTGTGTGTGTGTGTGTGTGTGTGTGTGTGTGTGTGTGTGTGTGTGTGTGTGTGTGTGTGTGTGTGTGTGTGTGTTGCCAATTATGTATTTGGGGGAAATTAATTAAACATCAGTCTCCTCAGCTTAGTGGGTATGCATTTATATTACTTCATGTTGATGGTGGCCTAATGTTTTGTTATTGGAATATTTGTGAGTTTGTCCGAATTGGCATCGATATCAACATCTTCAGTTTGCTAAGCAGACCGTAACTTATGACATTAGACTTTGGCACACTATATTCACTTATGTCCCGTATTTCAATTATGGGCATTGATTTTTTATGCCGACGGAGAGCTTGGAATGAATATCAAAACATATTCACGAAAAGGTTGTTATTCATGCTATTTTTACTCTTATCAATGGTCACCATTTCTGTTCGTTGTTGTTGGCTAGGACGTTCGATGATTTCCCAACTTAACATTACTCACTCGCTTATAATCTCACTCTCGATAACATCTAGATACACATTAGCAAACACACATACACACACAAATACACACACACACATACACACACACACACGCACGCACGCACACACATACACTCATATATATATATATATAGAGAGAGAGAGAGAGAAGGGGTAGAGGGACAGCGATGGGTGAGAGAGAGAAATCACTTAACGTGTTTTACAGATCCTACGCATTTTGACATATCAATGCATTGTCATCAGAGTACCCCTGAATATTTAAAGATTTTTCGAGTATGTTTACTCCAAAAATTTCCAGTGTGTTTTCCGAAAGGAGCTTCCAATTCTCAATATAGAAAGCCAAGAACTATTCTTTTCCCATTTTTCCATATTGTTAATATCTCTTTGCTCAAATTACTGCAGTGCTTTTTTTTCTTTAATGCAAAACAATAATTTGGGCGTTCACATTTTCGCTGGCAGTTTGGCTCAGTCGTAAGAGCAACACTCGGTTGAATTGATTACCCTATCCGTTGCAGTTTTGATTCGAAATACAGCCATATTTTCTTGAAGCGTTTATTCTTTATATATATATATATATATATATATATATATATATATATATATATATATATATATGTATATATATATATATATATATATATATATATAACTTTACATCGTTGTGTGATTTTCATCGTGATTACGTAGGTAGATGCAGTGGCCAACTTTCTCCCGTTTGAAGTCTTTGGGCTTGGTCTGTGTGTTCTTATTTCTCGCGTGATTGCTGTATGTTATCACTGATTTGCTAAAGATTTGTATGGACCACTCTCTTGCCTTAACCATTTACTTCATCTAGCATTATTTGGAAGTCGTGAAGGTTCTCTGTAAGAAGGGTGATGTCGTCTGCAAATCAAATATTCGATGTCTATTTAGATTTTTATTTCAATTTTTATTTTACCAGTAGATTATTGAAGATCATATCGAGGTAGGCTGTGAATAGTTTGGATGAACTGATATCACCATGCCTTAGTTTTTTTTTTAGAGCTGGAAGGACTCAGGATATCTGTGTAGCCTGATAAAGGAGCTGCTGTGACAGCGTATATGTGGCAGTACTCTGGCTTATACGGGGTTGACACCACGCAGCATGATGGCCTCATGGACCATAGGAAAGGCGTTTTGGATGTCGACAAATGCTACAGCAAGTGGCATTTTGTAGTCTGCTGCTTCTCCTTTTTTTCTTTCGACCCTAACCCTTACCCAGCAAATTTATCGAATGCAAGTGGTCCTTAGTAGAGGCGAGGTTAATCCACGGATTAGTTTTCATCTACTACTTTTGTGATCCGGATGGTGAAGATTTTTGTGAAAAAGTGTGAGGAGTTTTGTGGGTCTTTAGTTGTTGGGGTCTTCCTTTTTTTTTTCTTCTCTTTTTCTTTTTATATAGAAACATTATGTTGACAGTGTCAACTCATCCAGAACTTGTTTGATATATATATATATATATATATATATATATATATATATATATATATATATATATATATATATATATATGTATGTATATATATATATATATATATATATGTATATATATATATATTCAAACATATATATCTATGTGTGTGTGTGTGTGTGTGTACATACATATACGAATTCTCTCATAATTACATACATATATGAAATATCAGCAAATGACTAATTCATATCAAACAGAATGTAACATACATGTATATGAATATATATATATATATATACATATACATATACATACACACATATATATATATATATGTGTGTGTGTGTGTGTGTGTTTAATTATATTATACACGTTTAGAGTCTTATGTATCATGTGTATATATATATTCATATATATATATACTTATATATATATTTTTATATATATATATATATATATATATATATATATATATATATATATATATATATATATATATATATATATGTATATATATATACATTTTGTTGCTTTATATTATATATAAAGTAGAACCTAACCAAAAATTTGACCTTAAAACTGAGAACATGCACATGAAATAACAATGAATATGCACAAGAAATAACCATGTTTGACATAGCATGGAAAGAACATTAAACAGCACAGTTGTCAGTATTACGTGAAATCCATGGATAAACTGATATGGTAATGGGCTGGTCATATCAAAAAAATTGTCAGAAAACTGATGGACTCCCAATGCCTACAGATCCTATTCAAAACTATGGCCAGCAAAATATGAAATGGTATTATGAAATACACGTGTTCAGAAAGTATTTCTTCTGCGGCATCCATTATAGGAAGGTCTGCTTAATCCTGAAGAAGGTCTATGTAATAACAATGGACGCTAAATGGAAGATGCTGATAATTATTCTGCAGCTGCGGGTTCTTGTCAATAACTTGAGACCCATCGTTTATTTTCACACTTCGTGGTATTACCTACGAAATCAACTCGTGTATCACCACTGTCAAAATATGAAATATTGGCCAAGTAAAGATCAGAACCACTTGCCGATGTACTGATATCTACTCAGTCTAAACGGGTGATTCTTATCTTTACACAGTTAGGCTAGGGTCTTGGAATATTCAACAAAACACTCTCTGGACTACCTGGACAGGCCCACAGTTCGAATTGGTGCAGGCCCCAAATATCTATTTGAAAAATAAATTTGAGTCTAATGAATTGGTTTCTATTTCGCTTTTTTCTTGTTCGTACTTAAGTTTAATTCTTACAATGATGGTGCTGATCTTGACTTGGTCTTATCGGATGGTATTATACTGATTTGTACAAAGAAACTTTATCGATGCTTTTCTTTACTTCATACGAAAAGTTTAATTAATTTTCCTTATTTTCCTGCCATTTCTGTTATGCATAATACATTTTAATTGTAGATGGTTGAATTCTACGTCCTCTTTTAGATTCGGAAAAATCGATATATCGATCAGAGTGCCTTGCAATAAACCGATCAATGGATGGAATGATGATTATATTCGTGTGCCAGCACAGGCTCCTGCAATTATATCCAATCAAATCATTGGAAACTTCTCCACCCAATTCAATCTGTTTTATTTCAATGCATTCCCAACAAGAGCGGAAACTGCAAAAATTGAAAACTGTTTTTCTTTTCACTTTGAGAGGAAGAAAACAGCCTGTATAACAATCAGAGCTGTGTTATAAAATGAGAAAAATTGCATAAAATGCAGAAGAAATGGAAAAGGAAAACACTTATAACGGAGCCGATTTTCCATTGTTGAAAATATATTTCTTCAATTTGTTTCGGGTCAGAATTAAACCCACAGAGAAAACAGATGATTGTGAATGTATTTCACATTCTCACTGTCCATAAGTGAAACACGTTATCACGTTTCGTGTTTTTTAAATATATGAATTATTAATTTTTTTTCAATCCCCATTCGTTCGTATGGGCGATTCCAAGTTGGCCAAGTTCTAAATGAATCGCTACCGTGTCCTCTCTTGTACTCTCTTCGGGTAAGTACATATTCTAATGACGTCGTTCATCATCTATTTTCTTATTCCATATATCTTTCCTGTCACTGTCAACGTAGGTGACATAATAATGATGATGTAGAAGGAGAAGATGATGATGATGATGATTATTATTATTATTATTATTATTATTATTATTATTATTATTATTATTATTATTATTATTATTATTATTATTATTATTATTATCGGTAGTGGCAATAGTAGCAGTGGCAATAGTAATAGCATTGTCATTATGCTTAAGCCAAACAAATCGGTTGCTTACATTGAGACGCTTGAAGGTAGGCCAATTGATCAGATTGCGGGATCTACTTATACAATTGATAGTATGTTATCTGTTATGATGTTTGTAACAATGTTCTTTAACTTAATGGTAACACTTTTGCTGAGAAAATGACTCCCACCCAATTTTCAAACAATGGACCCGTCCACTTTAACTGATTCGATATTTACTTGTTTTAATCATTTCGTAGAAACATATCCTCGTGTGGATTTTTTTTTCCTTTCTTTTTTTTAATCCACCTGAATAAATCATCACACGGATCCCCGGTTGAATGACATTAATTTACCGACAGGAATTAATAATTCTTTTTTGAAATGAATTGGTCTTTTTCTTTTTTTTTTTTTTCTTGGTTGTCTATTTTTGTTTTGATTTTATTTTTATTTTTTGTTTGCTAGAAGTAATGAAGATGTGAATGTGGGTAGTTTGATTGACAAACCGTTATCATTAGTTTGTATACCCATAATTAATTTTCAGCTGAGGTACCAAGGGTAAAATACTGGAACCTTTATTCCCCCTCAATTAAGTCCCTCTCGCTTTAAGTGCATCAGCGGGTATATGTACGTTGGTACAACGCTATGTCTGCAGACGAACTTTGTACAAAGGCATTTATTTCACGCAACGAATGTGTATTATGCAACATAATCTGTTTCCTTGACAATGCATTTATTGCAGTGTTGAATGGTAATCACATAGATCCATAATGATACGTACGTATGTAACGATAACGTTATGGTGGCATGAAATTCGGATAAACAAAAACAAAAAGGAAGAACGAGATATGACAGGCGAAGTGCTAATCAGATAATGGACAAGATACCAATGACACAACCAATTTCTTTTGCAAGGGTTAGTTCATGTGACCGACATGTATTATATAACACAACAGAACTATATTGTATGATTTTATGCAACCAACATTTATTGCGTGACTTACATATTTACCCACTATGGAAAACCATAGGAGAAGGAGCAGAGGTCGAAATCGGAGAAAGTGGGTGACAAACATATATTTCAAATTGGCTAATGTTTTCCTCGAAATAATAAATTGACAGAAGGGCAACTGGAAAATTTCCAAGTCTGAGGTCCCTATCATCACTGCCTGTGTACATAAAAATGACGTAAAACCCAAATGCAACCTTTCTAAAGTCACTCACCACTGGACTTTCTCGAACTGCCTCATCAAGAAAACCGACTACCGATACCATGCAGCTCAGATTATGTCCACAGTATGGAGGTATCACTGGCATACACAGGTTATTACTAAATGGAATACGTAATAGAACGATACAATCTCTCTCCTTCTCTCTTTATATATATATATATATATATATGTATATATATATATATATATATATGTATATATGTGTGTGTATATATATATATATATATATATATATATATATATATATATATATATATATATATATATATATATATATATATATATCCAAGGCTCGTGTTCAGTATGTATACAATGGTAAATATCATTATAAAAAAACGAACACATTTTTTTTTCTATTCAAACACCTGGCCGGTTGTATTATTCAGATAACTGTGAACATGAACAGTTGAATGGTAATGGGCTGGTCATGTTGCAACAATGACAGACAACTGCTGCACATCATGACTCACAATGTAGGCCCCAACGATCACACGCGAAAGTGGGTCCGACAAAACATAGGATGACGTGACGGACTAAATAAGTTTTTTAAAAAAGTTCTTGATTCATGATGATAGAGAGACCTGACAATTTTGATGATGGACACGATGATGAAGATAATCTCATGGGTGCATCATAGCCTACACGATCACCGCGAAACGTTGTAGACAGCCGTGTGAAATCACGGAAGAGAAACCTTGTGACCAGTTTTGTTCATCCTAACGCAAATGGATTATACGAGGATTGTTTTGTTTTTCTTGTTGTTGTTGTAGTTTTTTTTGGGGGGGGGGGAGTCTACTTCTGCCTCTGACTGCTATTGATCGAAGTTTACATTGAAAATAAAATGGGATGGTAGCATTGCCAAAAACGTAGTGATAAAATCAATAAGGTTGAGAATAATAGTGGCGATGCAACTGGCAGAAAAGGATAGAAACGCCGTCCACGGAATGATGATAGTCGGGATCAAACTCGACGTTCAACTTTAATTTTAAAACCTTGTTTAAAGGTATGTAAACATTATATCAGGAGGCTCATGACTTGTACTGTTCTAGGTCACCTTTGAGCAAAATGAAGCACCTGTTAACCTCCCATGTATTCACTAAACTAAAACGGTAGATTCCTACACATAATCGATCAGCCGGTGACCTTTTTTTAGGAATCCGTCGAGAAATTGCACCACAAATTTTCCCAAATCTTCCAACTGAGGATAGTGTTCATAACTTAGTTTTCCTAAGATTGGGTGGCAGAGCTAGAGCCAAGTCGGTACCAAGAGGCCCTGGGGCTTTTTTGAAGACTTATCTAAAAAATTGATGCGGGATATTTGGCTGTTCGCTCAATGGAATTTAAAAATATCAAACCTGCTAAAAGAAGCATGCACTATTTTTGTTGCAAATTTTTTGATTAAATAAGGGGAATATATATATATATATATATATATATATATATTTCGACTAAAGATTAACACTGATTTACTGAGCAGTGAAAATTGAGAATGGGAATACGAATATGACTAACGCGTAGATTATAGATTGTTCATAAGAAAGATAGTGAGCAGTCATCTATAATATTATTCGAATGTTACTCCTCGAGTAATAACAGTTGGGGAAGATTAAGTAGTTCAGTACGATGAGAATGGAAGAGAAAGAGAGAGCAGGAAAGAATTTTAGGTAACTTACTGACAATGTGAGAAGAAGAAAGATGAAAAGAAAATAGGTAATGTACCGCTGCAATTGATAGACTTTTGCAAATAAAACTAATCCGTGTTTGGATAATATTTACGTAAAAATCATAGTTAGGTCCATAAAATGGAAGGGATAAGGTAGATTTGAAGGATGCAGGCATGGGATAATGGATAATCTTAGTAGTCAAACCCCTGCAGAATTCTCACAGGTTTAGCTAGTGTGATATGAGGAACTAGGAATTAGTAGGAGTGAGTGGTGGGAACATCGGTAGGAATAACGAATAATCGATGCCGTAATGAAAAGAGAAACGAACAACCAATAGGAACAAAATTAGATCCTATCGATGCGCCATAACTTACTGCTCTAAATATCCGCTGTTCATCTTTACCGATGACTGATTCAACACATCAAAACTTAGCGAGTGAGTTTGAAAAAATACACTCATTTTAAAAATAAAGGAGAGAAGCAGAATTAGGAGGCAGAGAGAGACAGAGAGACAGAGAGAGACAGAGACAGAGAGACAGAGAGAATGTACGAAAAAGGGGGGGCAAAAAGAGACGGTATTAATTCATTGTTTGCTGAATGAAGCAGCCAGGCGAAAGATTGCAACTTGATTGTTCGCAATGTTTCTTTTTGTGGTGGCTTCCCGTGGGCGAGTCTCGTGGTTCTTTCGGGCCCGGGATGCGTGAAATGTCAAGACAATAACACAATGCAGATGACATCAGCTGCTTTGTATGTAATTGGTGTGCGTAGAGAATCTAGCAACATTTTTTTATCCAATTATTGCTACCGACTCAGGTAAGCAACAGAGTAGTGGGTTGAAAACGAAGGGAAAATACAGAGAATGTTGGAGAGTTTAGCTTTTAATTCATATGAACGAAAAGTAGGAAAAAAAAAGAGTTGAAGAAATAGACGAGGTCCCACCATGGGGAAAAAACCTCCAATCTTGAATTTATCTCTAAAGAAACTTGTTGATAAATCATTGATGAAGAGGAAAAGGAACGCTAGAAAATAGAAATAAGTAAAGGTTTTTAATTTTTTTTCAATAGTACGACGAATAGTAAACTTAATATCAATCAAATTGATAATGATCACTGCAAACCATACAAGAAGGGAAATCAAAACTGAGCCCTGTGACAATACCAGCAAAAATTGGAAGAGAAAACGTTGTCAATGAAAACAAAACGACTTACGATATAGATTATTACAACAATGATAACAACATCAAGAAAAGCGCCCCAGCTAAAAACGGCAAGAGTAAAAATGAGAGCCATGAGAATCTGCGATACTACTCTGCTTCTTCTTATCTGCATTCAAACGTTATGGTTTCAGTAGTAACACCCAGGAAAGGTTACTGAGTTCTTTAAAGGGTAGCGAGAGAGAAGACCGAAAAATGTTGGTAGTTTGATAAAAGGAGGTAGCAGAAAAGATGTTAGGTAGTTGGATAGAAAGTTAGGAAGAGATATAGGATAAAAGGTAGATGTATAGGTATAAGTAGACAGATACGCCCATAGCATACAAGAATACAGAGAGGGATAGATACCTAAATAGGTAGATATAAACAGACTAACATTGATAGGTATAAACAGACAGATAAAGAGGTGTACGGTACTAAGGTAAAGAAGATGAATAGATGGATAATGAAATGTTAGTTTATGCCAATCCTTTGCTTTCCCGATAAGAAATATGTGAAAATCCTTGTTTTGTTGTGACCTGTTAAAGAGGTAGCACTCACTTTGTATTTTCTTATCTACACCCAAGTCTCCTTCAATCTCCCCTCCTGATTACTTCAGCCTCCGGTGACTTAGCTGAATATAAGATAATAACTATTTTGTGGGTTTGGGAACGGTCTAAGATTTCTCCATGTAAATAAACGCTAATTTCTTCTTGGTTCACGAGAAGTTTTTATAGGAATATTCTGCTCACGGATAGCAAAACAAAATCAGTACCAGAAATGTTAAATATTGAGTAATGATTGAAATCGCAATGAGCTGGCCATGTTGCAGAAATGGTAGATAAGCGTTTGATATCACGAATTACACCGTCGGTCCCCACAGATCCGACAAAATATAAGATGGTATGACAAGCTGTACGGGTTTAGAAACTACCGGCTCGTGGAGCCCACGATAGAGAGGTCTGGCAAATCTTGAGGAAAGTATATGTCCATTGACAGGCACTAAATGTCAGATGATGATAAGATAAATTTTGCATGTTTCTATATAGAAGTAAGATATCAATGTGTTACATCGATGTATCAGAGATTCTGTTCAAATGTACTTTAATTGTTGCATTCCTCTTCAGTGTTATGGAAGTATATGTATGGACATGCTTTTTTATGCTTATATAACATTGAATGTTTCGCGATATGTTCCTCAACAAGATCGAACTTAATTGAATGAACACGAATAAGAATGCCATTCCAGGTAAAAGTCGAAAATCATTAAAAAAAATAAGCATGGCCAATGTCATGCACAGTTATATTGACTATTGTACAAAATGCCTAAAAGTAAAAAAAAAAAAAATAAATAAGGTTAACAATCTCAATAGCAGCCCTGCTGATTATGTATTTTTCTCAGATATTTATCTATAATTCACAATATTACTGCTTGCTGGTTTCATTTTTTAAATGGCGAATAGAGATCCGTTCAAGACGTCCGTGACTATCAGCAGATAAGTATTCACAGGAAGAGTGCACCCAAGCGTGAATCTCTTGAAGCTTTTGAATGCTACAAGTGATACATAAGTAATTAAAAAGTTGTTTATAATATTAGTTCTGAGAATTGTATTAATGTCTGCATATATTCACATAAACGTCAACCTAGTTGAATTTCATAGAAGCACGCAATTGTGCCATCAAACTATCAAATAATTTCAGAGATTTTAGTCAGTCGTTTTATTTTGTCCGTATCAACAGGTCACCAGCTTCTTTCTACTTCTTATATGTCTATATGGACTATATTTTCAACTATCATTTGAAGCTCTGATATAAAGTATATCTTTATTTGTCTATTCTACTAATTATTCGGACTACAAATTTTATGTTTGTTACTTCGATCCACATTTTGCCTTAGTCCTCTCTAGCCTTTTTTATTAAATTTTATAGATTTCAAATGGCGGAGTTACAATCGATTAATCGTACGGATTAGGATTCTTTTGTCTATTGGTTCAGTCATTATGTTTAGGACGAAATGTTCTTTAGTCTTTCTCGGGTGTATATCAACTCAGTTATCCTCTGATAAAAAATACTCTAACCAGTGGGGGACAAATATTGATTTATCCAAGAGAGCAATTGAGATGCAGTATAGCTTGAGTATTGATAAACGGCGATTTATTTCTATAAGAATATAGTGTCCTATGCAACTCCATGCTCAGCTTATCCGTAGATGTAAAGATTGTAGCGAATATTCATGCAAATAGAACGCATTCCAACGAATGCTAATGATTGAAAATCAACATCCCCAATTGTGTTAAAGAGGAAAATTCTGTTAAAATCATTTTTTAAAAATTGATTTCATTTCATGACTTTAATGGCTGCTGTTGCCAAAACATTAATTTAGGATGCATTTGAGATTTTTTTAAAATAAAATAAACGGGCATTTATTTATATACTACCATGGCCAGTTGAATAGTAAATAATACAATATATCATATTTCACCAAACAAGCAATAACAAATGCATAATCATACACATTAGGCTTCATGCCTCACATTCAGTACCCACCTTTATAATCTTATACAGAATGTATGTCTTCAATTTACTAAACAATTATCTGCTATGTAAACACAATGGATATGAATAACTCATTCCTTATTTCTTTTTTCACCTTGAAAATGGATTCCAAAATGGGTCAGAAGAAGAAAAAAAACTCTGAAAACCTATGCATTTTATCGTGATGATATTTACGTTTGATGAGATTGAGAATCGTGGATAATACGGATTCTTTACGATGGGAAACCGATGAATCCTGAACAGTTCGCATAGCGATGGTGATCCCATACAGATAACAATAAGATAAGGCTCCCACTTCCCAGTATTCATTGACATTTTAATCAGTACAGTATTCTTTCATTATTTGGAAAATGTTTTAACTCGATTTATTTTATTTGAATCATTATCAAAATCGACTATGGATATACAAAAGTGCAATAATATTTACTGTTGATTCACTTTTGCCTCTTACAGTTTGGCACAATAAAAGGTTGTTGTGATTTTGGTTTGTTAACTTCACTCAATTAAAGAAGTAGGAAAATTAATGGAACAAAAATTGCATTATGATTATGTGTTTTAACCATGATGTATCGATAAAGAAATACTACCTCGATCGTGAAGTGCCATGGTTATTTCAGTGTTAAGAACGAGCGCTAATTTACCTGCACCCCAAAGAAAACATGTTTTCAAAAACTAATTTTTAGTAGATGAACATTTGTGGACATTCAAATTGAAACATACC
>OY735199.1:54338869-54371369 GCA_963457665.1 Thysanoteuthis rhombus | reverse complement strand
ACACACACTCACACACACACATATATATATAGTGAATGAGGTGTGAAGTAATCACTTTTTCTAAAAAATCGAGACATTGCTGAATAAGCAAATTGATTATTCAAAGAAGGAACACGATTGTCAATTTGGGTGAAATTAGATTACTTGTCACACGTTAGATAAGAGAGTATAAATCTATAATAATCTGTAAGAGAGAACACTTGGCAAGGACAGCAAGATTTCTTAATAGATGTAATAATTGAATCATTGATCTTATATTTTCCCATATTGTTTTATGATTCCTCTTCAGTGGAGACCACAAAATGTCGTTTTAAGATTTGACTCTGTTATTCATTTAGAGATGATTTAATTATGCACTAATAGCTTAGGAAAGAGTGGTTACTTTTCTTATTAATTTTGCGCTGTTTGATTTGATTCAGCTAGTCACTAAATTCACATACACAAGCTTATTGATTGCTTTGTAAGGCATATGCAATTGTACACCCACGCAAATGCACACGTATATGTTTATTCAAACATACATATGTTTCAGCTTATATGTGTAAAATCATACTGATTGCTAGACACATGCATACACACATGTACACACAATCAATCAATCAATCAATCAATCAATCAATCAATCAATATATATATATATATATATATATATATATATATATAGTGAGAGTCAACAAAACAATAATCATGAGGTTATTGATCATGAAGACATCACATGTTGATCAAACGTGTGCCTCACCTTTCGTATGGTACATTACACCATTTAGGATCTTGTGGTATCGTAGAATCTTATTCATGCTGGATTAAAGAAAATATGATTATTTAAAACGTTCCAATTTATTTCCAGTCATTCTAAAAGAATCAATTTGTAGTGATATAAAGATGGAAAATAAACGCTGATGGCCTAACAGATCGATGTATTAGAAATTGACATACATAGCAAACTATCACAAGTTTGTCAATTATCATCGTTGGCAACATTATTTGCTGATATAATTTCCATTTGACCAAATGACATCAGATGTACTGATTTCCATAGAAGTTAAGTTCAGAATTTTCGTCAGATGAACTCACCAACAGTGAACATTGCTTTCCAACGTTTATTCTTGAGTGAAAAGTACTAAGATGTCTTTACATTATGTTCTATAGATTTTTGCCATCGTTCAGAACCGGCAAACAAGCAGGCCATTCCATAAATCAGTCATTTTTAACTATAATTTTGCTGAATATCTGATGATTGTAGAAGAAAAATTGACTGTATCAATACAAATTTAGATACTACAGTCATTTTGTGTGCTACGCTGGAAAGTTTCTCTTCAGAAAATCGATGTAAAACCGTCCTTCATACCTTTTTACCAAGAGGATTTGCGAAGGAAGAAATCGAAAGAAATTATTTTTTGATGATTTATTGTAAAATATAATTGTAAAACCATTTTTGAGAAATCATCCAGATCCTCATTTTTCATATTCAGACACAGTGAATTTGTATATTTTTATGAGTATTTCTGATTTAGATACATATATGCTTTGGGGCAGACGGACACATTTTTCAAAGATTATTTGATTTGAAGATGGATTATAGAAGTAGAAATGTGTTTAAATATATCCCTTGGTAATGTTATATATATATATATATATATATATATATATATATATATATATATATATATATATATATATATATATATATATATATATATATATATATATATTCTGTAAATGAATGGGGAGGTTAGATTTCAATCTGGTAAACCATGATGTGTTTTTAGGTCCCGAAAATAAGTGTCAAATCATCTAGCATACATGTTTATATATTAATACGTTCAAAGGTGTTACCCACTTCGTGGTTATTGATGTTGGTGGCAGTTGAACAATAGCAAATATAGGAGTGTGTATTTGTTTAATTTTTCACTAACAAATGATTAGCTGTTTCACTAAGAGGCTTCATTTTTGAATGGTAGCACTGAGTTTACCAAGTGCACCCGGACATTCCATTATACTCTGTACATTTCGTTATTGTATTAGCAACGCCCCGAAAAGCTGTTATTACAGGTGCGTTTCTCAATTAGGCAATAGCAATGCTTTTGGCCGTATGTTATGCATATATTGGAAATCAAATACTGAACTGATTTTTTAATCGAAATATTGCCGTGTCAATTTTGCGTCGTCCTTGCTTCCGCTCGTAATGAGTATGTACACAGGAATTACCTCGACTATTTGACTTTTCTCTCCGATGTGTTACTCATTGCCATTCAGTTTCTGTCTCAGACCTGTCACCAACTCTGCTAGACAAAACCGTTTATTGATGACCTTCAGCACACACACACACACACATAACCATTTATAGCCTTTTCAGCGAAGAATTTAAACAATGAACCACTCCAAAATATAATCATTTGTTATAAGTCATTCTTTTATTGATTATTATTCATTTTCACCGCTGGAGATTGAGTGACAGCAAGTCTCCCAAGGTCTCCAGCCTTCATCATCACACTTTCATAGTCATAGTCCACAGTAGCGCTGTAGTTGGCAGTTTCACACCAGTTGCTTGGTTGATATTGCTGAAGTGTGAGTAAAATTTGCTGTCCTCAGGTCTCCAGCCTTCCTCTCATATCCACCATACCTATCACAGCAGTGCTGTGGTTTGTGCTTCCACGACCATTTTTCACTGTTTTCCTCTTTAATTCCATCTGTTAGGCCAATGCTAACAGCTGGGGATCGTAGATCTCGTAATTCTAGCATGCTCTACAATATTAGTGAAGTCATCAGTAATGCTGTGGTCTGCGTTGTCATAATCCTTCCTTTTATCCCAAGTTGCAGCGATTGCGTTTTCAGTATCTTTGCTACAGTTCTGAATGCACCTACTATTAATGTTTATGACATGTCCTCCATGTTCTTCGCATTCTTTTGCTCCTTTGCTCAGTTTTGATATTTTCCCAGC
This sequence comes from Thysanoteuthis rhombus, assembly GCA_963457665.1. Lineage (NCBI taxonomy): Eukaryota > Metazoa > Mollusca > Cephalopoda > Oegopsida > Thysanoteuthidae > Thysanoteuthis > Thysanoteuthis major. The sequence goes on along the minus strand of OY735199.1, from coordinate 54,368,428 downwards.
TCTTCACTCTTTCTCATCCATGTTATTTGTAGGCACAACTATGTCAATCATTTGGTAGATTCTCCTTTCTTTGTTCACGGTTAATAAGTTCGGTCTTCTTGCTTGGATTGGGTGGTCAGTCTGGATGTCAAAGTCTTGTTATTAGTGACTTCTGTTTTCTTGGACTGTCTCCTATCTATGCTGGTGCTAGTTGTCTGCATGGATAAATCCCATTCGTTTATTTTCACACCAGTTGACTGGTGATTACTGCTGGAGACTGAGTGACAGCAAGTTTTTTCAAGTATACAGCCCTCCTCTTCACACTCATAGTCCACAGTGTTGTTGTTACGTACGGTTCCACAGCAGTTGCCAGGTGTTTATCGCTGGAGGCCAAGTGACACTAAGTATCCTTAGAGCTCCAGCCCTCTTCTCAGATTGTCCCCAACTATCACGGCAACGAGGTGGTTCGTTCTGCCTCCACAATGCTTTTTTTTCTTGGATTTTAAGCCATTGCTACCAGTCGAAGGTCGTAGGTTTCATATTATTATTATTACTATTATTATTATTATTATTATTATTATTATTATTATTAGTAGTAGTAGTAGTAGTAGTAGTAGTAGTAGTGCTGTTGTTATTGTTGCTTGCCCACTCATCATTTCAAAAGTTAGTTGATGGGATAGATCGCAGGATAAATAGAATTCATGCTTTCCCAAAAGAGATTACTGGAATATTCATATTGGTTTGACTGGTAATCGATATAAGCAAGCTGATTCTACTCAAACCACTGGATCAATTCGCTAATTCACTTTTAGTATATGTTGGAGTGTTTGTGATTACCTAGATACTACATGTGTCAATTTATTACTATAATCAACAGTGAACATATAACTCTTTTGGGTTCCTACCACATTTGAAGAGGAACATGGACTGAAATAATAATGAATGCATTTATATATGCTCGTGTGTTATTCTTGTTTGATAGTGAACCCTGGAACCCGAGAAAAGTTATTCACGGTTAAATAAACTGAGACAGGTTACGAATGGCTGATTTACACTAAAAAAATGTAACCTTTCTGTCAAAAGATGAGTCCTTTCTTTTACTATCGGAACAGAAGTAAATGTTGGAAACTACTGTAATCCTCATATCTACTTTCTATATGAAAATTGATTTGTAAATATGCTCACTATAAATAACCATTTTATTTTGAAAGTATAGAAATCGGAATTACTTGTAATGGATAGGACTGTTGCTGATGCTTTTCAATACCAGTGATTCTATACTGCCATCAATTTTTATGAACTTTCCATGAGATCCTCGAAAGAAGAGAAAATCAAGCAAAGAATCAATCTGGGATGGCAAGCCTTTGACAGAGCAACCTCAACTTTCAAAAACCAAACGATATCAATAATCTTTAAAAAGAAGAATATACAACCATTGCATTCTCCCGATAGTCACTTATGGAGCTGAAACGTGGAACCTAACCAAGAAATAGACCCACAAACTGAGAAGCATGCGGCGTGCACATGATAGAATCATGCTCAACCTTACCTGGAAAGATCACCGGACAGTACAGAATATCAGGAAGAAAACGGGAGATATCATGGAAACTATCAAAAAACTCAAATGAAAATGGTCGGGACATGTTGCAAACGATGGACATCACAACTCACAACATATATCCCCAAAGATCACATGAGAAAGCAAGGCCGACAGGACACGAGATGGAGAGATGAACTAGACAAATTCAGGAAATACTGGCTCAGCGATGCCCATGATAGAGAAATTTGGCGAATCCCTTGGGAAGTTTTATGTCCTATGACAAACGTTGAAAGACTGATGACGATGTGTTCAAGATTAGCGACCTTAGTCAATCAAAACTTTTCGTCGAAGAATTAATTTTGAGACAAAATTAGTGGGAGGTTGTTGTCTATGTAATACACGACATATAAAACAATGTGATACTATTACTGATAAGTCAGACAAATATGTATCATTTGGCTGTGTGGTAAATGAAAATTATTAATTTGTGAGTTGAAAAAAAAAGCTGTTTAAATATGTGTGCTTATACGTTGGGGTCCCCTCATAATCAGTACTAACGTAAACCTGCCCTAGATTATGCGCTGCTAAAAGAAATTGTATATTTGCAACATAATTCTAACTTTAATTAAAAAAATTTCATATTCTAAAAATGTCAATTTGATCTGCCAGCATTGTTAGCAATCGATATAACTACATATCTATTCACACGATTCATTAGAGACACAGTGATAAATTTATTTTTCTCTTATATACCCTTTTTTGGAAGACTGTTGTCGCATTAACGTCATTCATTCTCTTCGTGTAAACAAGGGAAGACATGTAAAATATTGAAACCTATCAAATTTTAGCTGCCTTCCAACGTAGATAAGAACGGTAAAATATATAAATAAATCGATCTAAGAACACCATGAATCACTCCTATCTATTGAAGGTATGCATGACAAAGATCGAGATTAAAGTGCCGTGAGAGAAACAAAATGTCATAAATCCCATGACCATAAATCATTGTTTTATCGACATACGAGCAGATTGCAATGTACAAAAATTGAAAAACAAATACTCACACAAATTCACATATACATTCAAAAGGCATCATTCACTCACACATATACAAATACATGTTTACATTCAGAATCTTGCATATAAGTGTACGCATAATAAAATTATTAGAAGAAAACTTATAACTGAATGAAAGGGTGTTACTCATCATTATCATAAATGTTTTTGTTGATGACGATAGCGGCAACATTGATATTTTATTAAGTTTTAAGATCCAACTTTTTTAGCTCATTGTTATTAATGGGAAATATCTTACTCCCTCAATCCTAATTTTGATATTTGGAAAAAAAAAAAAAAAAAAAAAAAAACGTCTTTGAAATTCAAACAGACCTACGTAGCTAAGCGAAAAAAACGGACTTAGTAATCATGGACAAGAAGAGGAAAACCTGCCGAATGATGGATACCATACAGTAGAGAGAAAATAGAGAGAAAAACTGGAAAAAAATACTAGGATCTGTCAAGAGAACTGAAATAGGTGTGGAACATGAAAGTCAAGGTAGTACAAGTAATAAAAGGTGCACCTTGAACTGTACCGAAGACACTGAGGGTGTGATTGGAGGAACTCGAGATGAAAAGAAGGATTGAGACTGTATAGACCACAGCACTGCTAGGAACTCAACGAATATTGAGGAAAATGCTGAGAAGATGAAATCTACGGCTGTACCTGTTAGCAGTGGCCAAACAGAGGAGGGAAAAAATTTGAAATAAAACACAGACGTATAGTGGTGGAGTTACGATCCACTGCACTGCTGTGATAGGTGAGGAAGAGATGAGACTTGAGGAGACTTACTGTTACAGCATTCAGCAATAGCCACCAGGCAACTGGTGTGAAACTGTTAACCATAGCATTGCTATAGACTATGAGAGTGTTGAGATGAGGGCTGGAAACTTGCTGTCACTCGACCCCAAGCGGTAAACATCAATCAACTGGGGTGAAATTGCAAATGATAATAATAATGTGTGTGTGTGTGTGTGTGTGTGTGTGTGTGTGTATGAGCGTGCGCACATAGTTTTTATTTTATCCCTCCTCTCTCTAGTAACAACTATGGTCTTCTTTTTCTTCTTCTTCTTCTTCTTCTTCTTCTTCTTCTTCTTTTTCTTCTTCTTCTTCTTCTTCTTCTTCTTTTTCTTCTTCTTCTTCTTCTTCTTCTTCTTCTTCTTCTTCTTCTTCTTCTCTTTCTTCTTCTTCTTCTTCTTATTATTATTATTATCATCATTATAATAATAATAATAATAATTATTATTATTATTATTATTATTATTATTGCAAAATCATTTTCTTTATCATTTATTATCATTCACAGCAGTATTGTCGTCAATATTATCAACATTATCATGTTCGCCCTGAATTTTTAGGCTTACATTACATTAAGCAGTCTAGAATGATTTCCCAAGAGATCAGGTAATCTCTTGGAGAACGATATATCTTATTTTATTTTTCATTGATGGAAGTTCCTCCTTAAAGCAATGTTATTAGAAAGGAAGCTTTTTGAAGACTATTTTAAGTTCCAATTACAACTGATATGCAGGTTGTTTTCGATGCACTTAAGCCTTCCGATTCAACGATTATTGTCTCTACTTCTTATGCTGTCATGACTATTGCAGTTATCATCGACGGTTTTTCGGTTGGGACAAGAATTCAAAATCCTTGGATGTTTTCCAGTTCAGACTCTGCCTGAGAAATCATGGAATCTTTCCCAGTAATCTAATGATGAGAAAACCGAACTGTCTTTTACATCACTTTTTAAAAAAAATTGTACAATTATAGTACCCATGAAAAATGACGGGGTTCTTTAAGTATGAATCGCCACTTCTACCAAAAATTTGAGTATCTGTGCGATCGAGAATCAGAGTGTTGCTCTCTGGCATTTCTGTGTTGGTTCATAATGCTGCATCTGTGTGCTCGTTGAAAGTTTTCATACGTATACACACGTACGCACGCACACACACACACACACACACATATATATATATATATATATATATATATATATATATATATATATATATATATATAAATATATATATATAAGATTTCATTTGTGTGCATACATGAACGAAATAGAATCAGAGAGGTATCCAAACCTTCATGCACTTTACCGGTTGTGCCACAGAGACAAACTCAAAGAGGGCACTTGTATTTTCATAGAACGTTTCCCGTTTTTTCAAAGGCGTCACGTGTTGTATGTAAACAGATATTTCAAATATCTGTAATCATTAAGAACTTTTTCGCACCTTACATCAGAGATAAATTTAATTTGAACTCATTTCTAACACTTGATCCAATAGTCTTTGTAAAATGAAAAACATATATATGAATTTAACAAAGTGTAATCCCATCTCCAGTCCTTCACTTTTGTGGACCTGTTGTTGATTTTGTCAATGGTCCTGAGTTTTGCCTACAGAAAATGAAAGATCGCCAGGTATTGTTTAGAACTGGAATAATTTTTTTCAGAAATCATGCCATCAGAATCTTCATCCCAAGCATTCCAATAATGGACACATAAAAAGCTCTGCAGACAGCCCTAAAAAAGAAATAAATGGCGTTAAATGTAACCCTTAGGAATATCTCAGAAAATATCAGATATCCTTCGAAAGAAATTTTTAAAATATAACACTAGAAGAAACTATCACAAACTCTCATCTCCAGTTAAAGCTATCATTTAATTTACAGTTAATGTTTTCCTTTTTCGATTACGATTATAAAAATCAAAGAAAATTATAACTGATCTCTTCCAATAACTATTTGTCTCAACGGTTGCAAGAGAAAATTTACCTTTTCAAAACTGGCTATTATTCACTTTTGTTACTAACTAGTCTCTTGCTTATAATAATAAAACGCATGTCTTGAGTAACTCAATCTTAGGATTTATTTCTCAAACGGTAAGTAAAATCAAAAAGTAAGTATTCATGGTAGTCACTTGGAAATAGTCTATTACTTCTGCAAGAAGAGAATTTGATCAGTTTATTTCCCCCGTCTTGAAGAATCGGGGATTGGATAACGGAGGGCTAACGACGCTCCTGCACAAACTGCTTCGGGGGTGCCTGAAGCAGGGGGCATATCTACATCATGGATACATTGAGTGCAGGGCTCACCATACTCACTTTTTCAATCGGGTCACTAAAACATAGATGAAAACCAATCAAGGGAACAAGCTGGCTTTAGAAGAAGGTACTTGACCATGGGCAATCTCCATTCAATAGATCAGCTGAAATAAGAGCAGCAGAATATAGACGGCCACTTACAGTAGCATTTAGCAACATAAAGAAGGCTTCTCTGTAGAACTTTCCATGAAGGCTATCACTTTACAAGGTGTAAACCCTGTATGTGTCAGATACTGCAACATATATATATAGTCACAGCAGCTCTTTTTTCAGGCTATATAAAGACTCTGAGCCCATCCAGCTCTAAGGAGGAGAGAGATAAGGTGATACCAGCTAATCCAAACTCTTCACACTCTTCTCATTGAGAATTGAGGTATCAAAATGGACACTGAATATCAGAGCAACCTCAGATTTGATGACGATATCGCCTTTTTTGTACAAAAACCTATACAACCTCCAACCAATGCTGGTTGAATTGAATTTCACGACTTAGGCCGCGTTAGCAACCACGGTAGCTCTAGTAACCTCGGTCGCATCGGCTAGATCTATTTTTCATGGGGTGCTACATTTTTTCTACGTTAAGCTTGACCTTGTGTTACATTCTGCTCTGGTGGGAGTGCGAATAGATTGGTGCCCGAGGCGTCGCTACTGACGCTTGCGTGCCGAATGGGCTGGAGATTGAGTGACGAATAATCATCATGACCGAGTGCGCAGGTGCAATGCGTTAGCTAATGAAGGGGCACCGAGGCTGCATGTAGTTAAGTTCATTGGGTACCTGAGGATATGTCTTCGTGGTTTCTTATTTTTACTTGGCCCAGCTGCAGGGAAGCACTTCAGGGTGGCGCTGTCCCACTGCACTGAGATGGACAGCTCGTCTCGACGCCTTTATGACTTCGGTTGCGTCAGCCGGGGCTATTTCTCGTCGAGTGCTCCATCCCACGTTAAACTCGATTTTACATGACTCCTCGCTTCGGTGCTTGACCTCACATAGAGAAATCACAAGACAGCACAGTATATACGAGGGAAAACAAGAATCTGAGACATCACGGAATTCACTATAAGTTCAAATGGCAATGGGTTGGTCATGTTGCAAGAATGGCAGACAACGAAATGAAATCATCACTCACCGCGTTGATTTCGAGAAATCACATGGGCAATCAAGGTCGGCAGAATACAAGATAGTGACAAACTAGACAGATTCATAGGTACTGACACTGCGACGCTCTCGATAGAGGGGTCTGGCGAATCCTCTGGATTGTTTATGTCCACCAACGGACAATCAAAAAAAAAACTAATGGTGACGATAATGTCCATGATGATAACAAAAAAACATGCTCTTACAATACATCATGATCATACCCTGAAATAACAAACTGGATGTATGGCATAAGCTATATATAAAAATCATAACTGGAAGGGAGATGGTGCTTAATCAACACTGCTGGTGTGTCATGTTAATATGACTGTTTTGTTTTTAAAATCCCCAGAATAGTTACTTGGTATATATCTGAGGATCCCGACCAGAGGAAATTAACATATTGTACCACAATAACCAAATTCATGTAAAAGAAGAAAAAAACAGTTAAGAAGATTGTATAACTCACATTACCAAATAAAAGGAAATAAGCGGCTGAAGTGACACAAAGATATTTCTGAAAATGTGTTCAGCGTCTAATATTCCTAGAATGTGTGTGTGTGTGTATATATATATATATATATATATATATATATATATATATATATATATATATATATATATATATGTATGTATGTATGTATGTATAATTTGTGCGTTTATATATTCCATTTTATATTTGAGAGTAAGTGGTATATTGCAAAAACTGGAGATTGAGTAACAGCAGGTCTTCGAAAATTCCTAGAATTATCTTTTGTATCCATGCCGACCCTTATAAAACCGATATCTCAACCATCTCGATTCTTTCCTAGTTTTTTGAGAGTCTATGAAAGTGTTTTCAATGCTTCAACGGATAAGTTATCGATCGGAATATCATATTCAAGCAGAGCAGCAGTTTTTGAGCATTAGCTCTTAGAATGGTCTTGGGAATCTGCTTATTTCCCTTCTATACAAGGTTCTTTAGTTCTATTTTTTGGTATTGCTAAAACAGCAATAACCATTATTTAGCAATGTTCTAGTTTTGTTTTTCCAACTAGCTTGCACAAGAGGTCAAAGTCCTGGAGCTTTCTTATTTTCATAGATTAATGTTTTGGGGGATTTTTTTGCCTTCAATTAAAAAAAGATAATTTACTTAATACCCAGTCAAACAGTAAATGTTCAATCATGTCTGCATTTTAATATCCTTTGTCAGAGTTGTGGTTATCTCTACAAATAGACTGCAACTATTGTGTAATTGAATCTAAAACGGATTTTCACATTAGTTGTATTTCATGTCTTTCTGAGAATTAATTGACAATGAATATTTAATATTCACGAATATATAATTACACTGAAGTCAATTTTCATGTCTGAAGAATTTTGATCATTTCTATCAAATTTCTAATTATTTTAGACTTCTGGCAGAGGTTTACAGGGATTGAAACAAGCTATTATTGTTATTTGTACTCATTGAGTTTTCACACCAGGAATGAAGGATTCTAGAACTCTCCTTAGTATTTTTGATTCAAGCAATACTGTGTTCTGTATGATCCCGGTTTTTCCAGGATTCTTACTTGCTCTAACTTCTTGGCTAGTTTCTGTAGGATCATTCTCAGGGCTCTAGCCACTTTTGTCACTTCTGCCACTTTTGTCACTTCTACCCCTTTTTTGCGCCATAACATTTCCATGTGACTGCCAAAATCAAGGTACTAATCTTTTTTTTTTTTCACTTGCTTTCAGTTCCCCTAAATTGTCTGTCAGAAGAGCTAAATCTAATATCTTACTAGTCCTTTTCGTATAAATCCATGGAATATTCTTTTCAGTTTTGTTGAAGCGTGGCTCAATAGCCCTAGACCTTTATTCTTCTCATTCCATCCAAAATTCCATCGAAGAAATTCTATCATTAAGTTTAGCTTCGTCTTTTTGATTTGTAATCCTGAGAAGCCCCCCCACCTTTAATGGGAACTGCTACTGCTATATTCCCTCCTGCCAATAGTACGTGTTAGGCCAGGGTGGATTAATGGTTGGCTATTGAGTGCTGTGATTAATGCTCGAACCAGTAAGTCAAATCACTGTGGGGCATATACTGGGATACAGAGGTAACAAATCAATTAACTAAAGGTTTTTGTTACTGTATCGGTCGGGTACAAATTTGTGTGCAGGAAACAACGATGTTGAGCCGGGGGCAAAGTCATCCCATTGCAACTGTTGCCAAATTAAAAGATATTACAACTGAAAAAGCAAAAGTTGGATATATATATATATATATATATATATATATATATATATATATATATATATATATATATATATATATATATATATATATATATATATATATATATATATATATCAGAAAGAGAGAAAGGGAGCTGTATTGCGAAAAGTTGAGAGAGAATTGGAGTGTGTTGTGTATATGGAGTAGTTACATCCAGACAGTTACTCCGAGCATGTTACGAAGCGGAAGAGTATCATCTTCAGCGGAAAGGTATGGCATCTTCAGTATTGATAGAGCAGTAAATGTTTAAGTAAAATCTGTAGAACTACGCATTTCATTTCAAATCAACCCTGCTGCTGTGGGCTAGGGAGCTGAATTGATAGTGATGGTTGTCTTGCGGATTGACTAATGGTTTCTATTAGTAGAGGTTATCCAGGGGTCGGGCTTCCAAGGGACATTTAAGGCGGGGAGGAGAAATGTGTAATAGAATAGGGGTATTAACATTGGAAAGGATTGATGATCAGGAATATTGGATTTAATGAACTATTTGGGCCAATACAATGAGTAGTTACATTATTTGGAAGTGTACCTATGATTAAAGCATATTATATTAATGTAGACGATCAGTTTTATATTTTTTTGGTTTATTCGCTGTTTTATTGTGATTATAATCTCCCATTCCTGGCTGTGAGATGGATGGGATATCCATAGGGTTGTAATGAAAGTTTTTTGTTTTTATTTTTGGTGTGCACTTTGATTTTTTGGATTTATAGGATGCATTGGTTAGAGTTCGGGAACAGTTTGGGTTTTCTTTGGCGATGGTGAGAATCTCATGGGTTTGGGTGAGATGTCAGGTTGTTTGATTTGATATTTAGTCAATTAGGGGGTAGAGTTTGTGGAATTAATTTCTTCATTTTTGTGGTCTCGTGGGGCGTAATCATGCTTATTTTTTTTTAATCTCGTGTGAAGTATATTCTAAAATTCCATCACGTGGTCCGTCTGAAAATAACTCTTCATTCATTTTTGCTAGCTGTTCTGTCTGCTGCATTGATTTTATATAGATTGAGCAATTTTCCTTTTACTTGCTTTTTTTCTCTAATTTAATAAAGTATTTGTTTGATAAGTGAGTTACGCTTGTGAACTATATAGACTTCTGCTACTGACGAAGTCATATTCACCGGTGATAGTGAAAATTGTGTACAAACTGATGGTCTTCAGATCTTGAACCCAAGACATTGGAATGCTCTTATCTACTGCGACACTTCATAAAAAACGAAAGATTGAACATCTTTAAACAAACAGAGGTATTTTTCTTGAAGCTGCCTATTTTGCAATGGTTTTAGAGGAAGAATCTATAAGTTATAGGGAGAAAGAAGCAAAACGGTGAAGTACATTATTCATGCTAAATATCCCAAGCTCAGCTTCATTAATAAAACATTTGCAAACTTCCCTTAAAGAAAATGGGGGAAAAAAACCGACTCAATGCAAAGTACAAAATATTCATGGCTGCAAAAAGTTAAACGTAAAAAACTGGAAATGGTTCAAGATAAAGAAAAAAAAAAAAACGAAATCGTCGGTCTTCAGTCGAATGAAAAGAAAATATATGTAAGGTAAATATGTGCTGAGGAAACAAAAAAGAATGTCTCACCGAAAATAAAATTAGAATATGTTTGTGCAAAAAAACAACAAACTTCAATTAGAAATATGCATGCATATATATAAAACACACACACATGCACACGCACACATACACATGCACACACACACACGTATATATATATATATATATATATATATATATATATATATATATATATATATATATATATATATATATATGCTTTTTTTGAATATATCTTCAAGACAAAAGACTACATATTCCATATTCCATGATACGTAGGATCTCAAATAACTCCGAATCTTAATGAAGAAATAACGATTCATTTCACAGGAAGCTATATATTTTTCAGCATATTTTCCTTACCCATCGATGTACTAAATTTAGTGCATAAATCCCATAAATTGAATATTATATAAAGATGGTTTCAGCTTAAACTTGAGCATATAACTACAATTCATGCTAGAGATTTTATTGTTATTATAATATGTTTATTATTAGATATTTCTTGTTCAAAATAAATACTCCTTCATCATAAGGCTAGTAACGTAACTGTGTATTCATGTGAATGAATATACACACATATATATGTATATGTGAGTGTGAATGTAATATTTTACTTATGTATTGATATGTATCGATGAAAAAATATATCATTAATGGATAGTTGCGCTAAGTATACGTATGAGTCTATCTATATGTCAATATATACTCACAGACTTTTGGCGTATATTTGTGAATGTTTAGGTGTGTGGCAAAGTAGATTTTCGTGATTAAAAAATGTGTATTTGTGTGTTAGCATAGTATGGTTTTGCGTGTGTATGTGCTAGTCTATAATTTGTGTCTAGCAAGAGGTACAAGCACATATCTTGTAGAGCTTCAATGTACAAACTCTGCGTTTTGAGGCAATAAAAGCCAGCTTTTCTAATACCGAGTTCAAAATGACAGATGTATTTACAAATACTCTTTTTTCCGCTGTTCTATTGCCAATGAATATTTTTCCACTCCTTTCTCTTGTTTATGAGCCGTATGTAATTGCATGAACTAGCGTATTTCGCAAGCAAAATAGGTATTTTAAAGCAATAAGTGCACTATAGATTTTAGAAGTCTACTTAGTCCTATCTACATCTATAGTTTATGTCACATTTCTCTTCTTTTTAAAGTGGCTGTAAAAGTAAACCTAACAGAAATTGGTGAGGCGTTAAAAACTGGTTGATTAATGAGATGAATTCAGAGAAATGTTCTCTTGATATTCCCTGCTTATCTAACAGATGTCGAATATGCTATCAAATAAGGTATTTGGGCAGCTCTCATCGATTGGTAATTCAGAAACGAGTCTCACACACAAATGTTAGTTTGAAGAATTGTATCTATCATTGTAGGCTAGTGCCAGACTAACCTTAGTTCGAAATATTTCGGTCTCCTATCATAGATAGGCTTTACTAAGCTAACTTTCCATATTACTCCTAGTGTTATAGAAAGTATTACAGCAAAATAATGTAATTCTTTAATAATTTTTTATTACACTGGAAGGGAAATTTCACAGTTATACCCTCTATATGCAGCGATGCTCTCAAGAAGAAACACATGTTTTCGTAAAAAATGATGATTAGAAATGTAAAAAAAAAAATGTACTTTTTAGCATATACTATGCTTGATATGCATTCTGTGGGGACTATTTCCGAACTTTTAACAGAAAATGTTAATTCATTATAATGTACAACGGAAATAAAGCTAGACTCGATTTAAAAAATCATAAGTCTCTTTTTGCACAACGGGAATGGCTCAGTCAAATTTAGATCGCAATAGTCATATTTACGATCACAAAAAGAACAACGTTCAAGTGCCCATCTGAAGAATGTATGTGTGTGATTGTCTTCATGACAGCATGAGTATCAAAATGCAACTCATGAATCAGAAATCTGCTTTAATTGAATTATATGATAACAGAAATATCAAGAATAGCAACAGACGTAACAAGCTTTTGATACAACTGCCTGGGAAATTGATGCAAGATTGGACAAAGTCTATGCCATTTATTGTTCTCTCAACAATTATTGAAAGCGAGTAAACCTTCTGTGTCAAGATATCTGACGAGACAACAGAGGGAAGGTGATATAATAATACCGTTGCCAAATTCGTAAATGCAACCTGAGAACAAGCAACCGGATTTCGATCTGTTTTACACATCTGCTTACATTACTTGCAAATGTTAAAGTCTCGCAGGTTCAATCAATAAATTAATGATAAATTAGAAATTATGTTTATTTTGTACGTGGGTATGTGCCTGGGCGCCTGCCATAGAAGTGATTAGGAGTATGTGTACGCAGAGCTTACTGAGTGTAGTGAGTTCGATTCTTGAGCCAAACTAATTAAGTGAGAAGTCATTTGAAAAGATGTCAATTTGCCAAATCCCAAACGGTTTGTCATCATCTGCCGCCTCGCAAGAGATTTTATTCATTAATGCATTGTCCAACCACCGTTCTCATAAGTGAATGCTGAATTCCCAATACCATAGCTTGGATACGCTGGCTTAATCCAACTTCTTTCTCAGGTCAAATGCACCACTTCGCACGACACATGAGACAATGCTTCCATCACCCACCCCCTCGACAGATTCATGGAAACCTAATCATTGTTTCGAGCAATTTTTAGTTCATACAGGACCAAGGTGCCAGTCTGACTCCGAAAATAAACTGCCTTACAAGGCTTAGGGTCAATCACCCCCAGACTATCTACCCAGAATGGAATTGTTTAATGCCTTCTCAAAATGCGTTTGTGCTCTGTGAAGTGTCACAGCCAAAGCTTGAAATCCTCTCCGACAACCCTATTATCCAGTATGTCAACCTTTAGGCCACCCTCAAAACAATATGTTCCCGGATGGTAAAACAACAGTCAGAGAGAAAATATCAAATTAGTAATTACAAAATATCCACTCTGATGTAGAGACTGAAATCAATGTCCCTGGATGGGAACAAAGTTAATAACGTTACATGTGTTCTTGGTTCAATTTCTTCCAATTAAAGTCAGCATAAAGTTGTTTTTTTTCTCTTTCCAGGGGAGTAAACATTTAAAGCTTCAGACCATTGTCAGCAATCTAAATATTACAGTTTTGAACATGACTCACCCTCCTCGGAGACACAAACGGGTTCATTTCTCCTAATGAGAAACGAATCATTTAATTATAAACATTAATCTGACACGGATAAGATAAATGAAGTCCAGGCACCATTAAATTGTTCGAAGTTGTTGACTTTGTAATTGATCTCAAGACACTCATTTGTTTATAAGAGCAGCAAAATAGACCAACAAAAAAGACTGATTAAATTATTCCAGTCGACCGACACTTAACCAAAATAACAAAAATGGTTCATCATTTGCAATTAATATTCTTTGGCAAAGGATAGCTTAATCAATAAACAACTGAATGAGAGATCGTAAAGCATTGAGATCGAACCACAGAAGTGAGCACTTTTATAAATTGGATGTGTAATTATAAAATTCTATCACATTTGTTGTTGCTGTTGATTTTTGTATAAGCTTTTTATGGTCAATATAGGCTGCAACAATTTCAGAGGGAAGTATGCTCCTGACGAGATGAGGTTACATGCTTTGCCCGAACTCTCTTACTTTACCTGGATTCGGGACAAGCTACGGTAATTGATATACTGAATTACTTTCCTTTAGTTATTGTAACTTACTATCAGATTGACTGCCTTAGAGAGGAAACAGGCTTCAACTGCTCTGCTATTTTACCATATGGCCTTTCAAAAAAGTATTTTTGCGAAGTGAATGTCAACAGCCTCGACTTAAACACAAACTAACGATACTATTTTCCTTTTCCGCGCAGGTGGCTGTTATGCATTTATGTACCACTGAATTATATCCTTAGTACATTTATAGACAGAATACAATGCTTTTTAAATCATTTTCACGAGAAATGGTCAAGTCAGGAACTACAGACTATCATTTTTATTATCACTGTATGTTTGAATTGAGCGTTTCGTCAGTTTTTAATTTTCCATCCTAATAGAAGTCATTGAATCCTGATCATATATGATTTCAATTTAATCATATTTAATTTTCAAGTGTTTAGTATTATGTTGGTATTATATATTTGCATTTTCAAAAAAAGAAAAGGTCTATATATGTTGAAATCGTTCATTGAAATTGAAATGTATTTAAACAGATCGACCGTATATGGACAATATCTATATCTATATCTATCTATCTATCTATCTATCTATCTATCTATCTATATATATATATATATATATATATATATATATATATATATATATATATATATATATATATATATATATAAAAAGACGATCCTAATAATTATTTTAAAAAAGGAGAATACAACCAATGCATCTTCCAGATTGTCACTGATGGAGCTGAAGAATTATGCAGTGTTTGCATGAGACGATCATGCTCAACCTCACAAGACAGTATTATATATCAGAGAGAGAGAACAGGGATCCGACATGGAAAATATTGGCTCCACGACACCCATGATAGAGAAATGTTTATGTCAAACGACTGACAATGAAAAACTGATTTTGCATATATATATATAATTGTGTCATCCACAGACAGCTGTCCCGATGTATTACATTTCTTCAGTGTGGTTATAGACTTTCCATTATCCCATTCAATCACCGCGAGGCAGAATTGAAACCTTCACTTCAGACCCAGAGGCCGATATCCTATCTCTGGATTACGGAACTGGACGGTCAGTAGGGCTGAATTTAAGTGATATATCTATTTACACGGAAGTTCCCCATCCACCAGAATGCTATTTTCCTGTGGAAGAGCATTGCATAAGCTTGCAATGGATGAGTTACCTCACTTATTATATTATATTTGTATATTCAAATATTTGTGTGTACGTTTGTGCATTTGTGCGTGCGTATGTGTGTGTGTGTGTGTGTGTTTGTTTGTTTGTGTGTGTTGTTGTATAACCACGCAGAGAAAACGCGTTCACCCTCAACACTCATGTCCAGATCCGGGGAAAAGTAATTGTGAATTGAATAGTTCTCTTGAAGTTACAAAAACAGCTTCCGAAAAACAAAGAATTGAAAAAGCATGCAAAAACAAAAGCCGGGCAAAGATTCCAAGAGTTCAAATCCAGATAGAAATAGAAAAGTTCCTAGGGAACATTTCCACACCAATTTTCAGGGATTAACGTCAGGTATCTAAAACCCTGCTATTGTTTATGGTTTTTCGCCCAGTCTTCTGTCCCACGTGGACACAAATCTGCTAGCTACTTTATCTAGTTCCTCAACAGGCAATACCTGCAAGAGAAGAATCAGCGTTGGTCGCCGACTTCATAGTTCGTATATCTTCACTCCTCACCCCCTGACCAGCCAGGAAGTCAGAGAGATGTGTTACTGCTCCACTGTATTTGTTAAAAATCTACAACAATTCAACCAATAGGGAGAGAGAACTACTTTTAAACAGTATGCTATTTGGCTAGGCGGGACATGACTCTTCGCTAGGGTAACTGCAATTGGCTGATCGACATCACAACTAATCACCGCTAAGATTAGTAGCCCCTCTTTCTTTTCTCGATCAGCGAACACATGTTTCGCTACAATTTGATATTATGTTGGAACTGTACTTTTTACTGATTTTTGTTGAAAATTCTTAAAAGTGTTTTCCAGCATCCTTTATTAAAAAAACATTATACCTTATTCGGAAAATTAATGAATGCAACGGCTTCATACCAGAGGTAAACTATCTGAATCAAAGAAAATGAAATGGCCACATTTTGTTTAGAGAAAATTAAAAGGGTGAATTGTGAACAAAACAAACAATTTTAATCGAATACGTACTGGAATAAAATTCAAAACAAGCACCGAATGTAGAATATTAAACTGAATATTTTAAGCAAATATGATAAAAATAGGTTTAAATTCTGAAAGAAAAACATCAATAATTATTTCCATAGGCTGAGAGTAAACAACAAAAAAATAAATGCAATAAGATGCTGCACGCTTCTTTAATTATAATCCTGCACAAGTTCTGCATAAATCAAATAAAACATCCAGGAATGAGGTAGTCTTCTGATCAGGAAGGCAGAAAGGGCCGTAAGTAAGCGTTTGCAATAATTACCTGTCAAGCAGAAAGGAGAAAAATGGAAAGGCGTCCGTTGAGATATAATTTACGATTGCTGTTTGCAATTCCGCGATCCATATTAAAAAGAAACGGAGGCTGAAAAATTGATTTCTATGTCAATGTTTGGAAGATGAAGCGAAAATAATCGCTATTCAGTGTTATTGCAACCAATATAACCAAGTTATAACTTAGAACTTCATGTGCTGACTGTTGCGGAGGTTTAGAAATAGATTTAGGGAAATATATTTGAAGGTAACTTGAGAGAATATTAACGAAAGCACGTTGAGATATGAGAAAATATATTGTGTGCAACTGAAAAAGATGATATAACAAAGCTCAATGGATAAATACAACTATAGATTGGAAGATTTTTTTAATACTATTTATCTACTGCCTCTCTAACTCACACACACTCTCTCCCCCCCCCCTCTCTCTCTCTCTCTCTCTCTCTCTCTCTCTCTCTCTCTCTCTCTGAAACATACACATCCGTGTGTGCATATATGTATGTGTTGGTATCAATATCAAGAAATGGATGTATGATTCGACGGAAATGATTATAAATTGCATTATGTTATCTTGAAACTCTACCTGAAACGATCTCCCGTTATTACTCGGTGAACGTATAACTGAGAATTCAGATATAAGCAGTTATTTGGGCTTTTGCGTTATCTATTTCTATAGTTGCCCCAGTTTCTCTACACCACATCCCAAATAGATTGAATTAATTTCCAATGAAATCTGTGAAACACTTTGCCGAGACTCTTGACTGTTTTTTTCCGGGGATGGATAGAATAGGAACGCCCCTCGAGAAAAAAAAGAAGCAGAACTTGTACACCACTTCCCCTCATTTCATTACCATGGCCCTAGATTTGGTAGTTTAAATCCCATTGCTGACAACTGGACTAGGCAGTGGAAACCTTTGGAGAGTCATCTACGCCAGCCACCACAGAGGGTGACAACGGGTCTATCAATATAGGCTCTGATGGATGCCGGTCTCAGACAGTTGCCCCTTTGCTCCGTATCAGCTGCTTTGACCGACCGAAAAGAACAGCTGAAATTGAACATCCAATAATTATACTTATTTTGAGACGGTGCTAATCCGATGCTATTTCACTAAAAATGAATCTTGGCCTGAGGTCCCCGTAAAAGTCAAGTAGGCTTTCTTTCATTTTACATGGTACATTGTATCAGAACAGGGTTGGGTCGATTAGCCTGAGGGGTATCGAGCCGTATGAATATATGGAACCAAGCCAATGCACAATCAGGTCTCCACTCCATTCATGTGCTCTACCCCATAAGCTGGGAAATGACTTTGGTGAGTCCCAGGTACCCTAGGACTCCAAGAACATCACCCTTTTGTGTTGATAAGTCAAAACGTTCATTTTTAAGGATGAGGTTTATTGTTTTCCAGGATAACACACTTGCAAAGATTTCCCCCTCCACACTAAAAGTGAGATGGATCTGAATTGCCCCCGCCTGATTGTATTCCCCCTATTGGGTATCCAGGCACTCTCCACCTGCCCGCCACTGTTTCTCTGTGCCAAATCACAGGAATAATCCTCTACAGAATTATTGGCAGCTGCAGGCTTCCTTTCGTGTGGGCGCTCCGCTGCCGAACTCAATGGTGGGAGATAATATTCCCACCAGTGCTTTATTGGGCTAAAGTTCCAGTTCCCTGTCAGTGTCACTCAGTGTTATGTAAGAACTCATCTTATTCTTCCGTGGAGTAGGCAAGATGGTCGCTGTGCATCTGCCCCTACAATTCCTTTGTGACCCTAAAAGGATTTCTCCCCAAAACAGCCCGCATGCAGTAATTTTCTCTCCTTCATTTTAGTCTCCTCCACCATTCAGCGCTGTGCAGGGTTATGAGCATCTTTCTAATGATATTGCAAAACTCTGACTCGTTTCTGTATTCACTCATGTCTCTCAACACAATATCTTCAGAAAATTCCTATGAATTAAAACCAATCATACATCAAATACTTAATGATAAATGTAAATTTTGTCTGACACATGCATTCATACACGTGCATGCAAACACATACAGACTAACATACACATAAACACACACACATATGTATATGTATATATATTTCTGCCGTCGACAAATGTGCTCCTACTCCTGACTGGTACATAGCTGTGTCAGGGTGGTATGCGCAATTAGCATATGGATGTACACCCATTCATTGATATATATGTTTGCACGTATGTACTGATTAACATGTTGTTCAAATAAGAAGACAACGGATAGAAAAAAACTATTTAAAGTTATGAAAAAGACGTCAAAGGCGGGAGTAAAAGAGAATGCACGAGCTGGAGAAAGAGTGAGAATAAAACGATTGACTGAGAAAAAAAATGGAGATGAAGGTAGTGAGGGAGGAAGGAAGAGGGGGAGAGCAAATGAAATGCTGGACAAGGATACGGAGCTAAAAGAGAGAAGAATAAAAATAGGGACGGGAAGGTCGAGGAATACGAAGAGATGCAGAGGCAGAGGAAAAAACAAGAAAACAGCAAACGGAATGATTGGAAGTATAAGGGAGATTACGGGAGATGATGTCGTGCGTGTAGTATGGAGGAAAATTACCTTAGAATGAAATGAAACACCTGGATAAAATCACTGTAAAAGACCCAAACTACGACTGAAAGTGAATGATTTTATCAAAACTAAACACACACGTACGCATGCATATATATATATATATATATATATATATATATATATATATATATTATTATTATTATTATAAGGATAATTTTGATGGACTCCTCCGCTCGAAGGTGAAGATTTTGCTGTTGAAAATATCTAAAACCCATCATTTGATACAATGGACTCACCTACTTCAACGAGTTCTGAAGCTTATTTTGTGATATCAAAATTTTTCTCAGGAAAATCTGAATATATCAGTGTTTTTTTTTTTTTGTTGTTATTTTTCATGGGGATTAACTAATGAATATCAAAACTCAGACAGATATATGTGTGAACTATTTGTGTCTGCTCTTCATATATGACCGAAAAAAAACTTGCAATATGTTCCTCAGTAGACGAAAGTATGACATAAATACGCCAACTACCTCCGTAATTCTCCACTGAGGATATATAAGCTGCCATAGTTGGCATTGCTGGCTTGCCAAACCAAACCACATTATATTACGGAATTTGGCTCAGGCCCCGACCCTTGTGTCAGCAATATGATCGACTTCCTTGTAATACTGGAATCAATAATGGTCATAGAAAAGAATTGATCTTTCCTAAGAAACATATTAATATCTTTATTGTTGATGAAGACATATGCGGTATTTTCGAATTGAACAGAGATTCACGCGTGGTTATAACGGAAAAAAAAATCGATAGCCTATAGGGAAAATCATTATTTTGAATAAGAATTGTCTAATAAGAAATATCGCCAAGATGATTGGATATATATCATTATCGATAATCAATTATGTTGGAATCGATTCTAACCTTTAAAGGTAAAAAATGTTCATGGGTCTAGTGCTCTATACCCTTCAGTATCAGTTTCACACATGCAGACGCACATACACGTATATGTATGTATGTATGTATGTATGCATGTATGTATGCATGTATGTATGTATGTATACATATACATATATATAGATATATATATATATATACATATACATGTATATATATATATATAAATATATACACATATTTATATATATACGTATATATATACATATACAAATACATATATATATATATATATATATATATATATATATACATATACATATATATATATACATATACATATATAAGTTACCTTAAGAATATGAGGGGTCAGTAGATATATATAGACATGTCACTAATGCTCATGCCACTTTTATATATATATATATATATATATATATATATATATATATATATATATATATATATATATATATATATATATATATATATTCAAATTTTCCAATGAGCACACAGGTATATTCGTATTTCCTTGATATGATCCCTTTATCACGAAAGAAACTACCCAACTCCTCGAGATGATTGAATCCATTGTATTAAATGCTGGGTTCGAGATAATTTAACCAGGAATACAGTAATCTTTGGCTGTAATCTTTGTTACGGAAGGAGAATGGATATAAATGACACATATGTACATCTATCCTATTCTTCCTTCAATTCAGTCAATCGTTTCAATCAAATAATCCATAGTTGAAATCCCCAATCCTGTTTTATCCAAATGATGCATATCTTTCTATGCATACGTCAATTTTATACTAAACTCCAATACTATGCAAATTGCTGAGAAGCAACACGTTGATCCAACTTTATTACCAGAAAGAGGGCACAGGTGCTCACAGTGCTGATCCTCTCGTAGAAGATACCATCATTTCTACGGCCAGTACGCTTGTACAGATATACATTAATCATGTTTGCTTAAAAGAAAAGACTGCATCAATAGAAAATATCTACAGTATTGTTATGTCTCTTCTCATTTCCTTATTCAATTCCATTGAGCATGTTTTTTTCGATCGGTAGAAAAATGATATTTCTTTGAACACCGAAACTGTGAAGTTGACTTCAAAATGCAAATTTGACAAATGGCACAAAATCAAATCTTGAAAAGTCCGACTGGACACTAGAAATGCTTAGTATTCCATCAGATGAACACCTTGATGAACTGGTTAAACACGCAAAAGGTTCTTGAGATATCTAAAATGGCTAGCTACTTTCGAGGCAGTTTTAACATACTGCCAATACTCAATTGTAAGACAAGCAATACTATTTTAGTATTCGATTGCATAAATTTTGCATTCCTCGAATTTTCAAAACTTTGCCAAACAAACGTGATGTATATTCCTTACAATAAATAACTGCATAATCATTCATTTCTCTATTTGGGCAAATTTATTCATTATCAAAATATCTAAAAATACATTTACAAAATAACACTGGAAGTTATTATTGGTTTTTACATTCAAATTTGAGAGAAATTAAAAGATTCAAATGAACTAATCATAGAAAATGACGCTTTGACGTCAAAATAGATGGACGTTACTATTTCTAGCAATATATTTATGAGCATAGTCTAAATCTAATGCGTTCCATAGATTTTTGGTAAAAATAATGTTACTATCCTGAGAGAGAAGAGGCATTTAACAATGCGATAAATTTTATCAAAATCGTAATAGCAACTGCTCGTATAAGAGAAGATTGACAATTACGTAACTAATCAAATCATGATCAATATTGAACAAAAATTATTAATCAAAATAATTACATGATTGATTTTGATTTACGTAAATCAGGTAATCTGTATTTCTTTCCAATTGCTTCCAATAAATCGACGTTTTGGTTCCTTATTTGTTTTTTTTTTGTTTTTTTTTCATTTTGTCACCGAAACTGCGTTGTTGATAATGTAAAATTGACCAACAGCACAATGCAGTGCCTTATCATTTGAGAGGTTTCATTTTTTACTCTCCAATCATTAACGGTGCCATAACATTCAAATTTATGTCGATTATTGATGAAAATGCAAAGTGGCTTTATGGTGATTAGTTCAGAAAATGGTATCAATTCCAGTTGAGATTCTTCATATGCCTTCTAAATTATTGCTTTTATGAAAAAAATATGAATTAAATTCTGCTTGGCCAGTGTTATGGACGATGATCAATGTTCTCTTTAATTCTCAGTAGTCAGAGTGCTCACAATTCTTATGCTGTGTAAAATTTTCCCAAAGTAGAAAAAAGTATGTGCCCGCTGGATACCTATACAAATATAAGTTTGGCACAATCTATTTTTCGTGGCAAATAAAACTGTTGAGGGAACTCATTATTTTCTACTAACTCTGTAAGCCATCAAAGCAATGTTTTACAAACATGTCTGCTGTACAAGAAATTAGTGATTTACAATCGCGGTATTTGGAGAAAAAAAATCCAACTAGTTAAGATAAAACTATTAGCAAAAATATCATCTTAAAAATATATAATTATAATATATAATCATATTATGACTATGATTATAAACATAATTATAAATATAATCGTTAATTACTTCATTATTTTGGATAACTAATCAATTTTTCTTGTTCACTTGTTCCAATGTATATGCGCGCGCATACGGGTCTTCCAGGGAACAATTACCCTGATCTCGTCTCATGCAAGCTATAATTAAGCATGTTTTGCAGTCAGACCGGTGATTTTGACTTCTATCACTTTTATTTGATTTTAATTGACATGCTTTAAATTATAGAGTGAGGAGATGAGTACTGAATAATAGTTCCGTTTACCCACTGGACAGCCAAGTTAAAATCAAGAAATGTTTTCATGGCATACAAAATTGAAAGCTGAAGTAACTTACAGTATAATGCTAGCTTACATTCGGGTGGCCTTGGATCGGCGTTCACACTATCTCAAGTGAGGTTGTACCGGGATTTTTCTTAACATTCATGCATCAATACCTAGTTAGATACTGTACATATTTTGAGACTAAACCTTCCTCCATCTGAATATGTCAAAGCAACCGGGTTCAGGCGGCATTACTCCTAATATTATAACCACTTTTTGTACCATTCCACGTCTTAATTTTAGATTTTCTCAACCTTTAGCTGCGTGCACTTGATTTAATGTCACAATAAAAATACTTCTTTAGATTTATGTACCAAACCTTCTCAAATATTGATATCACTCCTTACATCTACAAGGACCGGCTAGTTATATTTAAACAATCTACAATGAAAAAAGAAATGTGGTACCAACCAGGAACATATTTTACATAGATGGCTGTGCTATGATAAATTCATACTTTTACCAACATACAACACACGCACACACACACACATGCACTCACACAGACAGACAGACAGACAGACACACACACACACACAGACGTATATATATATATATATATATATATATACCTTCATCACGCAGAACCCTAATACACAAAACTCCTACCAATAATATCCTTACGCCCACATCTAAGATACATTCAATAAAAGAAGCTTCAAAGTCACCCAGACCCATAGGAAAAATTCACCTTAGCCAGTCATACCTCTTGTCCAAATCATAGTCAGCACATTTTTGATAACTTATAAGGTTGATACCTACGTAGCTCCTTGACCTCACCACCCCTCCATTTACACTATCCCTAACATACCAAAAAATTTAACTCCATATCACTCCCCCCTACCCTGACACACTCTGCCTTCCCTAAGACCAACTGCTGTCGCTTAACCTAAGATATGATACCTAACTGGACTTTCTCCCACTCAGCAGGAGGCCTCCAGCAGCCCTTATAACATATTTTACCCACAAGGCATAGCTCCTGCTAGAGGATTCCGGTTCCACATGGGAACTTTAAGCACCCACTCACACAACACACAACACTGGAGGTAGGAAGAATCTTGGAACATGTCTTGACCATTTACATCTAAGGATTAATAAACCTTACCTCTAAACACTACACTCCCGAGGCTGTCTCACTCTTTACAGTACACATTATATATATATATATATATATATATATATATATATATATATATATATATATATATATATATATATATATATATATATATACGCGATACGAATCGGGAATGCAATATGTTATAACATAATACAATATCCGTTGTGTGATGGGTTTATTTTATAAAGTGATGGATACATTCAACACTAAACATCAAGTTGATTTGTGGTAGAGCTTAAAATATAATGAAGTAAGAATTTGCTATAAAAACAGGTTTATTCCACAAGACTAATCCAATAAATGTAAGAGATTAGTAAGAAGTAAAGAAAAGCTACCTAGGTTAGAGATTATTTTATGTTTGATAACTGGGATATTTACAAAAATAGGATTTGTGTTCATAGTTATATTTCTTCTCTCACAGAAAAGATTTCTTCGACCAGCTTCAGTGAAATTATCCGATCCTGTTTGTCAATTCTCTTTTCCATGCAAACAACTGATTCACTATCCACTTCACGAGTGTGCACACACATACATGCATACATCCATCCATGCTACGTACGTGCAATACAAACAGAATAAATAATATGTTTATTTTTACCTCTTCAAGTGAAGTTGGAGATAGTATATGTATTCACGCGTGTCTGTCTGTCCCTATCCTCTTATTCTATCAAGTATTTTTTTGTGACGATGGAGTTGGCAGAAGCATGTGCCCTCTGAGTGCTTTTTAGTTGCATCTACTGTATTTTCTATGATTTACTCGATACCCAATATCCCGTCGAGGAGAACAAGAAAATAAAAGAATTATCCCCGTGTAGACGTCAGGCGTCTGGATTATTATTATTGAACGTTACTATTCGTCATTTTCTTTCTCTCCAAGAATTTCACACAGACAGCAAGTATTGACTTCTCTAACCTAATGATATTGTGTTGTAAAGAGATTTCTTCGCTAATCTTTCGACTCTTCTCGATGAAGAGTTCTTGCTGCGTTCGATGTCTCTCTCAATTGACAGGCCTTTCTCTTTTATTGCCTGTGATATGCCAGAGTCTTCATAAAAGCTCTTGAAACGCAAATCAAAAGAAAAACCCAAGTTATGATGAAAAAGCCATAACGCACATTCACTACAAAAAGCGTCAATCAGCATAATTCTAACAGCAGGCTCTTCTCAGTTAGCTATGAAACTATATTGAAGTTTAGTGTCAAAATCAAAAAAACAAACAATGGCAAGATGGAAGAGGAGAAAAGCCAACAAAAAAAAAAATGAATGGATAAAAAAGGAAAAATAATAAACAGGAGACGAAAATGAAACTTGAGGGACATATTAGAAAAAATATTAACGAAACAAGAAAGAAGCTATGAGAAAAAAATGAAAGAATGTAAAAACACACAACTAGAAAGAATTTGTTAAAAAGGAAACTGTCAGCTAATGCAGTCGTGCAGAAAAATGGAGGGGACAAAAGAAGAAAGAATACAAGAATAAAGGAAAAAAAAGAAATGATAGCGAGAAAATAGGATAAATAAACTGAATGATTATGGAATTGAAACATTGAAGGAGTTTTTGATAATGAAAAAGGATATATTGGAAAGGTGATAAAAAGAGGAATTTAGAATTTGAAAAAAAGCAGGGTGAGGGAGTAGAGACCCTGAGCAAAGAACGAAAATAAACAGATGCAATAATGAAAGGAAAAAGAAAAAGAAAGGAATGAGAAGAAAATGAATTGAAAAATGCAAACAGAATAAAAAGTGGAAAGAATTGAATGAAAGAAAAACCAGAAAGATTAGAAATTAAAATGAACAAAGAAAGAAAGAAAAGTAAAGAAAGGCTGTGATATGAAATATAGGAAAATCGAGGAGAACAAAGAAATAATTGAGAGAGAGAAAATGAAAAAATAAAAAAAAAACATGCCATAATCTTTGTCGAAATACCGCATAAGAAAAGCGGTTTAAGTTTTTTTTTGCGATTTCTTGGGTTTTCATGGTTCAGTGTTATTCTGTGGACAAAACAAGATCGCCAATTTCATCCGTGGCACTGAAGCGTTGCTTTGCAATGTATTTGAAGCTGATACAAAACATAAGGTAAAAAAAGCTGGAGAAGACAAAATTGAATGAAAAAAAAAAAAAGAAAATAAATAAATATGTCCTGGGAAAAATCTGGAAACAAAAGGATTTTGTTTCAAGGAAAAAAAAATTAAAATGTAAAAATGAAAATGAAAAGAAAATCTATAAATGTATTAAAAGCAACTGTGAAGTGCAATGAAATCAGCAAGCTTACACTAAAATGAATCGATATCTTGTAGCATTCATTCAAGCGTTGATTGCGTTTGTGGTTGGCGAATTAGAAGACTCAGGGTAAGATACTTCCAACTATGTCGTCTGCATTTCATTGATTCCCTTAGAAGCCATTTCGTTGACAAAACCATATATATATATATATATATGTATATATATATATATATATATAGTAGGATGTGGATTCGCTATATAAACTAGCTCATGTTTCTGTCCTGTTCGGGTCTCCTCAGGCGAATCATTCGCCTGATGAGGCCCGAAGAGGGCAGAAACATGAGCTAGTTTGTGTGCCACATCCACAGTCTACTATTTATTTCCAGCTCTACTCTAGAACAACTTAACTTCAAGAGTAAAAAAGTTGTATGTATCGAGCACTCTATTAAATGAATCCATTACATTTCAGAAGTGGCTTTATATTATTGATATATTGTTATATTATGCTATACTGTTAGCCTGATTTGTACCACATATACTATGTGTGTGTATATATATATATATATATATATATATATATATATATATATATATATATATATATGTATATATATATATACACATATATATATATATATATATATATATATATATATATATATATATATATATATATATATATATATATATATATATATATATATAAATAAAACGTCTCTCTCTATCTCTGCCTCACTTCTCTCTTGCTCTCAATATCTATAGTTTATTCTCCTATCAATACCTGTAAAATTTTTTTAATACGTATGAATTTGAATATTAGAGCATTTTCACCCCAGTTTCCAGCCATCCTTTATTGTGTGATTATTTGATTTTGAATTATACTATAAGATATGGAGGATTCAATAATGACCATTTCAAATTATGATTATATCAATTTTACAAATTAGATATTGTGAATAACAATGATTTCTTTATTAATTTAAAAATATAATGAATGTCTTCTTATCCTTTCAGGTAAGTTGCTTTCCGATGTTCCCGAAAGATTTATCGACTGCTGGTAACGTATATTAAAAACATTGTTTGACATTAATCGTATATTTTCATTATACCTAAAACAAGTTTGACCAAATCTACGGTTGATGACCGATCATGAAACATATTCAGTACTTACCCTATAATGTGCATGACAGACGTATTTGTAGCAATACTAATTAGAACATAAATTTTAAGTACCACGGATAATGTCCTATATGTTTTATTTTATATTCATACTTACAAGAACGTTTATATGATTTTTTTTTTAAATGTCCCACCGGGCTGTAATGTAGCGTGTGTGTGCGTGTATGTGTTTGTCCATTTTCCCTAAAGCAGTGTTGACTGGATGACTCCAAATGATTTACACGGTGCGTATGGTTGTTTTGCTGCATTTATTTGAATTTAGAAAATTCCAGAAGAAAATTCTTTCCTTATTATTTGGAGCAACGATTCTTTATTTCTATGTTTCGTAGTCGATTCCTGACACGTACTTGCATTATAGTATCATTTCCATAACCTTCATTGATCCATTGACTTTCTTCCAATGCAATTTTCCCAGTGATTGATATGAAGAGTAAACAGTGTGGAATATGCATTACGTAATTGATCATAATCAACTATAATAAAGGAAAATCATCAATATTCAAGCACGAGCTGAATGTAAAGACAATTTCTTTGACATCTTGAAAAATATAGTGATATGGATAAATGAGTGTTCGTGTGTGTACGTATAAAAGGTACATGCATATACACACACACAGAGATATTTATATATATATATATATATATATGTATATATATATATATATATATATGTGTGTGTGTGTGTGTATATATATATATATATATATATATATATATATGCGTGTGTGTACATAAAAGTATGTATATGCATATATATGAATACATAAGTTTATATATGCGTATAAACTAATATAATTCTTTTAATTTTAAAATGCCAAAGAGCTTTAGAAAGAGGTGGATACAATACGTATCAATAAGAATTCATTGAGGATCTAAAAGAACGGAACAGCATGAGCAAAAAAAAACAAAACAAAAAAAACAAAAACATCAACAATAGGGCTGGAAATGTAATCGGCTTGACCCGCCTTTTGATAAACGGATAGAAATCAATGTAAGATCAATGAATTAGTAAAAAGGGATTTTACAAGTACTGATATGTACCAGAAAACACGTAACAACACATAACATCAATTTAGGGTATAGTTGTAGTGATATTTCTGATGATTAAAAAAATCATGATAATTATATCATGAAACAATTGAAAAATTAAACCACCAAAGACTGAAAGAAGAAAAATGCATCCATGAAAACCCCGAAAAATGCATCCAACAGAATCAATGTCTAACAAAAGAAATAGTGTAAATTGCAAAGATTTTGACATTAGAATACTCTAAAGACGAGGAGGTATATCATGGAATCACTAAACAAGAGTGTAAGGTTAAACTTGACAACTATAAAACTTCTTTTACAAAAGAATATAAACGCAAGAAGACAGCCTTTCAATCCCCTATTTACAGTTGGAAGGAAGAAAAAAAAAACTGAACAGCTAGAATCTAATTAAAAGGCTAAGTGATACGAGTCAAAATTGAATTGTGAGCTGTGTCTAGAAGAAAAAAAAGAATAGTGATATATAAGGATTGTAATGAGCTATAAAACTCCAGATTGGAGGTAGGTGTGCATTGTATACATAACATGTTATTACTAGAATATTTTAACAGAGAAATAGGATGGAAAAATACATCTTGGTTGAACGGAGCCATAGAGCCGAAATTTTAATTTATAAACACACAACTATGGCATCAAAGTATGTAAGATGAAGTAACCCATCTACATTAGTTTACATTTTTACATATTAAACCTGCACTACGTTAGACTGGGATCGAATGGATAATCTTGTGTCCATGCAGGGACTGAAACTTGAATCTTTACGAACAGGTGACCACCAGGTGACCACCATGAAAGTAAGGGGTTTCAGGGTTGAGCCAAACTTGAATAGCAAATATAAGGGCAGGCTTAATCGAAAACCATCCGTCCCAAATATGTAACCTCATATTTAGCATCTAAATGGAGAAGGGGGAGTAC
>OY735199.1:54301369-54336369 GCA_963457665.1 Thysanoteuthis rhombus | reverse complement strand
GTGTGTGTGTGTTTATACGTTTCTCTCTCTCTTTCTCTCTCTCTCTCTCTATATATATATATATATGTATATATATATATATATATATATATATATATATATATAACAGGGGCAGGTTCATATCCTGCTGTAGCCCCACTTTCTTTAATCGTATATTCTAGTCGCGCTGTCTAAATTGAGTGATGTATTAACTGTGTAACGATATTTCTATATAATATACCGCAATTCATAAATTATTCTGTCGGACCAAATAATGTCCATTTTTCAAATACACACTGTTGCGATGAAAAATGGAAAAGACCGAGAATTGACAAGGTGAGAATTAGGAATGAAAGTAGTTTTTTTTACCTTTGCCTTATCGGTGGGCAGTCTAGTACAATGTTGAGTGCATTGCTGCGTTGAAGCGACTACCAATGGCAGGTTCGATTCCTGCAGCAGCCCCACTCTTTTCAATCGTTTAATCTATTTGTGCTGTTTAAATTGAATGGCATTTCAACCTTGTGACAACAGAAAATAGTTCCAAATATGTTTCTATATGATATAATAACGCAAATCATAATTCATCTCTTTCTCTCTCTCTTTATCTCTCTCTCTTTATCTCTCTCTCTATATATATCTATATATATATATATATATATATATATATATATAACTGTTTATGTATGTACATATGTATTTATATACCTATTTGTATGGATGTATACATGTTTTTACATATATATGTTGCTTGTTATTCGATTTTCTTTAAAGGAATGCAAATATATGAATTGAGTATTTATTTCTTTCAATGATTTTCTTACGGGATGCCAAACGGAATCTAAACTGAAATTCATTTTGCTATGTTGCTTCAATTTTGCATCGTATCCAACTTCGGCAAAATAAAAACGCTGCCAACCCACATTTTGCCTCTACTTACAATGCATTGATTTTAAATCTACTTTGATTGCATATATGTTACAGAACTCTGACGCATTTGGGGTATGCATCTTGTAGAATAATGACGTTGGTGACCATAGGGATTTCCACTGTGTCGAAGGCCATTCTGAAGTGGATAAATGCTACAGCAAGTGGTAGCCCACCCAGCTCCAAAAAGGGGTAAGACAAAGTGATACTAACCGACCCAAACTCTCCACAGCCTGCCCTGGAGATGGATTTTAGAAATAAATAGAAAGCCTAATCGGACTCAGATAAAAACTTAGTGACTAAGAGTATAAACGAATCCAAATAAACGGCGAATATCTGAACAACCTCAGATTTGCTGACGACCTTGCCTTTTCTTTCTACAGGGAACTTACACGACCTCTAACTGATGCTAGATAAACTAAACCAGTGTACACATGATCTAAAGCAAGGCAAAGATCATGTGCAACAACCAGGTTGAAAGAAAGAATACAAAGAACAAAATCCAAGACGCTAAACTGGAGAAAGTAAACCATTACATCTACCTAAGACGATAAATCTGCATGAGACCTTAAAAAAAAAAGAAATGAAACAAATTATCACTCTAATCCCGTTAGTCCTAAAAATAAGGTTACACAACCAATGCATCATCCCAATAGTCATTTATTGAGCTAAAACTTGGAACCTAACCAAGAAACAGACCTGCAACGTACACATAAAAAAATGGCAATGAGAGACTGCCAGATAGCACGACATATCTAGGGGGAAAATATGAATCCGAGACATAATAGAATCATTCTTTTTCAAAATGCAGATGGCAACGGGCTTGCCATATTGAAAGAATGGCAAACAACCAATGGACATCACGACTCATAACATGGATCCCAAGAGATCACATGTGTAACCGAGGCCGGCAGACAACGAGATGGAGAGACGAACTAGACAAATTAAGAAAATATTTGTTCTGCAACGCCTGCGATTGGTAAAACGTCGTCAATCCTGGGCTACGTCTAAATCCAACGTTGGACTTTGAAAGACTGATGATGATACTGATGACGATGACCTTAAGACATCTCTTATTTTCTAACAGAAACATGAACCAATAAAGACAAAAATAAGTTATAACATTCCATTCAATCCTCTAAAAATTCTGGGATTCATGTGAAATGTTCCCAAGGTCAATGATAGTGCTGTCTTATTTACAAAGATTTTTTTCATTCAGTTTTCTGTTCGATTCTTTATGGAATAGAAATGAACCGAAGAGCTAATAATTTTGATCAAGTAATTCCGTGATATTTTTTCAGAAAAAAAAAAATTAAATGAATTTTAACAAGGAAATTTTGTAAGCAGTTAAGAAAAATTATGCTTGTCTTATTGTTTCGAGATGAATTTATCTTCTCTTCACCAGGAAAATTAAATGAAGAAACATTTTTTCTCAGAAAATCTGGTTTTGTCGGTATTCATTTTGAAGATAAAATTTATTCAAGTACATTTTTATATTGGTATTTAGAATGGAAGATCACAAATTGGCTCCGTTTTGTGGAATTTCAATTCTATATTCTTTATATTCTTCCGGACACAACTCAATATAAAGTGCAATCATCATCATCATCATCATCATCATCATCATCATCAGTCTCTTTCTGTCCGTTGTTGGACGTAGATCTTTTCCAGGATTTGACATACTTCTCTATCATGAGCATGGCGGAGCCCGTACTAGTTGAATTCGTCTGCAAATTTAGGTTGATCAGATATTCGCTGTCTATCTGGAGTTCTTCATTCTTTCAGTCTAGTCTTTTGAAGATCATCTCGGAGCAGTTTGGTTGAACTGATATCACACTTAGTTGCCCCTTTTTGAGCTGGAAGGGCTCAGAGCTTTTATGTAGCCTGATAAAAGAGTTGTTGTGTGTATACATGCTTCAGAAGTTCGATCTTTGCTCGAACTATACCTTGTAGAGTAATAGCCTCCATAAATTAGGGATTTTCACTGAACACAAAATACAATACTAATGACAACAACAAATACAAATCATAAAAAACACAAAAAAGAAAAGGGGCGTCTGACTCGTACGGGATGGGATTATTTGCAGTCGGAGTAGGGATCTCTAATTTGATGAACTAATTTTAGGACTATTCCAATAGCCAAAAAATCAAAAACGGACATTCATTTTCTTCGAGAGAGAATATTTTTTCAAGTTAAAATGGATAAATAAGAGTGTAGATCATGTTACCTTTCTCAACCTCACTCCAGGATGATAGAGGATATTTGTTCATGTGCAGTGGATAAAAAGATATCCTAAAATCTGCTACATAAAAATATTTCATCAACTGTTTCTATTGTTGTGTAGCCTGTCCCCTTTTATCAACTGTTCCTGTGTGAAATATTTCATTAATGATACATCTATTCTTGAAAATAATATAATAATAACAATGTTCACATGTGTTTTAGGGAAAAATATACTTAAATATATTTTATGCCGATAGAATATCAATAAAAAACAGTTATTCAGAAAATTTAGGAGTATTAAAAAAAAAACGAACCTTCTGCTTCTGTGATGAATAGATACGTTGAATTGTTGACTCGATGGATTTTTTCTACTTACCTGGATAGTAATCTTGAGCACATCCATTTATTTTGTAAGACTGACAGAATGATGTCGGGTCAACTTATGTATGAACATAGAATTGAAATGCATTGAGCCCTGGGGATGAAAAATTCCCGAAGGGAAAGTAAGTTTCAGTTTCAATCAATACTTTCGTTGAAACTCAAATGATCCCTAAATTCTATCATTAATTATAGCCTTTTCCATGCAAGGTTGTGACTTAAAAGTGGAATAGAGAGAGAGAGAGACGGACGGGTTCTACGTATTTCTCCCCCCCCTTCTCTCTCTCTCTCCCTCTCTCTCTCTCTCTCTCTATATATATATATATATGTGTGTGTGTGTGTGTGTGTGTGTGTATGTGCGTGTGTATGTTTGTGTGCGTATATATGAACGTAAGAATATATGTCTATATGTATGTGAATACATACATGTATGTATACAGGTTCATATATATATATATGTGTGTGTGTGTATGTATGACTGTATACATGTACATATTTGTATATATATGCATTTGCATACATATATGCAAATGTATACATATGCAAATGTGTGTGTGCATATATATATATGTGTGTATGTATTAGTATACTATGTATATACATATGTATATTCGTTGATATGTGCACGAATTTATGTGTATTTGTATGTATATACATATACATTTATATATATGCATGTATATATATATATATATATATATATATATATATATACATATATAAGTATACGTATGTATAGGTCTTTAAATACATTTATATAAATTTGAATGTACACATTTGCATGTATATGTATATATATATATCAAAATATATATTAAATCATATATATATATATATATATATATATATATATATATATATATATATATATTCTCGTATCCCATTAGCTTCATGTGATTTTTTTTTTTTGCTGTTTCAACCAGGAACATGTGTATTCTTTCTTCTTGCGTGGATTTTTAGTTGTTTGCCATGTAGCTAGTTCATGGATTTAAGTAACAAAACAGTCACATTATCATAACACTGTTAATCAGATTCCAACACCCTTTCATCAATGATTTTGATTCATAGCTATCGTTACGCATGTTTTTTCTGTATATATATATATATATATATATATATATATATATATATATATATATAGAGAGAGAGAGAGAGAGAGAGAGAGAGGGTATCACCAAATGTATTGCATAGGGATGATATTTTATATTAGATATCATTTTTTTTTTCAAAATTTAGTTCTAATATGCAAACATATCATCTTTCACTATACTGATTACACAAATAAACTTCACCAACATATTCAAACGAAGAATATGACTATTTTCCTCTCTACCTGGAATTTGTTATTACCAGTCGTATCTTATATGTATATGTGTGTGTGTGTGCGTGCGATTATAAATTGTTAAGTTACATTGAAACTCTATTTGTAATGATATTCCGTAAAAACACGGAGTATGTATCAATTGGTCCTTGACAACTTAAATAAAGTAAGCAATTAAATATTCTATTCCTGCAGTGGTCCAATTTTTTTTAAATTGTTTATTCTATTCACATTGCCTAGTCCAAATGATACATTTGCTGTATGATAACGGTTGATCATTTTTAATAGAATTTCAGAGAGAGAGGGGGGGGATGAGAGAGAGAGAGAGCGGAAGAGAGAGAGAGAGAGATGTGTGCATGTGACTGCTTCTTTGTAACATAATGTCCAGTGGATGAGCACCGAAAGACTTATAGGTACTGAGGTTGCTGTTATAAAGTATTGGGAGCGTATGATGAAAACGTGTAATCATGCCCACATATTATTTTTCCCCATGAAGAACACCAAAACAATATCAAAAATAGCAAAATGGATACGTGACAAAAACACATCCATTCGTGTTTGTTATAACTTGAAAACCAACATGGTGATATGAAGTAAAAATCGCGAATCGAAATCAATAAGGAGGTTGCAATAAATGCACCTTC
The DNA here is from genome assembly GCA_963457665.1 of Thysanoteuthis rhombus. NCBI lineage: Eukaryota > Metazoa > Mollusca > Cephalopoda > Oegopsida > Thysanoteuthidae > Thysanoteuthis > Thysanoteuthis major. Next base: position 54,330,899 of record OY735199.1, on the reverse strand, counting down.
TCCATATATATTCCAGTGTTGGCCTCATACTTCTCTCTGTGCAATAACCGAATAATGGAAGCTGATTTTCATTATTCCTTGCTGTTTATATTATGTTATCCGAGCTCTTCAGTTCACAATAGTCCCATTTATTCTTGCTTGCGTAAAGATATTTTTTCTGAAAAAACAAAAACAAAAAACAAACGAACAGAAAGCAATATTTCCCTGACTACGCTCGCCTATATTTATCTCCTTTAAATTTGTGTCGTTGCTTATATCAATAAATATATATGCACACACCCATATTTGGACACTAGAACTCATGATATGTGTACACACACGTGCACATATATGTTTTTTTTATATATACATACATATATATATATATATATAGAGAGAGAGAGAGAGAGAGACAGAGAGAGACGGAGAGAGGCAGACAGACAGACAGACAGACGGGGTGAGAGCGAGAGAGAGAGAGAGTGAGAGAGAGATATACACAGACAAAGAAAAACCAAGATACAGGCAAAGGGAGAGTAGCCCAGAAGTAGAAAAAAAGAAGAGAGGGGCATAGGGCTGAGAGAGAGAGAGAGAGAGAGAGAGAAAAAACAGTAAGAATGTGAAAGGCATTTGGAATGGGATACAGAGACAGCGAAACAAGGACAGGAGGACGGACTGACAGACGGATAGACTGTGAAACTCTTATGGCATATAATGTTTCATGGATGAAATATCTACTTGTATGTTGAGATATATATCCATCATTTAACTTAATGTACACATTATCCTTATCGGCAATAGTTATCATATAATTTTTTTTTTTTGCAATAAAACCTTCCAGGTCTCTAAGTACCGCTAGACAACCTGAACCAAGAGAACTAGAAGATTGGTCCCAATCGAAAATGCAGATCTCCGAAAAGTAGACGACTGCATCCACCTAGGACAACGAATCCCCACGAAACCTCAAAGGAAGGAGACATCAAGCAAAGAATCATTCTAGGATGGAACAGGGACAGGGACAGGAGATATCAATTATCTCAAAAAGAAAGGTCTATAACCAATCAATTTTCTTGATTGCCCGCTGTGGAACTGAAATGTGAAATTTAGCCGAAACGATTACCTCCAAGCTGAGAAACATGAGACGTGTATATGACAAAATCATACTCAACATCTCTTGGAAAGATCACGAAACAGCACTGCATATTAGAGAAAAGAAACAGGTGTCAGAGATATCGTAGAATCCATTAGAAAACTCAAATGGCAATGGACTGGTCATGTTGCAAGAATGCCAGATACCTGTCGGACATCACGACTCACAACGTTGATCCCCCGATATCATATGCAGAAATATGACTGGAAATCTATAAGATAGCGTGACAAATTTTGAATGAGCTTGGTCTGAAACGCCTATGATAGAGATTTGTGACAAAACCTTGGTGAAGTTTTATGTATTCCAAGACGGACGCTAAAAATTTGATGATGATGGAAAGAGGTCAATTTAGAAAAAAATAATTTACTAAAACCTATTTCAAATCACCCCTTCGAATTTATCCTCCTGTGCAGTTTGTACTAAGGATGAAAGAACGGCAATGATCCTATGTTCATTTTCTACGAATTCCTGGGCAGTAACATATATTACACTGTAATGTATTCATTTATGTACATTTCTGTTTATCTATCATCATTACTTACATACATGCACACATACACAAGCACTTTTGCACATTAACACACACACACTCATATGTGTGTGCATGCGTGTGTGTGTGTGTGTGTGTGTGTGTGTGCGTGTGTGTGTTGTGCATACACCCAAGATACGTTCGCAATATGTATCGTATAGTTTACCAAGTTCATGTCAATGATATTATATATTTTTGAGGTGTAGGATATCTAAGTGAAAAAATAATCATATTGCTTTCAATGCAAATTATGTTTTTTTTTTTTTCATTTTGTCATTTGAAATGACAAATGAAAGAGAGGAGATTCCAATCCAGAAGTTGAAAGTCTTTGCATGCACGATGAAAAAATTCGGTTCATCCTGGATATTCAAACCTATTGATTTCCGATGTTGAATGCTCGGTAAAAAGTTCCTCTTGATTGTGTGCACAGTATCCAAGGTTATTTTTAATTCCGAATTTAAAGATATTGGCATCTTTTACGTTTTCGATTGTGTCTCTATGTGTATTTGTTTGTTGCTATAGAAATCACCAAAATATTGGCTTATTCGGTATGAATACTCGATGGACCCAGGAAAAAGATTTGACATTCGTATCTCTCTTTTTGTGTCTGCGTTCGCACTCATGACGGTACTATTTTCATCCATCTATCTATCTATCTATCTATCTATCTATTATCTAACTGTGAATCCCTATAGCTTTATTAAAATTAAATTTGATCAGCGAATTTATGATGATAATATTCAAATTGAACATGATTCTTTATTTACAAATTTGGAATCCATGATATGTCAATGAGGCAAAAGCACCCGTTCTAGCATTCTACGGTTGGATATTCAGCCTGTATTAAACATGTGTCATCACAATATTTCCATTCTTATTATTCTTGAATATTGCATCATTTTTACACGTATTAAGACGAAACAAAGTAATCGAGACTTATTTCCGCTGGTGCAACTCAGAAATATGTTAGCCAATCAAAATCTACATAGAAAGCCTCACAAATGATCAAAGTCATCGTTCAAGTACATGCTTTTGTGTCACCTGAAAATCTAGGAAAATTCAAGTCACAAGTTCACAATTAGTTTTCTAATATTACGTAAGACCGGATACTAGATTCTGGTAATATGTGAGGCTGGACAATATTACCATTTCCTGGAAATACTAGCACAATGGAATCACGGCGAAGTTTTGTCTATTAATTATTGGTCTTAAATTGGAATATACTCTCTTTCTCGTTTGATAATGATATCGACTCAAATCATAATTATAAATTGATCTACTCAGGATGTTGAGGAGATGCAATCACCAATCAGTTGACAGCACGGAGAATGGGAATCGGAAACAAGGTCAATCTCTAGCTAAGATAGTTTGCGTTCAATTTACATTAATATCCTTTAGAAAGGCATGAGTTGTACTTTGAGGTGCCAGTGAATAGCATTTTATTCAAAACCCGAGAGTGGTGCCCCTTCCTGCGGTTGGATTTGAGTTTTGACTTCTTTGAAGCATCAAAATGTATTGCTACTCTTTCATTTTGACGATGTCAATGAGACCAAGAGGGTTATTCTGTCAACGGAGAATTCGTAAAACTCCTTACGTTTTCCATGACAGTCAGCTGGATAAGAACGAAATTTTGAGACTATCACATTCAAGATAATAACACGTTCGTATAGATCAATGTCTAATGATAGTAATTCCTCATCTCAGAAATTCACACAGAAAATGCAAAAAAACGTTAGGGATGATTACAGGAGGCTGACATTACATGTAGAAAAATTTCAAACATCTATGGCATAGATGTTCCAGTTTTTGTCAAGACCTATTGATTCAATCACTGCACGTGGCAGGTTTTCAACTATGTTATACATCGAATCGAGTATGTTTTTAGTTTGTTATAGAGAATCTAGTGCAACATAAAAATCACATAATACGTCATATATCATGGATCAACCCTGGAAATATGGATGTTATATTTCGTATCATTAGATCAATAATCCTTCATGTTCATAATTCTACTCCCTCTCTTTTAGATGACCGTAAGTTTCCCGACGATATGGGCTTGTAAAGATAGTTTTCACCATTTGAATCATTGAGGATGATTTTCTTATTGTGAATAAACAACATTTTCCTTACCCAACCTCCAAGTTGTAGGTAAATGAAAAGTGGAAAATGGCTGGATCAGTTATTGCTACCAGGATGGACCAAGCCACTTCCCCATGTTTGACCTTGTGTAGCGTTTCTCAGTGGATTATTTGATAAAAGTTCTACCTTTAAAATACATACGAATACGCTCCATTTTCTGACCAACACTACCAGTTGTAAAATACTTTTAAAAAATCTCATGATCGACCAAACAGTGAACAGATAGTTAGACATTACCGATTGAAAAATCTCGTTATTATATCGTGTCACTTGATGTTATCTCTGCTTGACAGTTCCTTGATAGAGGTTAACATGATGCACCAATCAAAGAAGAAAACAATGAAGGTCTTGCTATGGAACTGCTTGCGAATGGCATGAATTAGCAAGAAAAGAAATTTTCTCAGATGGACCTCAGCAGTCATTGCTATAACGATTGACCTCCATACAAACCGGGCTAGTGAAGATGGGGAAAAAAACTAATGTAACAATATAAAATGCAAATAATAGAAAGGGTCAAGTAAAAACAGAGAAAGAACGCAAAAAAAAAACCCGAAATGGAAGCATCCGCTGCCAAAATCAAGAAATCTATCGTACATGCAAGTGTATGGAAATTGCAGGAAAATACGATGAACGATCCCAGCCAAAATAGACCGTGTAATGCAAACAGCGTACATCCCTAGCTACATTGGCATCAGCGTTGTAACACATACAACGGGTGAAGGCAATCAAATTATTTGACAGCATAAAAACAGACTTGTTTCAATTTCCTCAGTCTTTCTTTCATTCTGCTCACTCTCCGTCTTCTCGTTTCCTTCTTCTCTTTTTCTCTTTTGTAGTAGCCAAAACAATTACGTATTGAAACAAAGACAACAGTTTTTTGATTCCTTAATACGTAAATGAAAACGCTTAATGGAGGCGCATCAACGTCAAATATCTGTATTTAATTACTGGTGTCCGTTTGAAGGATATTTCCAAAATAGACTAACACTGACATTGCAAATTAAGTTGACGTACGATACACTGTTTCTTGAAATAGATTTAAGAAATACTGTCTTATGGGGAGGTTGGAAAGCGTAGAGAGAGAAAGGGGCGAAAGAAGAGTAATGGCATTCTTGATCGTGACCAAAAGCAAAAATGTAGAAATGCCTGCGAAAAAAAAAAAAATGAAATACACGATGAGTGGTTGGATAACGACACATGGAATGGACTTGGCGGGGCTAGTTCAATCTACTGCTGTGACAGTTTCTGTTCTTTTCACACTAATGTCTTCAAGGAAGTTATTAGTCGATATAACTCTCTCACTATGAGTGAAATAGTGCAAGGCGAAGTTGTGAGCCACTTTGGGTGCTTGTCACTTCTTAAATTATTCCACATGTTGGAAATGTGCCTACTGAGTAGTGATGTGATATATGGAAGGACACCTGTCGCCGTAGCCAGCGTTAAGGTATAATAGGATAGCCAGGAAAATAATGGAGATGAGAGAAGCAATAATAGCACGATGAATATAAGAGAGAGAGCGGGATAGCAAAAGAAGGGGAAAAAACTGATTATTCAATAGAAAATATACGAACCAAATGAGAAAGTTTAAGCTGATAGAAGAACATCGAAAATTCGGCTGAAGAATAATGTAAAAAAAAAAGAGAGGAAGACAACACGTTCCAGTAAACAGCAAATAATGGAGAAGAAACAGTTGCGATGTAGAAGGGAAAATAAAATGTGAAAGATAATGAGAAAAAGACCAGACCATGAAGTACGAAGAAGGATGTTACATTAACACACAACTCATATAAAAAAAACAAAACAGGAATTAAATATTTAAAAAAAGCTTACAGTCGAATCACGTTAATAAATAAGTTCGTACATGATGTCCGAAGTTGAGCAACGTCTAACCTGATCAATATTTGAATGGTTGATCGCTTGGGAATATCAGGTACTATAAGCAAAATATCGTAGCAAACGTAAGGACATCTTCCTATCTTGCTAAACTGAGATTTGTGAGGAATGAGCTAAATGTTTAAAGTTTCCCGAGGTGACTAACTCAAGCTTTGATATCTTTGGATTGATAACCTGCATATCATACCAAAGATACCATACAATATGCTCGTGGATTCATCCATGCATGATTGATTTAAGCATTTTGCCTTGTTAGGAATATAAAATGAATAGAGCAGCCACTCGGCAACAACTGGATTTGCTAGTTCGAGAAAATTGAATGTAGGGGATCTACCCATCTTTTCTTCAGTCTACAACCGTACCAATGAGAAAACTATGATCAGTAAAAATAGACATGTGAAGAAGGAGCAAAAGGTCAGTTCTTTTTACACCTTGTACAAAAAACATTTGTGCAAAAATTACAGAGGTAATTCCATTCAAAATCTGAACTCAGTTTGCTGATTGTGTTCTCTTGGCATGGTATGTTGCTTAATCATGTAGGAAATGTATTTCCATCGTGGCACAAAATCCGAAAAAACATTTTGCATCGGGGTACACGTACAGGGGGTTGTTTTTGTGAATTTGATAACTCCCTTGAACCACAAGAACAGCACCCAAAAATAGAGATGAAAACAACACGCGAAAAAAAAAAAAAAACTATGAGAGAAATGAGGTGTTAAAATTTGACAAAGATGTAGGAAGAGGAATTTTGCCGAACAAACTTTTTGAATTGGCATCATGTATCTAAAATCCATCATCTCTTATAGTTGGTTGTCCATCCCATGTGGAAACTCTTCCGTTAGCTACTTCAGCTAGTTCTTCAACGGAGTGTAGCTGGGAGAGAAGCGTGCCGGCATCTCGTTCACTGACTTCATAGCCTATCTATCTTCAATACCTAGGGCCAAATCTCTGACAACTTAAGAGCTCGGGGGGAATATGACTGCTCTTGTGTATTTCCTCCAACTGTCTTTCTAAAATTGGAATACCTCGTTGCTCCAACTGACAGTGTCTCCGTTTGAAGTATCGACTCATGAGAAGAGATATATACTTTCAAGTTGTATTCTTCGTAAAAAAATTGCAATTGGCCAGCAAAACAAATTCCTGCCAAAACAAATGGCCCCCTTTGTTTGATGTGCGAACACGCGTTTTGCTACAAGACTATATGCTTAAAACTAGCCATCTAATGTATGGCAATGACATCTTATTTGCTTTCAAAGTAATCCTCTTGAGATTTCACCTATCAACGATCCTTCTACTCTCAAAAATAGTCATCGAAGTCCTTCGTAATTGACATCTGCGACATTGTCGCTTTCTTAATGGAGGAGCTTGGTCACGAAAAATATGTACTGTATGTGGTGCTAACAGACCTGTGAGATGAAATCTTTTGCCAAATAACTTGAGACATTCGGAATGAATCTTTCACTCATTTGAGTCTCACGGTCCATTGAGCTACACCTGAGTGAGTTAGTCAGTACACAGGCGCAGTAAGGTCATCTCAAATGCGTTATTTTAATCAGCCACCCCATTTTTGCTGACCTCCTGTCATGACACATTAGATGTGTCACTTGATCTACACAGCGTAAATAGAATAAACAATCAAAGAAATTAGCAATTGCATGAATTGAACTCGCAACCGATTGGAAGCCCTCCTATTTTTCAGGTGCCCCTACCATTGAGCTGAACATGCTATCGGCGATTATATTCAAGATGTCTGGATAGATTCTGGACCAATATCGTATATCATTATTTTTTTAATTAGTTATGCTTTCAATTTTTCAAACAAGAATGTAGTTCCATTTCCTACCTGCCTCCGGCTAGAAAAAAAATCTTACTTGTATAACATTGGACTTGAAACTTTCACAGTGTATATCGACTGAATTAAAACCTAGGCGACTCATCAGTATTTATGGTGTTGTAACTGTTGGTAAATATTTCTAGAACACAAAAGACTGTGAATTATAGTTTTTAAATGATATTGGTGGGGCTCGTTAAAACATGTATGGGATGGAAGAAGAAATAAATAAAAGGCAACTAAGGGGAATAATGAATAAGTTTGCTATCGTTGAAAATAGACACGATGAGCTGAAAACGAAGTAGAAAATGTGCAAATGTAAAAGAATGTAGAGAAACAAGGGGGAATCGGATGACTTTATGAAAGTGACTAACGACTGGGTAATGCGTTCAACTTTAAGGAAATACAGAGTTGGAGATGGAAATGAACGGAGGACATTGGGAATGAAATTCCGTGGCTAATGCTACGCTCCCCGTTTCCTGATTGAAATTTCATACGTCATGTTTAAAACATAAATGCATTGACTATGGATGCTTATGTATCGACAGGTAGATCGAAATGCCTAGCTAATTTAGGTAATCGATGCATACTCGTGCATATTCTCGGAGAGACCAGTGAATGAGGTGGGCCGAAGTGTAGGGTGTAGTTGCAGTCCATGTGCTGTTGTTTTTCCCCAGTTTGCTTCAGGTCAGATTTAGAGAAATCAGAGAAAGAGAAAAACCTTTTTTTTTCATTAAAGTTGGGTAAATTGATTTTTTCTCTTCCTACTTTTGTATCAGCGATGTGTTTGTTTTTTTTTGTTTTCTTCTGGAAGAGGTTGAATAACCAAGGAAGCTAATGCATGAATATGCAAAATTAAGAAGTGAGGACAGATAAACTAATTATACTGTTTAATAATTCAAATGAGATGTGATTACAAGAGTCATTTAAAAAAAAAGTGCGAACTGTTCTATAAAGGTTACTCCTTCCACCTCATTCCACTCGTTGTTTCAGATTTCAATTTTAAATTCCTTATTTTTTTTATCCATGATTATCTCTTATCTGTCTCCCTTAAGCATTTGTCCAGATATTTTCTCATCCAAGAATCAAATTATCTTCTCCCTCTGTTACCGATTGTCCATGTTCCCTACTTTTTGTCTGCTCTTGAATGTCATTGTATTGTCCCTTTGTTAAACATCTGACCCATGTTTCTCATCTCTTTGCCTCTTCATAAATGTTATCATTTCGTCTAGTTGTCACTAACAGTCTATATTTCCTTTCCTTTTGTCCGTTCATATATGTCTATGTTTTGTCACTGTCCACGTTTTACTCCATCTGTCTGTTCAGAAACAACTTTGTTTTGTCCCTCTTTTCTCAATTGTCCATGTTATATCCATTTTTTCACTATTCTTCGTTATCATGGTCCTGTCCCACTGTTGACAACTATTCCTGATTCCCCTGTTTGACTGTTTATGGATGTCACTGTCTTGTGCCTTTCTGCTAACTAATGAGGTTCCCAACAATAAATGATTTTTTCCACTTTTTGTCTGTTCATGAATGTAATTTTTGTGTCCTCCTGCCACCAACAGTCTGATTTATGATTTTTGTCCCTTTGTCCGTTAATAAATATTATCGTTTCATCCCTTAGTTCAGAGCTGTCTATGTTTTTTCTATCTTGGCTTTTTTGATGAATGTCATTGTTTTTTTCTTTTAACTAACACAAACAGTCCTTGTTTTTCACTCTTTCTCTGTTCATGTTCACTGCCTGTTTCAGGAATATAATTGTTTTGTCTTTGCTCGCCTAACTGTTCATACTCTCCCTCTCTTTTTCTGTTTATGATCGTTGTTGGTTTGTCCCTCCTTTGTCGATATTTTTTTCCTTATTTTGCCTGTTAACGAATGACATTGTTCTGTCCCTTGGCCAACAACACTTTCCTCCTTTGTGTGAATAACAGGAATGCCATTGCTACATCCCTGTGTTTGCAATGTTCTTCTTTCTTTGTTCAGTAACAATATTCCGTGTCCCTCTTGTCCCAAATGTCAACGTTTACCACTGTTTGACTGTTTATGATAATCATTGTTTTGTCCCTCTGTCACCAAGACTCTGAACTTTCTTTCCCTTTGTCCGTTAAAGAATATCATTGTCTTGTCCCTCTGTTCATAACTGTCTATGTTTCTTTCTGTCTTTGTCGGTACATGAATGTCATTGATTTGTCTGTATGTCATCAACAGTCTTCGTTTCCTTTGTTTTGTTTTGTTTTTTACTTTGTAAATAGCATTGCTTTGTTTCTGTGGTCCAATCCGTCCACGCTTTTATCTCTTTGTTTGTTTTCAGGATTCAAATTGATTTGTACCTCCAATGATTTCCTTCTCCATTATTGTCATTGCTTTGCCTGTCAGTTACCAATCGTCTATTCTTGTTCATGAATGTTATTTTGTTGTCTGTTTATTACCAACAGACCTAGCTTTCCATCTGTTACCGACTCTCCATGTTTTTTCTCTCGCTGTTTATTCTACAATTTAATTGTTCTGCGTCTCAGTCACCAAGGGTCTATGCTTCCTTTCCCTTTGTTCGTGAATGTCGTTGTTTTGTCCTCCCTTTGTTCCCAAATCTGTATTTTTTTTCTTTCTCTCTCTGTTTAGGAATTACAGTGTTTGGTCCTTCTTTTGTAAACATTTCACATTTTCCCTTAGCTGCCTGTCCATTCCTTGCCCCTTTGTTAACAGCTGCCTACGTCCTTCCTCTCCTTTAGAGGAATTGGTTCATTCCTTTGCCACCAGCAGACAATACATCCTTACCTTTTGTCAGTTCATGAATGTCATTGCTCTGTCTCTGCATTCCCGCTTCTCTGAGGTTTTTGTTTTTTGTTTTTTTTTGTTGTTTACTTTTCTGTTCACTTTTCTTTCTTTTTGTCGGTTCAGGAATAGCATTATTTGTCCCTCTATTTCCAACAGTCTACATCTTTCTACTGTCTGTGTTTACATGATTGTCAAATGTTTTTTTGTCTTTCTTTGCCTGTTGTATAATATCATTGTCAGGTCTCTCTGATACCTAAGTCCATGTTTTGACCCTGTGTTTCCGGTTGTTCATATTTTTTTTTTAAATCTTTGCCTGATCAAGGATAGTATTTTTCTGTCCATCTATTACGACCTGGCCATGTCTCTTTGCTTGTTCAAAAATGTCATCAATTCGTCCATCTGTTAAAAACTGACCATAGTTTCCTCCCTTTGTCTATCCATGAAAGTTATTGTATTCCTCTAGCTACCCAGTGTTTTTTTCTCTCTTCGACTTCCCATGTGTGCCATTGTTTTGTTAGTCTGTTACAAATTGTGTTCAACTATTCTTGTCTATTCATGAGTTTCACTGCTTCTCAACAGTCTGAACAGGATTTACATTGTTTTCTTCACAATTTTCCATTTTTCGAGCAATGATCACTACTTACATGGGTGTTCACTTCGTAATATCGGTGCCATAAGCCACAAGTGTAAAATAAGTGAAGCCATCTCGGATGATTGCTGCTTGCAAGACAATTTCATATGTCAGAAGCCTCAACAAGAAAAACTTACATGGGATCAGAATTTACCATACAATGCAATCGAACATTCACTCTGTCATGTTTGAATCGAGCGCCTGACTTCCATCCGTCAAGACTAAAGATGAATCAGAATTCCAAAGGAAATTAGGAAATATTGCCACTCATATGTGTTGCTTTTTACCCTGTAAATTGAACAATGGCAGTTGTAGAATCAAGTTACCTTGATATGAATACCAACAGAATGGGATGTAATATACTTTTGATTGAGATAAAAAAAAGATCTATTCGGTGAAGTAAACAAACAAAAAAGTAGAAGTTACTTTTCTTATTGTTTTAAACTCGAAATGTACAAATTCAAAAAAAAAAAAAAAAAAAAAAAACAAGCACAGGTGTTTTTAGGCATATTTTGCATAAACTGTCATTCTAAATTGAAACCCCAATGAAAAAAAAAACTATTTTAAAGATGTTTAAAAAAACCCAAAGAAATTACCCACACATTGTATATGTCTATGTGTGTGTGTGTGGGGGGGGGTACATTCTAAAATCTTGCAATAAACAATTACGAGATCCTGATGAATGGATGTAAATGTCAGTGCCTATGAATGACCTAAACCAAGCAACAATGATAAAGCTACTCTGCTGCTGGTAGTAGCGGTTCATGGAGCAGCACTCTGAAATAAATGACCAAGTAGAACAGACGGTTCCAGGGTCCTGGGAGAATGGATTGAAAATATAGCCGACCCATCCGTTCTCTGTTCTGTCTGCCATCTTGTCGTGCTAATTTCGAGACTAATATCTACCAAAGTGGACATTAGAAAGAGCACGGGAGCTTACACCTTCTATAAAAGTATTTGTGTGAAAAATTACCGAAATAGTTCCATCAATAATCAGAACTCGGTTTGCCGATTGTTTTTCTTAGCACTGAACCGTTGAGCTATCCATCATGCCCGAATCCAGCCATTTAAAATTAGCACATACTAGGCTTACGTAAAGCAGTAGCACCTTTTTGCCTCCAAATTACTCCCTTTGAAACGTCAAACCCTCGTGTCAGCATCCTTTCAATTTTCTAAATCAGTCTGCAAAGTCCTGTGTTCCCAACTGTCTATGTTTTCTGTTTGTGTCAGGAATCACATCTCTTTTGTTCAGGAATAACATTGTTTTGTCTCTTATCTCCCAACAATCCATGTTTTCCTGTCTTTGGCTGTTCAAGATTGTCAGTTTTGTTCCTCTATTCACACAGGTCCATAATTTTCCTCTCTTCATATGTCCAGGAAAGTTATATATCTGCTTATCTATCATATGTGTTCTTTCCACTTCTCCTTTCCCGAATGTTATAACTCTTTCTGTCTGTTACCAACAAACTATCATCATTCCCTTGTTTTCCTGTCCAAAACTTTCCATTTTTTCTCTTTTTCTGTTAGCTTAACTCAGTCAATGCGGGCCTTAGCCCCCTTCAAAATACTCTGGCATTTCACACATTTTCTCGAATGCCCTGTGCACAATATTTGGAGTTCTCAATCTGGATAATAATTACTGTTCCTCTTGACATTCTTTATGGTCTATGATAAATAACATCTCAAACAGTTTTCCACTTGAGTGTTCATTTTCGTTGAGCACAGTTATAAGTGTAGGCCGATACACAAGAATAACTTTCCACAATGTATATCTAACTAGTTAATACCAAATATTCTATGTCCAAAATTAATGCACAAAAAAGTATACGATTTTTTTTTCTCATTTCTGTATATAAATGATGAATAGTAAGTGATTCATTCATTTATTTCCAGAAGAATTTACGTTGGTGATTTAAAATGCACTATAATTATTCAACTCATAATAACATCCTAAAGTGTAAGAGAGAAAATAATGTAGCAAATGAACTTGTTGTAGGAAGAAGGAAGTGTAACCTTCAAAGGACTTTTGAAAGTAACCCAAATATTTCAAGTAAGGGATTCAGGAATAATTTAGAAGCCATCGTAGGGAAAGTAACCAAGTATACTCTTACTAAAGTCTCGCACAGAACAATCAATTTGAAATCTGGCTTAGCATTTGCAAGTGAACATATTGATGAGTGTAGGAATTTTGGGGGAATATATTAAGGTCACATGGGACAACAATAGAACTTTTGGGGTATAATGAAATTTGTTTGGAATTTCAAGTCTCTCAATCCAAACATCACCGTCCTTACACCATATTATTGGGGAAATAGCATTGTGTTTTGAGGGTGTATCAATCAAAAGGAACAGGAAGCTTGGTAAGAGTTGAAGATAATACTTTTGAACTGCGGCAAAATATCCCTCTAAATGTTTGAGCTAACGGGGTACGAGGGTAATGAAAAAGACTACGGAAATTTTTATCCCCCAAAAGATGCAAAATCGAATACTAATTTTCTCACGCCACACATTTCGGGCATTTTGTCATTTTTCTATTATTCAAGATTATCCAAAATTAAATGGGAACATTTTTTGTCAATACACTTACTGACCTCATACCTATAGTACATCCACTATTTTTAGAAAATCGTTGCTACTCAAATACCTTTGTAATAATTTCCAATGAGGAAAAAAAGTCAGATATGCCACTCATCTCTGTCATTCACACACACACACACACACATTCACACACTCACACACACATATATATATGTATGTATATATATATATGTGTGTGTGTGTGTGTGTATATACATATATATATATATATATATATATATATATATATATATATTTATATATATATATATATATTTACGCATATATATATATATACTCACTCAGGAAAGTGCATGTTTAAAATGTGAGAAGCAATTCTGAGTGCAACTGTAATTGGGAGCAACCTCGTTATTGTTGTGTCAGTTTGCGTTGTATACATCATTACTCAGTACATATAATCGATACTACTTTCCCCACGATGATCAATAGTGAAAAAAATGATATTTTGCCCTGGTTTAATGCCAAGTTTACTTATCCGTCATTTCTACATGCTTCATATATCCGTCAGTTGGAAGATAATATTCCTAGTTTTCTCTTACCTTTCACCATAAATTCTCTCTGTGAATGATTCATATGAATGTATTTTCACTTGGATGCAATCTATGAAGAAACTAACAGTCTGATCCCAGTTGAATTAACCGAGGTAAATATGAAATTTATAATAGCATATGCATGTTGAAATATTCGGCAATAGCACCGTTTCAGTTTTCTAACAAGTCCCAACAAGTTTTGCCTAATCCAATATCTTGCTCGTAGATGAGAGTCTGCAAGAAGCAAAAGAATGCACTTTTTAGACGGCTTGAAAATATCGGAAAATGTACATCATATAATCGTGAATTATATTTCTGACATTTGGGGTGGAGAAAGAGAGATTTATCTTATACATGCGAAAAGAATCAAGGAAGTTGCAAGATTTCCTTTGAGCCCGTATTATTTCCTGCAAATATTTGATTTATTCAGATTGTCGCCTTTATGCCGAACTGCAAATGCTTAGCTTTCTCTAGAAGTTCATGACTCTGGGGTCGAATAAAAAGCTTCAATTAAGTGTACAACAACTTTTGGCTAATTCAAGTAGAATTTTGTTTTTATATACCTTTTTTTTTTTTTGGTTACCATTGAACTTATGGCTCCATCAATTCAAATGGAGACATGCACTGCTTCTTGCAAAGGGCATAATTTGTTTTTAATTAGTAGCTCACAGTCTATCTTAGTGACCAGGGTAGACACGATAAAGTTCCTTTTCCCAACGAAAGTAGGAATTTGATTATGATTAAATCCGACCTCGATTGACTGGTATTTTTTCGTTTTATTTTTATTTTATGAAATAAACGATATCCGTGGGGTTTTTTGTGGATGAATCCCAGAATAATATTCCAAACAAGATAAATATGTACGTGAGAAATTTTATTTTAAATATAAAAAGACGAAAACAAAACTCAACAAACTGCAGTGTTCATGATTGATTTATAAATAATTCCACAGAAAATCAGATAAGAAAAATGCTTAGTGTTGGTAGTGCCTGACCCTTTCAGAGTAGAATGATACTGTACCATCTAGAGATATTATTGTATATTATTCTATGATATACAATCTGAGTGCATTTGCAGAAATACATCTTTATTACAAACGGTGTCAAGATGAAGTGAAGAATTTAGCAGTGATGAAGTCAGCCGACACCTTTTTTGCCTACCAATGGTTCATATATTTCACATATTCCAGATAAAAACACCCTAAAAAGAAAAGCAGCAATATTTTTTTTTCATGTATGATGATTATTTTGAGAAATATGAGCCAGTATGAACAAATCTGGATATTATTATTGATTGTCTGTGAGGTTTGGCCCTCATTGGAAGATTTGCAGTGGTAGTAGTTGAAATATCATTTACCTTTGCTATGTCGAGTTCTAAAATTCATTTATGGCTTTCTACTAAGGAAACAAGATTTTGGTGAAATTATTAGCCCGAGGCATATACGATTTGGCATGAATCACATTGAGGTCTAATAGGCGAAAGTATCAAATATAATCGACACCGAATTAAAAATTATAAAAAATATTTATGACTATTTGTACACATGTTTTTCTTCACACGTATACGTCCCCAGACTTTAACACACACACACACACACACACACGAACCCCCCATATATATATATATATATATATATATATATATATATATATATATATATATATATATATATATATATATATATATATATATATACATGAAAAGAAAGAAATATGTAATTATAGTCATATACATATATGAATATATATATATGTATATGAAAAGAAAAAAAAAGTATGAATAGTCATATATATATATATATATATATATATATATATATATATATATATATATATATATATATGTATATATATATATATATATATATATATATATGTATATATATATATATATATATATATATATGTATGTATGTATGTATATATATGCACATATATATATGCATATATACAAAGACATTTATTGTTCTTTTTCTCCTACCGTGGGAACGGTCTATTTTCTAGATGGAAAACCGCTGTTTTATTCTATCTGTTTTTTCGTTCCTCGTTTTTTTTTCTCCTCTTCTTGTTTATTCCAGCTGGTAATTTTTTAATATCCCATGAATTCATGGTTCGGTGTTAAGAAATAATTGGACGGATTCAAACACTTTTTGATATCCGCAGGTTTTTAATGGATGAGATTTTCTGTCATGGTTTTAGTTTCAGGAGATCTTTTTTTTTACTTTTATCCGTCCCCGGTAATAGGGTCACTTTTACATGACATGGGCTATACAAATATCATTTTCATAAAATATATACATGCATAAGAATATATCATACGTATGAATAATATATATATATATATATATATATATATATATATATATATATATATATATATATATATATATATATATATATATATATATATATTCCATCAACTGCCACTCAACCATACAAACTAAATATGTAGATCACCACATTCAACCCTTTAGCAATGCAAGTTAAATGCAAGTTAAATCCTACATACTACACACTACAGACTCTAAACAAAATCAAGTACATATAAGAATCTCAGACAATTCACTTTTACCTGCTATGGATGTCAAACTTCCATACTCCAATGAACACTGCGAAGGCATTCTAGCCCTACAAAAAGCTGTCAACGATAGAAGGACTAGAACTGAAACGAATACCATACATATGCAATACATCTCAACATTTGATAGCTGTAAGTTTAATTAAAGACACTGTCTCCCAGTAAATCGCTGCACCACAGGCACAGTGTTGGCCCCCTCCTATGCTAACATCTTCACGGGCAAATTAGAAAAAAAAACACATATACCCAGGGATATAAAATGATTGCATCGTCTATGTTAGATATGTAGATATTTCTTTCATGAACATAGGAGATGAAGCCAATCTAGACAATTACTTTGCAAATATAAACTCTGCGCACAATTCACTTAAGTTTGATTTTGTGACATCCGCTGACTCCATAGTCTTCCTAGACACCAGCAAATACATAGATAGTGAAATAAACTTCCAAAACATCTTCTGCAATAAACCCACAAAGACTCACAATTACTTCCACTCTTAATCGGCCCACCCCCAAACCTAAAAAGAAACCTACCATTTTCACAAGCTCTAAGAATTAGAAGAATTTGCTGTACAGATAGTGAACCCAACAGACAGAACCATAAACTATTACAGCATTTCAGTAAATGAGGATATTCACTGGATGATAAAAATAACCAAATAAAAAAGGCAACTACAATAACCATAGATGAAACTCTAACGCTCTCTAACAATATCGAACCTGATTGCATACCACTTATAACCACCTTCAATAACACCCTTGGCACCTATTATCAATAAGAGATGGAATCTCCTCACACTTTTAACAGATATAAAAGAAATATGCATCTATTCTCGTGCCATCGCTCACAGTGAACCCCAAAACACCAAAGACATGATTAGCAGCAACAATATAACAAACAAAAAAGTCTCACAAGGCAACATCCCTAAAACTCCCAAATTCTGTCAACCATGCAATAAAAGGAATAGTCTATGCCTTAAGTTTACCCATTCTTCCACTAGCTCTACCAGTCACGAGAGTTTCTACCTTTACCTTAGCACTAGCTGTCGTAGCAAAAAAGTTGTATACCTCCTAGAAAGTGATAGATGCAATTTACAATACATAGGAAAGTCTGAGTTGCAGTTCAACATTAAACTTAACAACTATACAGAATTAAATCACAAAACTACCTCAGCCCACTTCCCCTAGAACTACACTTTTGCACCCATAGACGCTAGAGTCACAATCATTAGACAAATAGAAAAAGAACCCTGGCATAATTAAAACTTTAGAAAGACATGAAGAAACGTGGATCAACAAACTCAAAACTCTTTCCCCTAAATGACAGAACACCAAACATTATGACCCAAACCACATAGATCTCTAAATCATAATCCCCTACTAATAGCAACCTCACATTCACACTCTACTCTTCCTCAGGTGTATTTGATATTGGGAACTCTGCAGTCATTCAGACCCATAACAACTAAAACCATTGTAGGGCATTCCACTCGTACAAATCAGAGCCAACAAACTTTCAGTGATCTGTAAGGTTATTACTCATGAAGTTCCTTAACTTCATCACTGCACCATCGGTACTATCCGTAACCTACCCACACAATCAAACACTAAACCATTTCCCCTCTACCCTGACACCCTATGGCCCCTACAAGACCTACCACTGCTGCTGCTAACACCAAAGCTTACTGCAGACTTCATCACAGACTGAACTAAATCCCACACATTAGGATGACCTTAATAGATGGGATCCTGATTTTTGCTCACATATCAAAGTAAAGCATCTGATGGTGGATATATGTTCCACAGTGAACTTATAACCACTAAATGGTACACACAATGGCACACTGCACATGCTACTGAGTATAAGAATACCTCTCAAAACGTTTAGCTCATCATGTCTATTATACATATATCTATGAACCCTTCTCTTAGAGAATGATGGAATGAGAATAAACGGTGGATCTCAACCTTAGATTTGCAGACGACATGTAATGTATGATATTAGATTTCTATGTTATGTAAGTGAATGCGTGTGCACGTGTGTGTATATGTCTATGTGTGTGCGCATGCTTGGGTATGTGTGTGTGTGTGTGTGTGTGTGTGTGTGTGCATGTGTGTGCGTCAGTTGCAGTAATCATTTGTTTAGAACCTGATAACATATAATAATTAAGAACTTATTCCCAGTCTGAGATTATAGCCACTGTGGAGATTAGCACAAAAGTCATGCTTCCCAGTGGTACAATAAATTAGGTGATTTCTGATATATGACAGACAGAAAGAGAGACGGAAGAGAGAAATAGGTTGCAGAATGAGTGACAGACCGACAGAGAAATTCTCTTGGTATTGATACATCATAAAATATATTGTCCGTTTGATCATTAAACACATTTGCATCTTAATCCAAAGCAAAAATATCTTAGATTTGAAAAACAAAAAAAAAATGCTTCCTTAAATAGGGAGACACTGCCTAATGAAACAACATATTTTCCATAGAATTTAGTAGAGAAATTACGGATTTATGCAATTTGTGCAGAATATTCAGTCAGGTCAACATTCATATTTACTGAATCCTATACCCGTTCTATAATTTCTATAGATGAGTCACTGACCAATCATGAGCAAAACAAAGTCTACCCCCGCTGTCCAGTGTAATATCTCCTGTGCACAATGTTCACGAACTTGCGCGTGATTTATGAATTAATGGCTAAGTGTTTTGAGGTGCCTCAGATATGATAACACCCGAATCAATACAAATGTATGAATGAATTATCGTGCTGATATTGATCTCACTCTGTAGTTTTATACGAGTTAATAATGAATCAACAAGAAAGACGATAATCATGAATATTATTGTGGATCTGGTTTAGTTCAATAATTCATTTGATCATTGATGCCTGAGGCAGATCATTAATCGGAAGAAATGGTGCCGTCCTTAGAAATTCAAACTTATGAATAGAATATTTGACCGAGATACCAAATGAATTCTCCCGAGGTTTTTTTTTTTTTTTTCAATGCAACAATGGGAATTTTTTAAAAACCCAGTATGTCTGAGCAGAATAGATTTGAAATGTCGATCTAAATCAGATATATTGATAATTTTCAAACAAGTTTGATCACCTAACGTAAAAAAGTGACGACACTGATATACATATATACACTTGTATATGCGCACACACAAACATATATGTACATATACACATGTACATAAAATTATATATGTGCACAAATATATAAATATGTGCATACATATGTGTGTGTGCATGTATGTGTGTGTGTGCATGTGTGTGTGCGTGCGTGTGTGTGTGCGTATGTGTGTGCGTGCGTATATATATGTTTGTGTGTGTATTTATAAACATATGCACTTGAAAAAAAGTATATATATATATTGATATATGTATGTATATATGATTATATATACATGTATATACATACATATATGAATAGTCGTACACTCATACACAGACATACACACATATACACATATACATATGTATGTGTGTGTGTGTGTGTGTGAATAACTATTCATGTATATATATTAGTGTTTTATGGATATATACTAATAGTCATTTGCATACTCATGTGTGGAAGTACACAAACACACACACACACACACATACACACACATATATATACATATATATATATATAGTTCATATATTGGTCATTGTACATATTTATGTAAGTTGAACCTCAGTAAAGTAGTTGGGAATTAGAGTCCAGTCGCATTATAATTCCCCGACCCGGTGAACCCCCTTTTTCTTGTTGATATAAACAGATCTCCGGGAGGTTCCATGATATAATTCATTGAAAGCACCTGAGAGAGGGAAAAAATCCTGAACAAGAATTGCTTAACAAATCCTTTTAACCTTACACTAAAATAGACATAACGTAGTTTGTTTTGAAGTGCATTTACAAAATGTTTTCTCAACGGTGAATATGTATTCGTTGAACACTTTGCTATGAAATCCATGAGTCACAGACACAAATAATTTTAATTTTTTTTCGTCCCATTGTCATGTGGGCAAACTTGAAAAAAATATCCTAAACTGTTACCCCTCAGTCCATCATTTTTTCCCGAATTATACTCATGCGTTACTAGAGTCTTTTTTCAGTGTCTAAGTCTTAGCTGGTTCTCCTCCTCCTCCTCCTCCTCCTCATCATCATCATCATCATCAGTCTTTTAACGTCAGTCGTTGGACCTAGACCTTCCCCAGGATTTGCCATTCTTCCCTATCATGGGTGTCGCTGAGCCAGCACTTCCTGAACTTGTCTAGCTCGTCTCTCCATCTAATATTCTGCCGGCCTCGGTTGCGCATGGGGTCTCGGGGGATCCATGTCATGAGTCATGATGTGCATCGATTGTCTGCCATTCTTGCAACATGGCCAGCCCACCACCATTTGGGATTTTTAATGGATTCTATGATGTCCCAAACTATTGTCTTTTCTCGGATGTACTGTGCTGTTTTGTGGTCTCTCAATGTGAGGCCCAGCATTATTCTTTCATGTGCACGTTGCATGGTTGTCAATTTACAGGTCTGTCTCTGCAAACATTTTGAACGGATTTGACTCATTGCATGAGTTTTTAAAAGTAGAGAAACAAACAGCAAATTGTAGATTAGGTGTAAAGTTGATATTCTGGATGATTTGTAGACACCAAATATGAAAATATCGAGATTTTGCCGAACAAATCTAAAAATATGCAAGCTTAATTGAAAATATATAAAATGATATCCAAAATCCTGAAGCATTTTTTCATATATCTGACGGCAAAAAAAAAATCTAAATTTAGATATGGAAAATGTAATTTGGCAACGATCAAAGTGGATTGGTTGCGTGCATTCGAAATAAAGGTGTCCACTAAATCCTCTAACCATTATATTAGGATCTGGTCAAACTGCAGGTTACTGTTAAAAGTCCATATATATATATATATATATATATATATATATATATATATATATGTGTGTGTGTGTGTGTGTGTGTGCGTGCGTGTGTGTCTGTCTGTCTATGTCTGTGTGTGTGTGTGTAGATACAACTACAGCTCATGTAAAGGACCGAATGACTGTTTTCTCTCCCATTTCTTATCTCATTAATATGGTCAGCCTACACATGAACTTCAGTAAAAAAAAAAATCTTGTGCAACAATTACATCAAGAATAAGGACATCACTGTCAAAATGGAAAATGCAAAACTGGGTAAATAGACAACTTCATCAATGTAGGACAACGAATCTGTATGAAACCCACAAAAGAAGAAGACGCCAACCAGAGAATCACCCTAGGATAGTAAGCCTTCGGCAGAGCAAGCTCAACATACAAGAACAAGACGATCCCAATAACTTTAAAAAGAAGAGTACACAACCAATGCATCTTCCCGATATACTTATGGAGCTGAAACATGGAACTTAACCAAGAGACAAATCCAAAAACTGAGAAGCATGCATGCTAATCCTCATTAGGAGAGATCACAAGGCACATGAACTAGACAGATTCAGAAGATACTGACTCCACAACATCCATGATAGAGAAATTGGGCTGATCCGAAAGGAAGGTCTATGTCCAACAACGTACGTTAAAAGACTGATCATGATCATATATACATATATGTGTATGTGAGTGTGCGTGTGTGCGTGTGTTTATATACATCTTTTTAATATGGATATAAGTTTATAGATATATGCACATATATTCATACATATTTGCTTTTATAGCTATATGTTTATATATATATATATATATATATATGTATACATATACATATATATATGTATATATATATGTATATATATATAAAGTTTATATATATATATATATCATATCAGATACATATATATATATCATACGTAATATTCAACAAATATGTATATGATATGAACGATATTTTATTCAAAGAAATTCAAATTATGTATTGAAATGAATTATATGATTAAAAGTTGACTTCTTTTAAAAGCAAATTTGAGGGAAAAAAAGAAATAAACGTAAAAATACGAATGAAAAATGAAACGTAAATGTCAGTATTTGATGTCTTAATCAGAGTGGTATCAAATCAATTAGGTGTACAATCTATCCGTCTAAAGTTATTACCTCATAACTCCATCTACCCGTATATGTTCAATGTCAACTAATCACTTATCCATTAGAAAACTCAACAAGCAATGGTTATGTTGCACGAATGGTTGGATGGATAACACGGCTCACAACATTGATCCCTGGAGATCAAATGGTAAATCGAAGCCGGCATAACACAAAATGGGGAGACGAACTAAACAATTTTAGAAAGTATAGGCTCTGCAACACCCATTATAGAGAGCTGTGGGAATTTCTCGGGAATGTCTATGCCATACAACGGACGTTAAAAGATTGATGATGATCATAATCATCATCATGAATTACTTGGTCATTATTAAAAACTAATCGATGTAAAAATACTATGGCTGTCTTGATCAGATGAGCCATTCACTGTATCAATTGTAGCACGTGTGTTTACATGCAAGCTCCTGCTGATTAGTTGGGAGTGAGAGAGAGAGAGAGAGTTAATAAGAGAGCAAGTGATATTCCACGTTTTGTTCTTCCTCCCAAGTCGTCAACATGGATGGTTGTAACAAAAGTGTTAAAATTGTAAATGCAGTTTTCATATGCATCATAGAATATGCAAATATCAATGCAAAAACATCAGAAAATTAGTGATCAACAAAGAAGGCATTCATTGAAATAAACATAGCATAGAATGGATTATACGATTGTAGCACTCTAAAAAGAGACAACGTTTACGCGTAATTTTGAAAACAAATGTGTATTAAAAAAAAAAATCAATGACTGCCTCTGAGAACAAATACATTTCTTCTAGCCATGTGAAACAAAACCAAAAATGCCTTATACTGATCATGTTCAAAATGTGAATGAGTCCATTATAAAAAAAAATTTTAAAAATACCAACAGTTTCTATTTTGAAAAGATACTTATAAAAGAGTTTTACTTTTTGTTTGAAATAACCTGATGAAAAATGGTATTTTCTTGCATGTGGATTGAAATTTTGAGCATTTCCGCTTGCTTAGTCGGAGTGGCCTTAATGTCAGGCCCAGTCAAATCTTAGCCGTGATAGCATCAAGTGAAGAGAAGCCATTGCATTCAGAACATTTCCAATTGATTGTTTCATTGAAAATTGAAATAACCTGAAAAACATCAGAACCACTTAAGTCCTATATCTTTTGAAGTGAGAATATATAACGCTTTACGACATGTGAACCTCTTACATGCAAGAATATGGTCTACAACGTGAAACAGACGTACTGATATATATATATATATATATATATATATATATATATATATATATATATATATATATATATATATATATATATATATATATATATATATATATATATATATATATATATATATATATCTGAAAAACCTTCCTTAGAGTTTCAAGCCGGTTTATTGAGGCTCAGATCCGTCTATTGTGAAATTCAGTCAGTTTTCTTATTTTCACAGATTCCTCAACCCTGTCTACAATCAACAATTATGACTACTTTGACTCGACTTTTTTTGAAATCAGATCATTATATATACGTACATACACACATACACACACGCGTACACACACACACATATATATATATATATGATTGCCTTTCTCTCACTCTCACTCTCTCTCTCTCTTTCTTTATATATATATATATATATATACACACACACACACACACACACACATATATATATATATATATATATATACATTAATAAATTTGCATATGTATATATATAAGCAGGAAAAAACAGATGTATGTATATGTAATAATGTATCATTGATGCTTATAGAGCTTGTGCTTTCCAACTCCTGCATGACAAATGCCATACGTCTGTTTCCTCAGGTTTGTCGTTTCCAGTCATCATAGTTTATTCTTAAGTGGTGTCCTGAATGGAATAAAAACTGGAATTGACACATATTTTTGGAAGATCTAAAGATTCCTGAAACTAATATGACTATATGGGAGATGAGTAATGTTTTTTGACTTATATAGTCAAATTTGCAACGTTTATTGATATGACATTTTCTTTTTTGACCTCCTGTATACCATACCCAATTTTAAGTGTTCGAATTTTTGATACCATTCAATCGATTCATGGAATATGCTCATTTTGCAATAAAAACATGCTGGAATGAAAACATACGTTGTGACCATCTGAAAATGACATGAGCATGTTGTAAACAAAGTTTCCTATAGAAACAGAATTGAAAAGGATTTTTTTTTACATCTGAGTGAAATGAACACAAATGCAGTTTCAAAACAACACTTGTGAACAGGGGTTATTTTTCTATTCACAGTAATCAATGGGTTCGCCCGAGAAATTATATTCACGTTTGATTATAAGAACAAACCGATACATTAAATTCCTTTACTGTTATCAGATGAATAACTGACGATCCATACAAAAAGTTTGACACATTATACCACAGTCCAAAACAGTGGGAGAAACCGGGAGAAAACTACATAGATAGCATTAAAAAATATTTGGGAAATGACTGAAGTGACGCAAAAATATTTTGAAAATTCTTTCTAATGTTTAGTATTTGAAAGAGTAAAGCTTTCTAGACTATACATATTCATGAAGACGTATCAATCCATATATATATATATATATATATATATATATATATATATATATATATATATATATATACATATATCTATTTATTTATATATATATATTTTCATGTATATTTATATATATATGCATGCATAAGTAATTATTAATATATATATATATATATATATATATATATATATATATATATATATATATATATATATATATATATATATATATATACATATATACACTGTACATACACATCAAATAAGATATCCCTCGATAAGGATATAATTATTTCACATATTCTTAGTGTTTTCCACGAGAAACAGAATTTTCAGTTTTCTCTTTTCGAGAAGATGAACACTGGCTATGTTGCAAAAGAAGACGGGAAACGAATTCCATTAATTCTCTAAAACTCTACTGAATTCAAACTCGTTCAGTATTTTTTAAATCTTGAGTTAGAAATTCAGCTCTGACTCTCTTGAAAAACATAGCTCCTTTCCAATTTTATTTCCTTCATATCAACACACTACAATCAAACCTATACACAATTCTTCCATACTGTGAACACATATTTACATATACATTGATTCCCTCATACACACACCCATGTTATCATTTACTACACAAATCTGCAGTCATACCAAAATACTACTCTACTATACTGTGGACAAATGTATTGATATTCACGCCTTCACCTCTCTCTCATACACATTCGCACTATCACTTACGATCAATCAAACTGTGAACACACGCAAATCACACATATTGATACCACACCCTTTACCTCTCTCATGAAATGGAGTTCCAGCGTCATCCAACTTTCTTCTCGAAGAACCCACCTCTAACTGGAATATTATTACACCTATGGAATTTGGATCCAAATCAAGATTGATATACCAATGACCTGAATTTAACTCCCCCTACTGGACAACAGAAAATGATGACCAGAAATAGAATCACATCAGCCTTCTGAATACATGTACAAAACTGGTTAAGGCATATCAAAAAACACTATACTTCAAAACCATCACTCAGAAGTATGGTTTCCTGTTTGTATACTTTCTTTAATATATATATATATATATATATATATATATATATATATATATATATATATATATATATACATATATATATATGTGTGTGTGTGTGTGTGCCTCTCTGTATGTGTACATGTATGGATACATAAGTATATGTATATGTAAACAAATGTTTATGTAAATATTCAACATTACTATATTCATATTTATGAATGAATGTATATTTGAATATATCATTATCTTTCTGTCTCACTCCCTTCACCGACAGTTATGAGATCAAGAACTGTGAAAATTGAATCGATAACTGATAGAAAAGGATATGCAGGTAGCGTAGCGGTTAGATGTGCAAGGTTGGACAGTTTTCATTCACTCAGAACGGCATGAATTCGCCTTCCGGCTATCTGCCAATATAAAAGGAGATATATCTAAGGGTAGTTCAATGCTTTCGACCATCATTACAGTCCCATAAACTTTAATAACTGCACCAAACAATGAATTTATCCCGATACATTATTAGAGAAATGGAGACAAAATCATTCTTACATGTATTGCACCAAATGAAAACAAGTGGGTCTGCCTCGTAAAACATTCTTCCTGATCATAAGCATTAAGCTCTGTTTATGTTTAACTCACTCATAACTTTTACTTGTTTGTAATTATAAATACGTATGAGGAACGTTACATGTATACTTTGAAGGTTCATAAAGGCTTCTTAAATTATTATTAGTGTTATGTATTTGATCTTTGCTTAAAATGTCTCTCAGTTATTTCAGTTTACAATATTTTTTTTTGTTTTGCTTTACTGTTTTTGAAACAAGTAATATTTGAACTGGAAAAGCAGTTCTTTCAGAGAATGAAGTTGATACTAAAATTAAAAAAAAAAAAAGAATACCCCAGAAAATATTTTTAAAAATGAGTTTTTTCGAGATGTTTTAAATATGCAATTAGACGCCCATGTTCAAACGTATAGTTATCATGAGAAATAGCAGATGCCCCAGGCTTGGCAGCAACGGTCTAAATGCGTAACTTGCAATTTTAATAAATGGATTTTTTACCCAAATCAAAATCAATAAAAGAATATAACAAGACATAATTGAAGTAAGGGATAGACAAGAAAATGAACCGTTCTCATATTTTTTATTCCTTTTCTATCTTGTTGTTAATGTTATCAAAAGTATTAGCGTTGCTTTTTCTTTCTCCGTGTTTCTTTCATCTTTATCCTTTTTGTCATTCTTAAAACATTATTTACTTAATTGCTTTGCTTTTAAGTTAGCTCATTCATTAGGGAGCGAAAGGAGTTTTGTGTGCTTTATATTGTCAATATAACCTTAGCAAAAATTATAATTACATTAATCTTTCTTAGGATATAGATATTGAATATTGATCACTATTAAAATAAGTGGAGTCGGAAAAGTAATATACTTTTTGCTGCAAACAACCCTTCATAAATCAACAAAAAAAAATGCAAATTTTTAGATTGATTTGTTAGACACATGAACGTTTACAGACTTCAGGATAGATTTCAACATCAAACAAACTGGATAAGGTTTTTTGTCGCTTTTATTAATGTTTTGGTTCAAATCCACATCAACATCACTTTGCTCTTGATGGTACGAATTTTTTACTTGCCCAATTGAGATAGTCTGATCTTTACACGGTTCACGTAGGTGACTATCATCTTGGTTAAGTTAGGCTCTTACAACATTAACAGATATCCTGTGTACAGCCTGGGAAGCTTCCTACGGGTGCCATGTTTGAAAAAAAAATAGATATTTATGAAACTTTCTCTTTGTCCTGATATAAAGCTAAATGCTACACGCGTATGGATGTATTTTATTGGGAAAATGCAAGTAGAATAGACAATGCATGCCCTAATTCCAGCCAGACTCACATCCGAGATGCAAAAGTGGAGGACTTTTTATAGTTGCATTCCCATTCATTCATCGATTCTTTCAGTCTGAATGTGTTTTTTTTGTTGTTTTGTTTTGTTTTTTTTGCTTATGGTAATGACGGTAATGCAGATATCTGTCTCCTCTACGGAGTGTTACTTTGGAATAGTCTCTACACGATGTCTGGTCACAGAGTAGGCATATCCAGTTTATCACTCATTTGGGTACTGATCGGGCTTGACGTTGCCAAACTCTAGTGCTTCTGCAAGGACAGATGCATTCAACCGTGATGTTATCCCATTGATAACACCCTTGTAAAATCCGCTATTGATATAAAAGTCAGTTTCGTGATTTTGCCAGTTGCTTCACATTGCAGCACTCTCTAAAGAAAAAGAAAGTAAGGTTAGATGGGTAAATGAAACCTGGATGAAATCCTGTAAATGTATATCATAATGATCTGATTTCTATATGTTTTCTTCTGGGTTTGTAGGTTTCCTACTGTATCACAGCGAACGCAGTACATGAGAGCTCAATACTTGTCTTTACAGTACTGTTAAAACGCTTAAACTTGGAAAATAGAGCAATTTTCATTCAAAGCAGGCCACTGGCTTCCGAGGAATTGATTGAATTAAGGATAAATCGATTAAAAATGTATTTCAGAAGCAGATAACCCTAGGTATATCAACTTCTAATTAGCGCTCCTTATGAGAAAAATCAGTCGATTGAGCAAATAATTATGATAAACAGAAATAAGACAGTCCTTGACTCCGAAGATCGCTTTTAAGCGAGTCAAATTATGGAAAAAAATCAATACGGAAGTATTTTCAGTTTGATCAATATCAGAAACATCCAACAGTGGTAACAAGAATCGCCATCTTCGATTATATCGTCACTACAAAAATCGTACATATTTTTTTTTTCTGTTCATTTTCTTATGGACGTTATCATCATGTACACAAAAACAAGAATGTTAGCAATCGTGCTATATTTAAATGAACACAAATTATCTGGCCTTCTTCAATCAGGTAAAGGCGTAGTAGCATTAAATTATTCTGGTGGCTACTTTCTATTTCTCTTTCTCTCTGTCTCTCTCTCGATTTTTTAAACGTCTTCAGGTGTACAATTTTTATTTCTATTTAAAAAAAACTCTCTTTCATCTTTCTTTTTCCTTTTATTTGTGTTCTTTTTCTCCTACCCGCAGGTTTTGATTTGAACGTCACAAAAATAAGCAGAGAACTTCAAAGGCTCCTATTTTACAAATTATTTGAATGCAGTCGCGTATTAGATGTCAAATATAGCAGTTGGAATTTGAATTCAGATTATATATATAAGAAAAACGAAACCTATTAATTTGTGGATTCTGTTT
>OY735199.1:54066369-54296369 GCA_963457665.1 Thysanoteuthis rhombus | reverse complement strand
ATTATTATTATTATTATTATTATTATTATTAGTAGTAGTAGTAGTAGTAGTAGTAGTATCATTATTATCATTATTTGTTCATATCTATATCATTTTATATTTTCTGATATGATAAATTCTTCATTGATTTATTTTATCGAATCAATGTTTAAAAAACGTTTTTGTTTAATGATAGCATAGGTATGTTTTACATCGGACGAGGTCCACAAGACAATTATTTTTTGGGCACCTAAACGGCTAACAGTGGCCCTGCTGTTCTTGATTAGAATACTGGGTTAATATTAAGAATTTAAAGCGCAACCCCTTTTTCTCACGCCCCGTAAATATTCATAATAAAAGGGTATTTGAGGACATGTCAAGGTTTGTAATCTGCTCGAAAAAAAAAGTGACCGAGAATCGAATATTTGAATTTTCAGGAATCCATCAGTCCATTATGTAAAATCTTGTTTTTTTGAAGAATCAAGTCCAGGAATTACTTAATATACCTTAAAAGGTACACAGTCGTATACTTTTTCAAAGACCAAAAACGATCTCAAATTGCAAAACTAATTGCGTGAATAAGATTTGGAAGGGAGTAAGACTGGAAAACATGGTGAATTTTGTTATTAGTTTTCACGCATTGTACAAGTACATGCTTAAATTGAAAAAGTAAAGGCCATAAAAGTTCAAGTTGGGTTCATTCAGGTCAGGCTCACAATCAATCATCAATCGTTGGAAAATACACGCCTTTCCCTAGGGACACCGTTATGGTTACTGCCATGATAACAAAGGCTTAATCATTTGCATGATTTGAGAAGATGTCCTCTTTGTCCTAACTGAACTAAACTGTAGATATTATGTCATATTTATCTTGCTATATAAATGTGTTTAAAAAAAAATTAAAATATAAACTAGCCTTTGCCCAGACTGACCAATCTTAATCTATAAACTTGACACAAATCCTCTTACAACGATGTTATTAAGAGAACAGCCGAGTTCTCAAATATAATAATCAATTAATGATAAATAATTAATACAAATATAATTATCATATTGAATAGTTAGGATAGACAAAAAGTGTATAGCACAAATCTTTTTCGAGTGTCCCCTTTAAGGTGCACAAAATTTACATATGAAAGGATAGGTCCTCTCAAACAAATAGAGGGAAATCAGTAACATTTACAGGCATCCTGACTTGCCCCCATCCATAAAAAAGAATGAAGAAATATTCGTCTGATTCGTAGTTCACATATTTGTGACAATGCAAATAATATATTTATGTACTAAATATAGGAACCTGCTTATTCTTATCACTTGAGACAGGATGGTTCAGATAAGAATAGCTAGCTGATATCATAAACCAAAGGATATATGAATTGGAATAATATAAAATTGAAAACGTTTCTATCGTGTCATTCAAACTGCAATGAGTACATATCCATTTACATATAAAACTGTTAAGCTGTAACAAATCGCCAATTCACATAAGAAAATCGATAAACAAAAAGACATAGACACTTTTAAAAATATAAAAACACAAGAGCTGATAAAACGTAACAGAATTTCTAAATACAAGACAGCAAATAATGCAGTAATACTTATTTTGTGAATATATCTAACGCTTAAACAACGAAATCCAAGGGTTCTATTGACAGATTCCTCCAAACTCAGTCACCATTCTTCAGCATTTGGGGATGATATATAAACAGAACAAACACTGCTCGATTCTTTTACGTATATGTATTTGACCAAAGTCATGTGATTCCGTATGCATTAAATTGATGGTCATATTTCCAAGTTTTTGGGGGTTTTTTATGAATTACAAAATCTATTTATCACTTTAATGATATTAAAGAAACAAAACAACGTTCAATTTATTATCAACACGTTTTTGAATGCAGGGAACATAATCACTTTCATCTTTATCAGTTCAGGGAGCTTTAACAGATAATATTGTATCTTAGTTAAAATAGGCGGATAATATCTCCCTAATGTGTGAGGCAAACCAAATAAATATTGCTATTGGATACATGAACAAACATTATGTATATCTGTATAATATATATATATATATATATATATATATATATATATATATATATATATATATATATATGTGTGTGTGTGTGTGTGTGTGTGTGTGTGTGTGAGTGTGTATGTATGTATGTATATATATATATGTATATATATATATATATATATATATATATATATATATATATATATATATATATATATATATATATATATATATACACACACATAATTGATCCACTAATTAAATAAAACTTGAAAACTTATTCCCTAATAGATTCGTTATGTAGATATACCAAATCCAAATGTACGGATATTGACCAAAAATACATAAGAGTTGGAGTAGAGTTTATAGAATAGCATGCAGTCATTATAAAAGTCTCCTATTTACAAACACACCAATAGCATAGTAAATGTGTTCTTCATTATCGAATTAAAGAATATGAATTCTATAAATAGACATTTGTATTTCGTCCAGCAATGAGATAGTAGTTATTTTTTTGCATTGTATCATCACCAGTGAGGATAAATGTAATTCCTATGAATATATTCACGGGAGAAATTTCGCTCTCTTACTTTCCTGCTAAATCATAATGAGTGCGTATTGTTTGAACCTTTAGATTGATACACTTGTTTCACAAGAATATTTTTGTTTTTTGGTCACCAATTGATATAATCTACGGGAGGCGATACTAAACTTATCTCAATGTAGCTTTATACAATTATTTCCAGTAAATGCATTGGTATTTAATTAATACTTTAACAAAAACATTTGATTGCTTTAAAAGTAACGCCTGTTTTCAACTATGTGTCACTCAAAACGGCTGGACCCAACAAATAAGGCTTTCCTGATGTCACCCAACTGCCAACTATCTATAGAATCCGGTCCTCTGCTGAACAGAAGACAAGAAGAGAAGTGGTATCACTGTGAAGGTAGTTTATATTCAACCATCAAACCTTTCAACATCCCTTGCACTGGTCAAGCAATCAAGGGGTCAGCTTGAAAAGGTAAATTGAAAGTGAATAAAACAGTGGGGCATGATGAGAAATGAGAAATATTGCAAAATCAACATAGCAAAATTTGTATCAGTTGAGATTGGGGACTTTATTGCACTCTGCTCATTCAGCCGACCTCACTTGTACCGATTACAAGTTATGCAAATAACTGCACCACTTCATCACATGCAGAATCGTATCCAATCAGCATCAAATTAAATAGGCTTTCAATGAATGTATCGATTCTTTGCCTGGTGAATTATTTAAGAATACAATTAGGGGCTTGTTTGCTGCAGAGAATATTTGTGCTGTAAAGCTTTGATTGAGTATTTTTAGTATTTTTTTTGTTTTTTTATGAATGATTTTCTTTAAATATAAAATGATCTCATGTTGAACACCCTGATTCATGTAATAGAGGTAGGCAATGGCAAAAACAAACATACACACATAAACATATACGTTTTTCTCTGTTTGTATTCCTCACTCTCTCTCATATATACATATATATATATATATATATATATATATATATATATATATATATATATATATTCTGTGTGAGATTAGCAGTGCTATCTAGAGAAAGTCTGACTTCCTCATATATATGTGACCTTAGGAAAAGACAGTCTAAAACAAACAGTCGGCAGAAACGTATATAAAATCTGATCCGCAAACACAACACCCCAGTCGCCTTCGTCACCCGTCTCTTTGCCAAGACAAGAAGCGATGCCAAAAAAGCGATTAATGCTTGGCGATAAAACGTCGATTCACAAATCAACTTGCCTTGAGCGTAATCTTTGCCAAATGGTACATCATCTTCAATAATAGAACATCACCACATTAACTTGCG
The DNA here is from genome assembly GCA_963457665.1 of Thysanoteuthis rhombus. Lineage (NCBI taxonomy): Eukaryota > Metazoa > Mollusca > Cephalopoda > Oegopsida > Thysanoteuthidae > Thysanoteuthis > Thysanoteuthis major. Next base: position 54,292,510 of record OY735199.1, on the reverse strand, counting down.
AATTGTTCAATACTTGTATGTATATACCTGTGTATGTGTGTATAACAACTTGATTTTTGTGCATTTTATGGTCTGGAAATATGTGGACGAAAATAAACAATACGTTTACACGTATTCAGTGTAGCCATGTACTCATTTACACGCACGTACAAACACACACACATACACACACACACATACACACTCTGAAAAAGGGATACATCATATATATATATATATATATATATATATACATATATAATGTTCTGATAAGCGTCTAATAAAGGTGTGAACATACACACAAATTGATACATACATGAGTATATATGAGTGCATTTGTATGTGCGTGTGGATAATTATCATTATCACTTGTTATTGAGCTGTGTATTTAGTGAGTGAGGCGCTGTGTTATACTCTAGTACTATAGAATACAACACCTGTTCACACAACACTTATTCACACAAAAATAGTACATCTGGATTTGAGGTATTATCTCTCTGCCGATAGTACGATACTCTCACCACTAAGGTACGAACCCATCCATTGAAATTGAACAAAATTCAAACATGAGTTCTAATCCGTGGTAGTACCATTTTTCAGTATGGGATTAAACAGGTCTTCGAAAATAAAAGAATTTTACTAATGCCTTTTTGCATTTTTTCTCCGGGAAAAAAGCCTCACTTGAAATCTTTGCACACATCGTTTTTCCTTCGAAATGAAAAAAAAAAACAAAAACGTAGAGATGAAGTCAGATTCAGTATTCACAGAAATTAGTTTCTTCATTCATTAGAGGGAGTTTGTACCGGACAGTTACTTTGCATCAACCATATGGAAGTACATAATCGAATTATTCGGTGACTTTCTTTCCTTTGAGTTACTTCCCTTTTTGTTGAAAATATATTGGACGATAATTCGCTTCGTGAACACGAAATTCTAACCATTGCTAAAATCCTTACGGATGCAGAGGACTTAAATATCGTTACATTGGATGATACTCGTTGCAATAACAATACAATTTATGTATTAAATACTGTTTTCTATTGCTTATTATTCAAATTCTCGTTCAATTAATGTAAAAGAAAACTGCACACAAAAATTGTTTGTTGTTTTCAAGATCGAGTGTGTGCGTGTGTATGAATTCAATTAATCATTTGTATGATTTCAGTCACATATCATTTTTTCACCCTCTTGGAATATGAAGTCAATTTCGACGATGATTTATTTATTTTTTTTGCTTTCACAAGCCGGAGGATTGCTTTATATCATCAAGGATTAAAACATACATGAAAAAGTATGTCCAATTCCTGTATTGTGAAAGTGAATTTATTCCTTCTTTGCGCAGCACCTGGATTCCTGTTGAACGTTGACTGCAAAGATTTACGTTAAAGTACATGCCGGGAATCCCAGCATTAACGGGGATAAACTAAAAAATGATAATGATATATGCAGAGATGTGTGAGCTGGCCCAATATGTTGAAGAAAATACTTGATCCCCGGGCAAAGCTGGGAATCCCAGCTAATATATATATAGTATTTCTGAACAATTTCCTTTAAAGTACAGAAAACTAATGGAGCAACTGAATACTTCCAATATGTACTCAAGTATGACGGATGGAAACAAATCGGTTTTATTGCTAATTACGAAAGGGGAGATACATGCTTTTATTTTTTATAACAGGATCTCTTTCTAACCTTTCTGCTATACGACCACGGACTGTAATAAGCAATAATTAATATTATAGCATAAATGTCTGAGGAGTGAGGGCAACGGGTGAACTGGAAAATGATCAATGGATAGCACTAATCATCCATTTGTCCCATCCACTTTGGAAATTAGAATTTGAAATACCGCTCTCTTTGGTCGTGAATACTATTGCTATTGCTGCAATTCAAATTGGAGCCATTGGATCAACGGTTTGAAGAGGATCATGTTAATGGTCAAACGAGGAAGTGAATCCGTCCATCCATCCATCCATCCATCCATCCATCATCATCATCATCATCATCATCATCATCATCATCATCATCATCATCATCATCATCATCACCACCACCATCGTTCTTTTATCGTATGTCGTGGAACATAAACCTTCGCTGGACTTGTATATCATGGGCCTCAATACTCAATTAATTTGAGGTGTAATCTCTTGGTTTGGTTCGATGTTTCAGATCCATAGGCGAAAATTGGGAGGATGCATTGGTTGTATCCCTTCATTTTTTTAGCAATATAGGACAACTTAAATAGTTTTGATGAATATTGGCTCCTGGAAAATCCTTGTCGCACGAACGATACACATTTCTTTTCATATATTGTATTTGAGGAGCACATAACATTGTGAGGTAAAAAGTCAGCTTTTCACGTTTATTTTGGCCATGACATCCATCATTATTCATGAAAAGAGTATTTGGATGCTGAAAAATAGATGTTTACACATTCATGTCCGTTATATTTGTATGAATGTAAATATACCCCCTCTCTCTCTAGTATGATTGGGATAAAGAGACGGAGAGAGAGCGGGAGAGAGAGAGATAGAGAGAGCGAGAGTGAGATAAAGATAGAGAGAGAGTTAAAAGTTTTCATACACTTCAGCCAAGTACATTTGAAATTCATTTTGTCTCAATTCCTGGTATTTAATCGCCAAAAAAATCCCATATCTAAGGTCAGTTAGGATCATTACTTTACCTTAAGAATATGAAATATCAGGAAAATAGTAGAAATAATAAAGTATCTTGGCGTTTGTTTTTTTCGTCACATTCCCAGTAGGTCAGAAGTTCGAATACAGCAAGAGAACTTCCTCTTTCAATTGTGAGGAATACCCCCCAAAACAATGCGGTTGTTGTAAAAGCTTCTTTTTGCCTGATTGACATCATGTGAGTTATTTGAAGGGGTACCACTGAAGTCCATCGTGTAACTCAATGGTTCTTTGCATGACATCATGAGAAAGTCTAAAAGAAACCAGCTAGACTCTCACAAGTCTGATTCATCTTTCGAACCAATCCAAACAGCTGAAGGTACCACGTTAATCTGTATAAACAATATTCAAGGATGAACACAATGAGACCACACATCCATCATACCTCTCAGGAAGGAGATGTGTTTTGTTTCCTACAGATGAACGTATCTTTTGTGAAAAGTGCAAATCAATCCCAGAATAACAATAAAAAGTAGATGCTGGAAGAAGCAGCGACAAGCATATCTATATCTCAAGTAAAACAAGTAAAATATTATAACAACCTGGAAGGCCACTCAGCCAAGAAGGAGCAATTGCTTTAAAACCGCTGTACAAAGTCAAACAACAGTTTGCAACTGCACACGAGGACATAGATCATACTTTCTGTAGAAATGTCTGAGTGCCCTCCAATGAACAATGACCACAATCAAACTTCAAGGGTTTTGGTAAAATAGCTTTAAGGCAATACAGCCAAGGTATTGGAGTGGCAATCAGAAAGCCCTGATTTCAGTCCAATAGACCATGTATGCGTGCAAGGAGGCTTACACACCTGACTTAGTTACACCAGTAGTCTCAAAGGGAAATGGGCCAAAATTCTAGTGGCTCATTATGAACAGCTTGTTGAAAGCTACGTCAATCAATTTCAACGCAATTCTACCAAAAACTAAGAATATGCATGCTTTTGATCCACTGTAAATGTGATGAAAAAAACAAAAGCCAAAATAAATCATTCTCTCTATTATCCTCACATTTCACATTCTTAAAAGAAAGGAATGACTTTTGACTATAAATATCTGGAAGTCATATCGGGCCCCTTCCAGCTCCAGAAAGGAGTAAGACAAGGTGATACCAGCTCATCTAAACTCTCCACAGCCTGCCTCGAGATGATCTTCAGAAGGCTAGACTGGGAGAGTAAAGGAATGAAAATAAACGGCGAGTATCTGAGCAACCTTAGATTTGCAGACGACATAGCCCTTTTCGTAGAGATCCTACACGACCTCCAACTAATGATAGATGCACTAAATGAAGGGAGCAAGAAAGTCGGCCTACACATGAACTTCAGCAAGACGAAGATCATGTGCAACAACCACATTGGAGATAAAAACACTAAGATCGAAATCGAGGACACAGAACTCGAGAAAGTAGACCACTACATCTACTGAGGACAACGAATCTCCATGAGACCCTCAAAAGAAGAAGAAATCAAGCGAAGAATCACATTAGGATGGCAAGCCTTTGGCAGAGCTAACTAAGCCTTCAAAAATGATTAGATCGCATTAATCCTAAAAAGAAGGGTGTATAACCAATGCATCCTCCCAATAGTCACTTATGGAGCTGAAACATGGAACTTAACTAACAGACGGACCCGTAAGCTGAGAACCATGCAACGTGCACATAAAAGAATAATGCTGGGCCTCACATGGAGAGACCACAAAGCAGCACAGTACATCCTAGAAAAGACAAGAGACATCATAGAATCCATAAAAATCTCAAATGGCGGTCGGATGGTTTTGTTGCAAGAATGGCAGACAATCGATGGATTCCCCAAAAACACATGCGCAACCGAGGCTGGCAAAATGTTAGATGGAGAGACGAACTAGACAAGTTCAGGAAGTACTGGCTCCGTGACGCGAATGATAGAGAAGTGTAGCAAATCCTCGGGAAGGTCTATGTCCAACGACGGACGCTAAAAGACTAATGATCATGAAAGCTACCAGCCATTAATTATCAAGGGAATATGACACATGATTTAAAAAATCACTACAACTTTAAGGACGAAAGCCTATATGTGTGCATTAATGGATTAATTAAAAAGCTGAATATATTCCACCATCATCTGATGTTATATAATCATCTTTGTTGGTTTTATCATAACATTTTAGCCGATTTGTTGATCGCCTTTTATTTTTAGGAGTTGTTTCTATCCTGTCTCTGCAGCGTGTCGTCCAGTCTGTTATCTGCTCCCCGATAACATCAACGCCGTTCACTCAACTACGCAGAATTTTTTTTCAACTGTAGCGGAGATTTACTCTCATGAAGTCGTGACTTTAATGCACGGTTTTGTGAACTTGGTTAGAAAAAATTGGTAGTTCTTGGACGACATTCAGTGAATAGCAGACGCAACATTTATGTTAGCATGATCAAAGGTCGTTTGCTTCTATACGCACATGCTTAAGAAGATCAAAAGACTTGAGTAAGGAAGTGTCGTTATCGACATATTTCAATGTCAAATTCTGATGAGAAATGTGCATGTAAATTCTATTACAAGACTCTTTGTTATCACTGCCTAGAAAGTATACGAGGATAAATTAGTCGTTATCTGAATTTTGATTTAAAATTTTCGCTGTATCTTATTCGAGCTATATTGATTATACACATCAGAGAATGTAGTGCATTTTCAAGGCGGGAATTAATGAATATCTAATGTGAAAATAATGCTGTTGCTGCTGCAGCTATTATTATTATCATTTTTTTTTTCTACTGACCTATTGATATACTTAGTTATATCTCATTCGGATAGCTAATCAAATTTGACACCTTCTGACTGCCACATTTTATGGAAGTTATATTTTCGATCGTGATTGGTCGGAATAACATTCTGGTTCTCGCTGAATTATTCTTCATGTAGAAACGATCAAATATGTAATCAAAGTTTTTCTTAACGCTACATAAAATGTTGATGATACTGTTGAGTTTTCATAATTTTCCGTTAATTTTCAACATTTTCTATAAAATATGGAATACCTGGAAATTTGTAATTTTCTGCGTGCTTTTACCGTGAGGATCCAAATTTATTTCAAGATCTGTTTCACATTCAGAGGCAATGCTGTCGGTGTACGAACAGGAAGGTATTGTTTTCATTAATTTCAGTTTAGAGATAAGAGGGAGAAATTGACCTAGACCAATTATAAATCATGAACATTAGCGAACACTGATAGAATGATATCTAAAAACGAGAGTCGAAAGTTTGCAGTTCATTTGGTAGGATCAAAAATAAGTATTTCAACTCATTTTTGAAAGATTGTCCTTCCTCCTTGAGGACCGAAATTTGAATTTATTCTGTATTGAAAAAGTACAACAGAACGGGATTCTAGAGTTTTTTTGCATTGAATGATCGCTTGTACAATATAGATATTTCTCATAATGTAAGAAGTTCTTAATGCAATGAGATATGGCCGAGAAGCCATGTATGTGGACTTGATTGTAAGCAGCTCTCTTCAATATTTCATACGATTGTCTTGTCTCCCGATGTTTTATCAATGTTGCTTGATGAATAAAAGCATTTATTTTCGTAATTGTTTAGATTAATATCATCATTCTTATAATGTTGTATGGCCTCGCAATTCTCATGGCTATACAGGTGTGTCTACTACCCTTCGTATGCTAAAGAATGTGTAAAGGACCTATACTACAAAGCAATAAAAATAGGCATATTTTGGCTGAATATGCAAGTTGAAGGCAACACAGAAACTCCCAGAAGAAACCACTTCTATTCTCACAATGTACATTAAGGATAATGGAATTATTTTCAGCCACTCGCTCCGAAAAAAAATATCTAATGGAGTAATATGATACACATCAACCACTAAAATTCCAGTAAATTCCAAATATTCTTACTTCAAATAATTTTCCAGATGCGTTGACATTACTGAGCCAAACCCCAAGATTCGGTAGTTTTCACTTCACTCACTTACCATTACCATGATAAGTGACAAACATTTGCCCAGTCCTTTTCTTTCTGGTAGGCAGAAACAAAGGCTCACGCCACACTCTAATTTCCATCAAACATCGACGTTGAATTCTGAACATACTACGCCATATTATTTATTTACTGTACTTTTTACGGGAAGATATAATGATAGAAAAAAGTGGTACATTCTCTTTCCTTACATTGCTCACAAAATCTCTTTGAGCCTTCGTTACTATTACTTAAGCTTTAATTTATATTCCTATGAACTGTGATACACTCTTTTCAAGCTAAGTAAATCCACAGTATTATATGTTAAGATGGTAGGGTGAAATTTAAGGTGATAATAATGGAATCAGATAGTAATTAACCTGGATTTAATCCACTTTATTGCAAATGCATATACAGTTGCTAACCATTTTTTAGCTCACACACACACACACACACACGCACACACACACACACACACACACACACACACACACATATATATATATATATATATATATATATATATATATATATATATATATATATATATATATATATTCATTTATTACATCTACGTTAGATATTTTTCTAGCAATGATATCCAGCGTTGTTCAGGAGAAAATAACTGCAAAAATAGCAATACCTTTGCTTTAAACCCCCGAAAGAGGAATAATTGGAAAGAAAATTTCATTTGTTTTAACCCCTGAAAGGATGAAAATCTCCCCCCTTGCATTTAACACTTAGAAATGATGGAAAGATTTTTGCACGGTATTGAACCTGAGAATCGAGTTTTACCATAATTACAGATCCCTAAACGGAGAAAAAACTTATCCATCCCCATTTAGCCCCCTGAAAGTGAAAGGAAAATATCTAATCTCTTTTGACTCCTAAAAATAAAGTGTATCTCATCTTTATCCTGATCCTTTAAAATATTCTTTTTTTAAATATTGATCTTAATCCCGAATAGTTATCATTAAAAAAAATCTGAATTTCCAACGTGAATGCTGCTGGACACAAAAAGGGATCAATTTGCCATGAATTATTTTACAATTCGAACCCTCAGCTAAAAACCTTTCCAGGGAAGGGTATATTGAACGAACAAGAAAACGCTTTTCCCGACAGAATATAGGCAAAATGTTGACAATTCCAGCCCTCTAGCACCATTGATGCAGCCTGTATGCTGGATACGTGGCTGCCACCTATCTAGCCTGACCAACTAGAAAAATGAAAAAACCTTTTTCGATAGTCTTGGAAGCTGTTTTAGTTGAGAGTTCCAAAGAGGAAATCTGCACTGTTCGGTCGGAGCCATGACATTTTATCCTTGTTCAATGGAGCAGTATATGAATATCAAATTTTGTAAAGATAATGTGTATGTAAATCTTTGACATGTTGACTACAGTAGTTATCGCTATATTAGTTTATTTTTATTTGTATTGCTTTTGATTATTTTACTTTTTTTTTGTTGTTTTTTTCAAATAAGATTAGTTTCCCCTGACTTTTCATGCGGTCAGGAGTGGTTAAACAAATAATGATTGAAAAACACATTTTCGAAATCTTTTTTTCTTCATTTCTCATCCGTATAAAATAAAACTGTGAACCAGAAAACGCCGAATCGTGTTGTACTTCTGTTATTCTCGCAATGTCGAAAAGTTGCTGGCATTACTCTACGTGTTCATACAACATTCTGTGTCAACAATATGATCTATTATTACATTTTGTGCTTGACCTGCATATCTCTTACTATTATAATGTTTATGGGGGGGAGTGATATATTCCAATGGGGAAATCCTGGTTGGAGTCGAATCTTCCACGTTTTTCCGCATTTTATTTTATTCTGTTGTATCTATCTTATATTTTTATATTCATATAGCTGTTTGTTTATTTATTTCTGCCTCTTGCTATCCGTGCACATCGTATCTTGAGTACTTAGCAAGTCATACGCATCCTTGTTCTAATAGCCTAAGTTTCGACCGTACCTACCGTACTGTCACATAGAGGCTCAAAGTTCAAGTCTAATGGCAAACGTAGATGCTGGCCGGTCGACTCTACAACTGAACTACAGCTGCCAGCCGCGTTTAAGCATCTCGCCGTCAAGCACTGATGTTCCTCACTGGAGATGAAACGGAAGCGAATCAAATTCGACAACTACAGTGCTTGTGGCTGAAAGACACGAGATGTTGGTGTGCCTCTTAGTTACGAGTCCGATGGCCTAATTCTCTGGTCCGATGCTTCCGCGATGAAGGCACATCGCCAACCGCAACAAAAGCAGCGATAACAAAGACAAGCGCAGTAATTTTGGAGGGTAGCGGATGCAGCACAATCGTGACAACGGAACCAAACAGAGAACAGTAGAAATATAGTAGAATCGCATTAAGTAGATACAAGAAAACGTACTTTAGCTCTTCATACTACGTGATTGTTTAACGCAGACCAAACCAGCGAAACTTAAAAGAACATTATGTGACCATTTTTTTTTTCTTTTATTAAAGTCAATAAGCTTATCAGCAGATTACAATTTATCACTAAGGTGAAGAATTATTTATGATTCTCTCTTAGAGCTGCATGACAATTAACTACGGCCGCTTTCCGTATCTATCGAATAGTTGCTTCTAGCTTCTTACCAAGTTATGGATTCAACTGAGTTTGACTGTCGAATTTAGAATTTTTATCGCCTTCGGTGACTTAAATAGGACTGGTTCCACATTATGTAACCCCTACAAGTTTACAGCCAAGAAAAAGACCCTTGGACTAAAAACATAATACGGTAAGAAACAAGTATCATATCCCTCTCATGAAAGCTAGGCAAATTCTATAATTTGTGTCAACCGAGACAAACCTTTTTTTTTTTCAATAAATGGTAATGGGACAAACAGTGTAGTGTGAGGATGGATCGGATCTCAAGTCACGAAATTATGTTGTTATGTCCCTTCTAAGGGGACTCCCTCTCTGTCTCCTTCCAAAGTTGAATATCTCTCAAGTAGAACTCCGTCTCTCTCTGGTTGCTTAGGTCTGGTCTGACTAAATAAATTGTGTTATCTTATAATTTCTCCGTCAGTTTTTATGCAACATTGTCTTGTATTTTGTTATCCCGGATCATTACAGTGGATATTAAATATTGGAGTATCTACGATTGATTTTTTTAGTACGTCTTGCTTATAATTTCCTGTTCCTATCAAACTAATTAGAATAAAAGAGTGAAGAATTATTTTAATCAAAACGGGATAATACCGTACAAACCATGACGACATTAAAATTGCCACCGTTCTTATGACTGAGATAGTTATATGCATCACATATCAAAGGAGAATATCCCGAATGCCACGTTCAAACAGATATATCATTCTTTCATAGGAAATATGTCTTGGACAATCTGCTTCCCATATTCTCTGTATTCTGGTGAGTTTAGCAAATATCAATAGATGCAACACTATATTTTAAATCTATATTTCAATACATTTGTCTTTTTGCTAAAATATATAAGGAACAGTTTCGATAAAGAAAACATGTGATTTGTAAGAAAAAAAGAAGCTTTCTATTTCGCAAATACGATTTCTTTTGGCTCGATTCCAGATTTCCATTCCATAGCAGCACTTGAGCTAGCCGTTGTTTGAAAAGCGATGTGACGTGATAAAACAAGCAACTATTTGATGAACACAGAAAGCCACCGTATTTACTTGTCATGTAATTTGATTGAGGATCCGCAAATTATTCTTTACACTTGTAACGAACTTTATCTGCTGATGACTTTGTTGGCTTTATTAATAAATATCCATAAATATAGATCTGTATGCATGACAGATTTTGCGATTCCATGTATAGATTTAAGAAACAAGCGAGAGATTTTTAGCACTCCAGCTTTTAGCAAAATCGAACTATATTATGCCAGGACAATCGATGTTTCTGTTTCTCCAAATCACAAACCCCTGATTGTTATTTTCAATGCCATATCAGCATGTTCACAGTAAACTTTCCTTTTTTTCATATTACTCAAGGTAAAATAAAAACGGTTCAAAGAGAGGATGTATAACATAAGGTAATTTCATACACTTTAGAATTACTCCAAATTTTAAAAAAAGGTATCATCAGACCAAATTTATGGATTTCATGGGTTTATCTGTGGCTTCCTTTATATTCCCTGTTATTGTTGAAAAAGAGACCACAAGATTGAAGGTCAGTTGGAACAAGGTTTCCTTGAAAGTCAATATTTATTTCCTGACAAATATTGTAGCCCTGTATATTGGTAACAACAATAATGATCGTGGACCGTTGTTTACTGGTTGCCATCAGTAAATACAAACACGGTTAAAACAAATCTCCGAGTATATTAGATAACGCACATGATAGGTAAGAAAAAAGCCCAAATTGTAGGAAGCTGCAGAATTTTAATGAGGAAAAATGTCCTGTAAATCCTTAGATTTATTCCAATCGATATTGTGTCTAGTGTCAGATCGTTTTTGCAAACTTGGTGTTTTTCAAAGCACTCGGAAAGATATATAAGATATTTCAAAGGAAAATTAAAAAAAAAAAAATGAAAATACTATATTTGCTGTTTTCATGACAGAAACTATAAAAAATGTGAACTTGTGTACCAATAAGCACTCATTAAAATGTATATGGATGACGGACTGAAAAATATATGGATAGTATTCGTATCACAAAGGCAAAATGATTCTTCAAATGTTCATATACTTCTTATTTAAATCCATCGGACAGAGAGAGAGAGAGAGAGAGGGGGGGGACTAGAACAGGTGCAAAATTAGCTGCGCTTTGTTTTCATATCATTTCTTGAACAGGACATTTCCAAAATATTCTCAGAGGGAGGGGTCTCAACCCCATCCTCCAAGAATGAACTCAGTCACCTCAGTAACTCTCTTTTGCCTAGTTCTGTCTTAATCTAACTCACAGGTTTTTGTTCTCCGTGCGAGCCTACATGTGCATACAATGCCAGTCTTAACTTTGTCATTCTATTGTTTTGAATTCATCCCACCTAGAGAATAATACCTGACCTGGCCTTTGAAGCTATCAGTTTTCAGATCGTTATTGAAAAATCAATTACTTTTACAGATATTGTTTCGCTTATTGCTGACTGTGAATTGATCCTTACTTCAACAACTGAAGTCAATAAGACTGTCACGCGTCATTTTCGGCGGTTTTAATATTTTTTTTCAACTTCAAGCCAATACATGAATACAGCTCATAATAATTTAGTGGGTTAAGATCAGTGTGGGAAAAGTGATCCCCTTCATTTCCACCTTACTAAGGTAATTTTTTTCTGAATATAGATGCGAATATCTACAATAGTTAATAATTGTAAGAATTCGGAGAGGCATCCAAGGTATTAAAAAGAAAGTGATTAAATTATTATGTAGAAGAACCAATGAAAAGGGAAAAGAACGAGGAATTACAATTACAACAAATATCTTAGTAGTTTCGGGTTGGCACCCCACTACTTTCCCCAGAATTGAGAAGGTACTGATTGCTATTGAAACTCTTATAGTAGTACTGGCAGACACACATTAGTAGCGGTACTAAAGTCTCTGGCCAGTTCTGAACTCTGAATAAGATACACACTTGGTAATTTGGTAAGTTAGATTAGTATATACGTGTCCGTGTCATGTTAATCTAGAACACATATAAGTTTATGAGCAAATTGTCATTTCAAAATTACGTTTCCATTTATTAGAATGTTTGACTGGTCTATACTACACGGAACGATGATTGGACACCTGGCAAATAAGATGTTAAGACGTCATTCGGAAACTAGTTGTAATTCTGCAATAAAACATGCTTTCCCAAAAAATTTCCACGGTTTTAGTTGATATGAATACTTACCTTTATCCGAGTTATTCATTACAAGATCATTACAAAGTGCTTGTGTAATTTAAAATGTGTTTAGATTTTGTTCTCTGCATGATGAAATCACTCTGTAGAGAAGATTTAGAAGCCAGCTGAATTGATTTTATCAACGTCAATCAAAAAATGAAGATTGATTTTGATTTTTTTAGATGGATTTGAAACTTACTTCATTTTTCTTCCAAGTTTATAGCTGCATCACAGTTTGCATACATGATGGTGGAGGACATAGTGAAACTTGAAAATCTCTATTCTGTCCTGGTATTTGTAAAATCATTAACGCATTGAGGAATGATAGTGCCAATATTCACACGAACCTAACCTAACTTGACCAAAGTCACTTATCATGTATTAGAAAATAATGGCAATGATTACCTAACTAAAAACCAATTTATTCCTCTTATTAAGTCATAACACATTTTTTCTGATAGTCGAAAAAGAACACCAAGAAAGAGCGATTCTTTCTGGCGGATCAAAAAAAGGAAAATGATATACAACGATAAGTACAAAAACATGTTTGGTACACACACACACACATACACACACACACACACGTGTGTGTGTGTGTGTGCATGCCCAATGGAGTATATAACGGAATAAAGGATTTGCTTCTCGCACGCGATTCTTCAAGCAAACCCTGGTTCATTTATTTATTATATATATATATATATATATGTGTGTGTGTGTGTGTGTGTGTGTGTGTGTGTGTGTGTGTGTATTTGCATACCTTCAACAGAGCAAGTTCAGCATTCAAAACAATGGGCACTTATGGAGCTGAAACATGGATTTTACTCAACAGGCCGAAACTCAAAATGAAATGAATGAAATGTGCACATGAAAGAATCATGCTCAACTACACATGGAAAGATCAGAGAACAGCATAATATGGTTGGGAAAAACAGGATTCCGATGTATCAAAGGATTGATTAAAAAAATCAAATGGCAACGGGTTGGTCATGTTGCATGAATGGCTGACAACTGATGGACATCAGGATGCGCATTGATATCTGTTATCACATCCATAAGTAAATCCAGTAGAATACAAGATGCAGTGAATAACACGTTCAGAAAGTATTGGTCCAGCGATAAACATAATAAGTGAATCTTACGGAAGGTGTATTTCCATCGATGGATGATAAATATTGAATATATATATATATATATATATATATATATATATATATATATATATATATATATATATATATATATATATATATATATATATATATATATATATATACATATATATATATATATACGTGTGTGTGTTTATATACATGTTTTTTTAATGAATGTATGTGTGTATAAAGCATGCATTTTAGCTTTTGTATTAGTGTATTTAGCTTATATATATATATATATATATATATATATATATGTGTGTGTGTGTGTGTGTGTGTGTGTGTGTGTGCGTGTGCGTGTGCGTGTGTGCATGTTTGTATTGAAATGATCTATTCCAAATGGAGTTCCAGTCTAATATAATACAGTTCATCAACATTTATGTTGGATCATATATCCATTTCCTAATCGTACAATTTCCTGCGTGGGAAGTAAAAAAATAGCAGATATACACTGTTTCAAACAACATGAAAATCGAATTCCTTGGAGAATTTTGTTTTGGTAACCATTAGTATAACATATATAAATCAAATTTGTATGTATATATACGTGTGTGTGTATGTATTATTTGTCTCCCTAGCTTTTCCTGGTGACATTTTATATTTCCAAATATCAACAAGGAAACACGACCTGCACATCTGAGCGGACATTCATTAAACGTATAGCAAAACGGAACTGTCACTTCCCGTGAGATAACGTAAGTTAGAAATTGTGAGAAATAGCCATATCAACGCCAGAGCATTGGCATATGTTGGAATGACAACTCTGCTTAGTTGAGCAGTTGAGGAACTGGATCGATCGTAGTCAGATTATTTGGGGTTTAATTAAGCTGTTTTCCGAATTCTGGGTTTGTATTCGCGTGAACAGTTATTTGATTCACTAAAATCCCATCAGGGTTGACTTGAGTTTCATGGAAATAGAGTGACCAACACCTGACTTAATGATTTATAACAACAAAATGAACAGATCTGCATATCATTCTATTTCTTTTATTTTTCAATATTCATATCTCATGTGTATCTTCTTTTGAAATGCTTGGATATATTTTAGCTTAAATTTAGTTGGAAAACTTGAACAATTAAAATACGCAAGGAGAAGGAAGAATTTTCTTTATTACCGACAATTATTGAACTATCGTAACCACCGTCAAAAGATTCCAACTTTTTTCATATTCGCTTGTGTTTGTGCGCTGTGCATTTTACCGCACTCCTGGTCATGCTGTTTACAGACTATCGGTCTCAGTATTCTGCTAGACCCCTTCTAATAGAAATTACTGGATTTTTGATTTCCGATTATATTTATAGAATGGTTTCTTTTTCTCTATACCTTTTGACTCAAGTTTAAATATTTTCAAGTGAAAACATCAGTGATGCCATAAAAATCATTTATTCTAACTATATTTAATCTTCGAATGAATTTTTATGCATGGCTTCAATTCTTTCACGCCACGGTTGTTCTATTGGCTGTGATAACAATTCCGTTCCTGTAGCGATTGTCTCCTAGGTATGATGATAATTTTAACTTGGATGTCTGGAATTCCATGAAATCTCAATTTATCCTGCTAAAGTTTGGAAAAATGTATCGAAGGTATTTTCTTTATGATAAGGTTTATACATCTAACAAATATACGTGGCCTCGAAGGCACAGAGCTAATCTATATAGTTCTCGTTTCGAAAGAAAGTCGTATGATGTGCACCGGAAAAATAGCAATATTATCTCTTACCAGAATGAAAAGAAAATAATGATACGGTAAATATATCTCTTCTAATTTTGCATCACTAGAATCTAGAAATCTAGGATCTAGAAATTTTGAATGAAAGACACATTTATTGATAATTGATTGCCAGATTATTTGAATGAAAACAGAATGTGCAATTGATATTGCTTTGTACTTGCTAAGGAGCAGGGAGTTTCTATCATTTTTAGAAATTATTCTATAATATTCTTAACATGATTTGTGAGTTATCAGTCTGTCTGTGACCACACGTTGAGGAAGAGAAAAAAGGGATTGCAAAGAAATGAAGACAGAATACTATTCTGCTGTGTATGTGTATGTGTGTTCGATAAGCTGCTGGCTATACATAATATGGATCCAACTACTACTACAGCTGCTATGGCTTTTGAAGAGTCAATTTTGTTCTTCACCCAAAGTGAATACAAGAACTTTAGTTAACAATACCTTCCGTTAACTTTTAGAAAAAGTGGTTAAACATACTGACACAGACACAACATTTGGTTTGCCGGTAGCGAAACAACGCAGAAGATAATCTAATTATGTCAAATAAGATGTTAGCAGTTTCTTGTCTGACGATGTTTCCTCCCAAATTTTTGTTTTGCTTCATTTTTCTCCCTTTTTTGGCTTGTAGGTAACTAGAAACATGAAATCTGATCAAGATATAAAACCAGTCTCCAAAACAAAAACGCAGATCCTCTCTCATAAACCCACTTTAACCTTTCCAGTGCTGATTTCTCCTGCAGACACTTGAGGGACAACTTGAAACCCGGAAAGATGTTATATATTACTTCAGGCAGGACAATGATTGAATTTCAATTAATTATTCTCTCGGGATTCATTTACATTTCATTTTCTTTGGAAGTCTTAATATGCAAAAAAGTAATATACGATCATAAGCCATATATATATATATATATATATATATATATATATATATATATATATATATATATATATATATATATATGAATATTGGGGACATAAATTGTATATCATAGAAAAAACAAAGCTTTGACTTGATAACATTGAAACAAGAAACCACAATGAAAGAACATCTAGAGACGACAGTATTTTTCTGATGCTCTTTCTATTTTCGTTCAATCTTTCTTCAACTCCTTTAAGAGTTTTACTTGTTTTATATTCATTTTCATGCTTATCTAGAATTTGCCTCAAGGAATCTTTGAACAGTAGAGAATCGGGAATATGTCTACGAAAAACCACCAACACAAGATTGCATCGTACTTAGAAGCCATTTCCGAGAAGATATCCTCCTCCCAAAAGGGCCACATATTAAAAGATTGACTTTTTAACATCGATTTAGGAACAAAAATCTCACCATGCTCCAATCATTGTATTATAATATAAAAAAAACAATTATATTTAAGAAACACCCAGACATTGAAAACAAGATATAAAAAGTGATATTAAAAATCCAAATGAAAAGGCTGAAGCAATCAAACGTAACAGAACCATCTGGAAAAAAACGAAAAGAAAACTGCACAATATATGCAATGGCTATAATCAAGACAAAGTTTAAAGAATGTAATGGTTCTAAAAGTCAAAATGATATTCCGTACACAAAAGGAAAAAAAACAGCGTACCTTAGTGAGATCGGGACAGAGTGTTGAATAGGGGCCAAAATTTTAATGCACCTTAAGATTCAACAACAACCTTTATTCCTCAAAGCACAGGACTGAGAACAAAAACGAAGATGTTGGAGAGCCAAAAAAAGGTGAGGTAACTAACTGGCCATAGACTTACTGAAAAAAGCTGGTAGAGCAATCATAAGGTACTGACCTGATAGAAAACCAACACAAGAAAAGGCTGAACCCAAACGTTGAAATTCTTCATTCAATTATTCAAAGAGAAAACTGAACATAAAATGCCACTTGCTGTCGCTTTAGTTGTCTCCAATGGGGTTCTAAGTCCAATGGAAACCCACAAAGCCATCAAAACGAGATGTAAGCCTGGTATATCCCTGAATGTTACAACATATCAACCGAAACTGCACTTTTTTCATCGGGCTACATAGACACATCTCTTCCAACTAGAAGAAAAGTTAGTTGAACGATACCTGATCACCCACAACCATCACAGCTTGCGGAAAAATTATTTTCTGGAACTTAACCTGGCCTGATGAAGAAATATGAATTGATAATTAACACTTAAGTAACCCCGTCACCAAGAACCCTCAAGGATTCCAGATGATGTTGGACGAGCTATACGAAAAAAGCAAGAAAGACCTCATCTTTGTAAAACCAAGTCCATATAAAACAAATACTTAGAGTACAATCGAGCACATAGAGCCAAAGGAAGTAGGACAGAACATCTACTTCAGACAACGAATCTCCATGTAATCCTCAGAGGAAATCTATCGAAGAATTACCCTACGTTGGCAAGCTCAATGAATAAATGAATGAATGAATGAGATATCAGTAGTCTTAAAGATAAGGGGTCACCACAATATTCACTTATGGAACTGAAACATGAAGCATAACCAAAGGATTGTCTCTCAAACCATGCAACACACACAAGGGGAAACTACTAGCAACACCTCATATAGAGACCAGGAAACATCACAATATATGACATGATGAGAATCAACATAGAATCAATTAGAAACCTGAAATGGTAAGCTTTCAAACATGCCAGGTATTTGCTTGACATCACGATTCACGGGGATCATATACGAAATTATTACCGGCAAAAAATATTGGTGCTGCGACATTCAAGATATAGAGGTATGGTGAATTTTAGAGGACAATAAAAGACTGACAGAGATGATACTCAACGTTACAACGTTTGTCCGTTACAAGGTTTACACCTAAGGAGCTGTAATTTTGCAGTAAGTCATATCCTTTCCGGACAAAGGTCAGATAAAATGTAAAGTCGATCTCAGATATCATTCCAAGGTTACCAAAAGTAACAGGGCCATTTTCAATCAATTAAAGCAGTTGTATGCTACATTTCTGCATTTAATAAGCTTGAATTCGGGATAGTGATACATCCTTTCACAAACAGGATCATGGATTACGTGATGTATCCTCCAGGAGTTCTTCATGGCCATTTCCAATTTCATTTTTATTTGGACAATGTAACAGAGACAACTAATATCTTTCTATTATCAAATAAAAATCAGTAAAACTTGAAAAAAAATAAGGATTATCTCTGTGTAGGCAATCACCTTCCAAAATACAGATAAACAAACGCAGTGCCCCATGATGATTCCATGAATTTTAATACTTCCATCATATCATCTTCGTTTCAATATTTACTTTTTCCATGTATCATTTTGATATTTTTTAGCTGATTTCTCTTTCACTAGAATACTATCAAAGACTACACGTGTTGCCCGATTGGAAAATAACTTCGAATTTGAGAACACGGTAAAGACATGTCTATATGCTCTGATATACTTATTCTCATACAACCCTTGACACTGCTCCTAAAACAGCTTACTTACGGACATAATTGAGTTCTGTGATTATGCATATATCTATATATTTTTTCATATCTGACATTGTGCAACCTGGGCGGATACGCAAACACACGACAGCAGTCCTGTACACAAATTTTGATGTTGGTGGAAAAATTGAAGAAGAATAATTTTTCGCGTGTAGATTCTTGTACTTTCAAAACATTAGACCTTTGATTCTTCCAATTATGTGTCAGTTTTGATGGAACGAAACAAGTAAATAAATAATAGAACCTTCGTGGAGAATTACAAAACATGCAAAACACGAAAAAGAAGAATGCTTCACGGAAATGAGAATAAATGATATAGATATCCTGGGAATTATTGAATCTATTCAGATCGTTTGGCTCTGTTGACGTCAGCAAGAATACTGATGGAGATTGTTGGTGATTTAATGTGAATTGCTGTCAACTCCTCCCAGACGATCGCTTGTCGACATCTTAGATAAGAAAAAGAATGATGATGAGAATGATAATGATGATGCTGAAGTAGTAGAGGGACAAGTTGGAACGAATAGAAACACTGAATAGGTTTCGATTGTAGAGGAGAACTGAGGAAGTTTAATCACAAAACAGGGAAGTTGATGACAATGCATAAAGTTTTGCTCAAAATTTCATGTCGTACGGGGAAAGAGATGAGGCAATCAACCAAATGATGTTCGATTTCAGCCGATTTACTCCGAAAGAATACAGACATAGACGTGACCGGATAGTTATCCATTAGGTGCATTGCAGATGATAAGGAGTTCACAATGCAATGTAAAGCCATGTCAAATTGTTGGTCTTCGTGAGGATAATACCAAAAGTTCTGGAAATATGAACAGACTACAGTTCACGCATTCGCTAATGATAAACAGCAGGAATTAGGTGCCAAGAGGCAATCGCAATAATAATAATAATAATAATAATAATAATAATAATAATAATAATAATAATAATAATAATAATAATAATAATAATAATGAAATTTTAAATTAAAAATCGTACACAAAATAGTGTAAGATCATGGACATGGAATGCAAAGCAAACCTGCTTATCATGGCTTCTTCTTCTTCTTCTTCTTCTTCTTCTTCTTCTTCTTCTTCTTCTTCTTCTTCTTCTTCTTCTTCTTTTTCTTCTTCTTCTTCTTCTTCTTCTTCTTCTTCTTCTTCTTTTTCTCCATTGATACGAAACAATCATTATATCCTATTCAAGCTATCTGGCCGTGTACCTCATAAATACATCGAATTAAGTAATGATATTGAGAATTAATCTGAGTAGTAGCTATCAAGTTGTTGCAATCATAGTAGCTCCAAACACTACTTGCACTTGAACAGTCTCAACAATTTCTTTTGAAGATTCATTTAAATAAAACAATTGTGCTATGACCGCAAGAACCAAAAACTAGAGCCATCGATTTTTACTTCGAAGAAGTACAATGGTAGGACTATTCAACTTTCCGTACAAGTCTAGTTCATATGTAGGAAGCATGAAAAATGAACAAAACTAAGATAAACCAAATAAAAAAGTTTCATAAAATCCAATAATGCATAAGTGAATAGGGCTTGGAATAAGGATAGGGAATAGGAATAGGAAATAAGACAAAGAAATTGAAAACTATGGGTAAATAAAAAGACATGAAGAGTCAGAGCAAAGTGAAAGAAATGAAAATTCTATTTGGCGTCTTCTTCATGACCACAACTTTATTCCAACTTTTATGATCCTACACAAACTTTAGTTATAGGAGTGTTTCTTTATTTTTACGCCTTATGGAGCATAAGACCTAAGAGAGTTGTTACTGTTTCAGCAGCAATTAGCCTTATACAGACCGGATTTTCTAGCCATATACCTTGACTCTCTCCTCCACAATGGATTTAAGACCAGTCACAGCAACAGCAAAAAAACTTTCGTATGTTTTTTTTCTCTGTTACAGTGACTTCTTCAAAATAACTTACACGGCTGAAGGGCTCCAACTGATTAGTTTGTTACTCATAATTCAAAATAAAATGGATTCATGCCTTTCCAAAGTTTATTGGTGTAAAATGAACAGCTTTTGCCAAAACTCAAACTCTACCTATCAAATCTGTTGTAGTGCTTGCATCTGCCAGTCGCAGTCATATTTGAATAAATTGTTTCTTATAGCCTTGGTCTGTGGCGTTGATGATGGTTTAACCCACTATGGGAGATTATCAAGAGGACAGCAATCTGATGCCATCTGATTTTTTCCCATGGATTATGGAGTCCGTCTCGTTTCACTCATCGTATGTCGGGTAGCGTAGGTGTAAATTACTACTCTGCTGCGGATATACCTTCATTTGTATTGACAATAAGTAACTGTCCTTACATCCACAAATCACTCGGTCGCAGCCGATCAAATCAACACCCAGTGATGTATTATATTGAATTGTATGTCTTGGATAGTTCATACCCTGTATTACTGCTGGCTGTTATTTTAATCTTATAGCAAGTCTGCATCCCTTGTCAAACCACACATAAAGCAATGATTTCGTCTATATCTGTGCAGACACAATTATTGTTTTCAGATTCTACAACGGGGCTCTACATTGACTGTCCTAAAGGAATCATCCACCCTTACTATTCATCAATAGCCGGGGGAAGTGGATATAAACCATTTCAAAGATACAAATCCACTTCGTAAAAGTGCAACGAAAAGTTTCGTAACCTGAGTTTGAACTTGGTTCGCCTATTCTATTTTCCACAATCATGATCGCTAAGCCTAGTGCGTTCCAATTCTCTCACTCATATACTTATATTGAATTAGCTTAGTCTTTGTTACATGTGTCCTCCGGTTCAATAATGTGTGTTCCCTACTTCATTTTGCATTTTCATGTGGAATTATGATTATTTCTAGTTGAATATACTTATACATGTTCATAGTAGTTATCTCCAAAGCTTGGCTTTTTTTGGTAAGGCCTCCAGTGAGGATCTAATTCATAAAAACTAGTCTGCAACACAAACCACTGTAAAATATCTTACTCTCTATCTATGTATCTGGCACTATACAAGTCTACTTAATCTGCCCTGGAATTTGACTTTGAATGCTACGTTCTACAATCTCCTTTGATGCTTTTCTATTGGACATTATACGCAGATCCGAGACGTGTTCTCAATATTCCATGCTAAACTTAGTTCATTCTAAGCGCACACGTTGTTCACATCACCCAAATCACTTATATATATATATATATATATATAAAATGTGTTTCACTGTGTATGTGGGTCTCAATTTATATGTTTGCTTATGTGTGTTCATGTGTACGATAGTATATATGAGTGTTTCTGCATACGTCAGTATATATGTGGGCGTCTAAGTGTGTGTCTGATATCCATAATTCATTTTATCCATATACATTATCGATAGAGACGTCTCTTTTTTTTGTAGATTCATCGAGAGGTTTCACGTTAAATATATCAGAAAGCGCTGAAACTAAAATAAACAGAAGATGTATTCATGATAAGAAATAGATTTTTTTTCTTTGTTAAGGAAATAATCTTCAGTTTATGTTTAAAAACGAGACAAATAAAACTGTTTCTATTTCATTCACCTGTTAAAACCTGTGAATGTGGTTTTGGACTAGATCGGATCAACAATGTGTTTGCGTGCTTAGGTGGAATATTACAAGTACACTATTGTCATTTAATGTGTGTGTGGGAGAGAGAGAGAGTGTGTGAGAGATAGAGAGGTAAAAGAGAGAGAGAGAAGGAGATGGGAAGAAACAAATAGAAACATGGGTATATTAATGTACACATAAGTATAAGATTAATGGATTGCTCTTACATGCTCATTAAAATGTCCGTGATAGTCATATATTCACCGTTGAGAATAAATATTCCTATTTTTTTTCTTTTTACAGGTAAGATGTTCATTCCTTTGCTGCTTCAAGTCCTTATGTCAATATCAGGTACGATATATTGATATTATCACACATTCAAGTAATCAAATATCATTTTTAATAAATCTAAGTCAGTGAGTATGGATTCAATCGTCATTGGCATTGGCCAGGCAGTTTTCCTATTTTTCTTTTAAACACACCAAGCTATAAATCCCACGGGTTTGTTACAAACCAATCCTAAAATCCTAAAACGATAAATTTCACTGTCAATAATGGAATAATTTTTTTAGGAGTAGCTGCATCGTAATAAAAGTGAAATTCTGTACGTATCAGTTTAAGAACGAGCAGCTGAATGAGTCGAAAATTGACCCTCCTTATTGCCATAACGCAGTTCATTATAAAAAAGAAAAAGACGTTAAACTGCTCTAGTGTTACAATTTATGACGAAAAAAAATGGATGTCAAATTCTTACATTATAAATTATTACTCTTAGGTTTATTGGCTGCATCATAGGGGCACAGATTACTACTGAAAGCGACTTTCCTCCTGCAGTGGTTATTTTACTAGTTTTATAACCTACAGGCAGGGCGATTTCACAGGTTGATTCACACATTCGGTCAGGTGCAGTTAAACAAATTTCAATTGCTCTTAAATCATACACAATACAAGCCCAGTCTATATACTCACATAAACTTTTTCATTATTAATGAGCCCCCTTTATTTCGAAGAGTGTTGATAGATATCTTCATACACAATCTAAGTGTCTACTTCTTTCCTGTTCAGTTTGTGATCGACATGACACAGCAAAGCTATTTGTTGGAGAAACTATCCTGGGGACTGTTAAAAACATTTGGTCTTTTCCTTTGAGACAGAGACGGATTGATACCTTTGCACCGCGAATTAGGTCAGTTTTCAACTGAATATCAATGATGTGAGGCTTATTACTTCTTGTTCCCACGACGTCAAATCTGATCCTGAACGTCACTTACTGACATAGTATTTCTGACTACAATAGATATATCCATTCATTCAATCGAAAAAAATGTGACCAAATATCAATCGGTATCCAATAAGAATTTATTTTTATTAGAGGTATAAATATTTAGAACTTGAAATTTCACAGCTAAAAAGGTGGGTTGAGTCTGAATGAAAGTAGCCTTTTTAAACCATCACCTTATCGGTAGGAAAGGCAGTTTACTCCGCTAGAGCTGACAGGGGACGGTTATAAAACCTTTGGCATTTCCTCCAATTTCCTCCTGGGAGACTAATCAGACTAGACAAACCAAATTCTTATATATCAAATTTCTTTATACCTTCTAATTACACATATCATTTGAAGATTATCACATATGGCATATTCTTCACAATATTTATTTGAATGGAAAAAAGTTCAGATGTTGCAACTGACCCAAACCCTGACAAAATTCTCAACATTTAAAAACTTTGACAGACTTAATGAAGCTCTTTTAGAATTTTTTAAAAACTTGCTGTAAACGTCCCCAACCCTATCGGCCAACACAGAACAGCGTGTGCTAGCTAAACAAACTGAATTCGACATATGCTAACTATATCACTTGGGAGTTAACAAAACAATAATTCAAAGTCATGAAAAATTTACTTTGATACCGAAAAAAATGGGTTGTTTTTTTTTCATTATATGCGACCACAGATGTTGAATACGTCTCATGTCCTCCTGATTGGGGTGGTTGGTTCTAACTGCACATGTGCATTATGAGTGTGATCACTGTAGCATGTTTTTGATTGGGATAAAACTTATTGCAACTGCCCCTCATAAACAAACCAGGTGTTGCAAAAACCAATAAGTCAATAGTTCAATGGTAAAAAGTATTGATTTTACAAAATCAATATTCATTTTTAAACATACTTGTCTTCGTTGTCAACGCGCTTGATTCAGTTGTGAATACAATTCATATGGTCACGAAAGACACTGTGAAAATTTTTGATCGAATTTCAGTTGAAAACTGTGCTCTTTTTGATTCATCCATCGTATATACTCATATCTTTTGATGTATGTTTAAAGAGATTTTTTTTTAATTCGTGGAACATCAAAAAAGCATTTTGTAAGTGGGTAATCACGGTCTTCACTTGGGCAACACTCTTGCTGGTCTGTCCCAGACAAAGTTAGTCCTGGTGCATACGTAGTCGTACAGCACATGAGGCAATGATTTCGTCCCTATTTCTCAAGTCACCAATAAGAAGCCAAATCATTATTTCTTCGCAAACGCTGACTTTTAAGGAAGAGGGGTCTAGCCAGACACTGCCAGCAGACTGTCTTACAAGCTGAAGGTGTCTAACCGTCCTGCTATTTTATCCATAGAGAGAAGATAAGTGGATTCACCCGACGGCTTCAGTTGGAAGCAAACACAAGCTGCACCTGCAATGGTTAGAACTTGGTTCGCCAATTATATTGCACATGATTCTGACCATCAAGCCAACTGAACCCCAAACTGAAGTAAGCATGATGAATACATTTTACAATGAAAAGTAATTCCAGACAATTGACTAGAAAATGAGAAGTAAAACTTAAAAGATTTGAAATGCTTGCCAGATAAATTTTTCTAGTCATTTTCCATCATTCTTTTAATTAGATTTAAGAGGTTTATACTCTATACGCCCGATGCATCATAATTTTCCTATTTCATCTCTCCATATCTTCTTGTACATTTTATATCAAATATTCATAACAAATAGGTTTTTCAGAAATAAAATAAACTTTAGTGCGTGATTAGATTAATAAACAGATTTATCTAGACTTTCATCCTATTCTCTAATCAATCAATGTTATAAAGAACAAGAGAAAAACAGAATATTTTGTTCATAATCTATTTGATATAAAAACTTGGAGATGAATAAAGATATTTATTGTAACTGAGATTTATCTCTCGGTTAGATGCTGTTTTATTCAACTGTACTTGTGCAAATGTGTATGATATAATATACTGAGCACGTATTTTTTATCCATGTAAATAAGTGGAATTTTGGAAAGAATTCAATGATGAGAAATGTTTCCTAGGCTTTTCTGTAAAAACCCTCTCTCCAGAAAAAGAATTCTAAATGTGATCAATTTATATCTATGAAGATTGAAAATCATATATTTTTATTCATGCTAAGAAGCTGGCCCACATCTTTGTTGTTTGTTTGGTCGTAAAATTTATTATGGTTTGCATAAATATAGACTGGACAGTTATTCCCGAGAAGTAGCGTTGAAACTGTTGGTGTTTAATTGCATAAAAATAAAATGCAACAGAAATATATCAATAAGCACTGACATCACAATCATGTAGCTGATAAGTCAGAAGAGAATGAATAAAAATCAGGAAAAAAAAACGGCATAAGTGTCTGCCACCCACTCATATAAATGGAACTAAGTATTGGGTTATATACTAGCGCTATATTGAAGGCTCGCCATCATGATGTCTCTGTGAAAAATATAATTGTGCACAGGAGCGAGTTCATCATTAAATTCAAAGTCATATAGTTTGTTGGGGTCGCAGGCATAGATACTGTGATAATGAAGACTCATCTGTTATGGATTTGTGATGTGGCAAGGATAGAAAACTATCATCTATAAGCTGCCCCACCCCTCATCAGCGGTTTGTGGCTGGAAGAGCAAAGCATGACTTAGAAAGAAGACAAAACAACGCTCACCCTCATGCTGGCATAAGGTCTACCGTTCAATCCGGAGCAAGCCACAGGGAAGGGATAGAAGAGAAAAGGGGTAACCATGAAACCTGATAACTTACGTGTTTCCGTAATTACGCTCCTGCTTTATCGATATATATATATATATATATATATATATATATATATATATATATATATATATATATATATATATATATATATATATATATATATGGGGGATGTATGTATATGTGTGTGTGTATGGCAGTGAGTGAATGAGTGATGGGAAGTGTGAAACCTGCCTCATAGTTGAGATTGATGTGTTATATTTCGACCCAGGTAAAAACCCAAGATATTCCGAAAGAAGACTTTAAAGGCAGGCAGATCTCTTTTTTTTTCAAAAGATTAGAGTACAGCAGTCTCCAAACTCAACTGTAATCATTTTATCTGTATTTGTGTCATGAATACCTTAGTAAGTATCCATACGTCGGATATGTGTAATGGTTGGGATGATTGCATTCAAACAATACCAAAAATCAGTGTTTCAACAAAGCTGAAATCCCAAATGTCAAATGTTGATTTTTTAGCAGATGAATTCTCGCACACAAATTCATTCGACTCTTTTTTTATGAAATATCGTACATTATTCATGTATAATTCCATGATCAGAAACCAGTTTTTTTAACCACATACATACACATAGCTATAGATTTACACATGTAGGATGTGTATGTGTGCGTGTGTATGTGCATGGGTGTGTGCATTTGTGTTTGTACGTACGAGTGTATTACACACAAGCAGCAAAATGTAATTATTCTATGTTTTAAATGATTAGACACCATTACCTATTTCTAAATGCGTTTCCCTTATGGCTAAAACCACACAACTTGACAATTAATTCATTACAAAACAATTAACATTTGTCACACTCAGGGGAAAATACAAACATAACAGCCATCCTAACGACTGCAAATAATATTTCAACTAAGAATCATAAGAAAGAAATATAAAAAAGAAAAAAACAAGGTGCGACCAAATAATTCTCCAAACATTGTATGCATTTTACCCACAAAGATATGCATTTATAGTTAAGCCAATCATCATTTTCATTCGGCTACGTTGAATTATTCAATTCATGCATAGAATCAGACTAGTTATTAGATCTAATCTCATCAGTACATCATCATCAATAATTTGATTTGGTTAATCAGGTGATTTTTTAAAATTTAGTTATGCTCATTAGCAGCTTTGTAACTTAATAAATTATTATTTGATTTTTACCGTTCTGCACTGTTTTTCCAATTAAATCACATTTCCTAAGTAGCAGCTGTCTCTAAAAGGAGCTTTGTATTTTGATTATTACCGATAAACAAGTCAAAGCTTTTATGCATATGATTGATAGTAAATAATATGTGCTAACTCAGTAGGCAAGTACTGATTAGTGAGAAAACTACATTGGTGAGGACACTCGTGAGAATCCAAATCATTACACCGGCGCACCAGTCTGAGAGACTATTTTTTCAATCATCATGTCTTTGTAGATTCCACAGGCTACCAGCTGAATATTTTGAAGTTATGAATATCACACATCGTTGCATTTATTTTAGCCTCAAAAAACGATGCACGGCAAAAGAAGATTTGTTGATTGTATATTCAAAAAAGGAAAAAGAAAAAGTTTGACATAATCGGAAATGATAGACTGAATTAAATATCTTGATGCTGTTTAATTTTGAGACTCTTCATCCAAACATGAAAATATAATATACTAAATATGAAGAAAAATGAGTGAAATTCTACACTTCCGTGCCTTTTTCTTTGTAAAAAATAAAATAAAATAAAAGAGAAAAAAATGAAAATTAGAATAATTTACGTGAGTGATGATGAAGATAATCCCTCTGGATGCCAAAGGTGAATATTCCAGCCCAGTGAAGACAATAATTCAGATGCTGACTTTCAAAGTGGTAGGACTCTATTATAGGAATTATCGTAACGGAATATGCCAGTGACCCTGATTGATATAGCTGTGTCCTACAAACTTGAGCAAAGAAAATGTATTTGTATTTGTCTGACTGTAGATCGATTAATTCAGCACTTGATTTGAGTTTATTTCTTTTAACTTGAGGCTCCAAGGGATTCGATTTTTTTCAAGAACAGTGTCACTAAATAAACAGATAAAACGGTGAAAATTGCTATCTAATATATTTACCGGCTTATTTTTAGAGATACAAAGAATATCCTCTCCAATCTAAATGAAGGAGAGGTGTTTGGGATCTTATATGTAATATAATTTGTGTTAACCTTTCTATATAATTAATCAAGTCTCAAAATGACAAATGGACGTCTTCGATTCACAAATACTCTTCTGAAGGCTATTTCTTGTAGATGAACGACAGAAAAGACAGACACAGAGGCGCATTCCATTATGTAGCGTTTACTTACAATTACGTTCTGTTCGAAGAGGTAATACAATTATGAGGAACAATTCTAGTTTTTAGCAGGGCTTTTAAACAATTACATCTTTTTAATGTCTCCAATATTGTGTGTTCCTAAGTCTTCGTTACTGGCAGTGATTTACAATGAGTGTCATCTCCAAATATTGTAAATCAAATATGAATCACTTCTATTGTATAATATTAGGAAAAAAAGATGAGCTCGAATGCAATCAGAAAAATCAATAAATCACGTTTATAAAGAGGGGCAGTCACAGTTTTCTTCCTGTTCTATAACATATTACGTTGATGCTAAAGTTTCCAGCATTTCTGAGGGTACCTTTGTGCTTGAACGCCAAGCAATATTTCTTGCCCCAAGTGTATACAAAACACGTTCCACTATTCTCAGAATTCCCCCTTCAGCTTGGAAACCATTTACAACGGTGGACTAATTGCAGGAGCAATGCAAGGTCGATAAACTTTAAAGACACTTCCAAAATTTCCAAGACGTTGCGCAAAAGATGTTGCAGGGATCTTTCATATCACTAGATGACATTCTTTTTATTCCATGATAAATATGTTCAGAAATATCAACTATGCAATTGCTCATTCACGTGAATGTACAAGAATATATAGTATCGGAATGGAGACACGTGCTAATTCTTGGAGTAATCATATAACCATGCACATACAAACATACATATGCACACACCTGCACACAGATGCGAATATTCGCACAAACTTATGGCAGATATCCCACAACGATACCTAGAAAGTTTATAACAGACCGATCTGCTAGAGCTGAGTGTTCGATCCTCTGTTGTGGCTCCATTGTTGTGGTCATATCCAAGACTGAGCTAAGCTAAAACAGATACGTAACCCTTTAGTGTATACTTGCAATTCTCTACGCATTAACAATTAATTTCTTTGGTGGAATACAAATTAATCACACCAATTAGCTTAGACATAGAATATCAAAGAGCACCAATTAAAATCAAAATATCGTAGTTTGAATTTTGAATGGAATGTACATGTATCATTTAACTCATACTCTCGGACCTGGATGTTAAAAATCGTTCGTATCTTGTAATGTTTTAAAAATATGAGTAAATGCATGTCTTGTAGCGCTGATTGTAATAGAAATGGGTTCTTCTCATGAAGAGTTCCCGTTTTCAAGCCTTAAAACAAAGCCATACACTCAAAATACTTATGAGCAGTACTATATATATATATATATATATATATATATATATATATATATACATATATATATATATATACGTGTGTGTGTGTGTGTATGTGTGTGTGTGTGTGTAAAATACAGCTTTAAACACTAGATAATAAAAAGATATTTTAAAAACAGATTTTTGCGTTACTTCAGTCACCTATTTCCTAAAATCCATCAATGCAATGCACACAATTTTCTTCTGTTCTTTTTTTGTTTGTTTCACAGATACTTTGTTATCATGATACAATGGATAAATAGTTTTACTTGTTGTTGTTTACAATGTAACCGTTTCGGGGATTTAAAAAACCCATATCAATATGACGCCCAAGCTGTGTTGATCAAACATAATCTTCATTTCATATTATGTAGTTTATGTCATACATGAACTGAGTCATTTCATATAAAGTTTCATACGTATCGTATATTGATATTATTTTATTCAACATATTCATTTTTCAGAACAGGGATTTACTTACGTTGATTGCTCAAAATCATTTTTAATGATGAGGGATCAGTAAGTGTGACAACAATAATGACTCGTTCTTCGTGTCATTTCTATTGAATGTTCCCCCACGTGAATATTAAACTAAATTTAATATCAGACTGCATGCACCAACTTATAATATCATATTGTGGGATACTAATTTTATTGGAAAAACTTCCTTGGGTCAATCACATACCAACATATTCAAATAAAGAAATCGACAGTTATTTAAAGTTCATTTTTCCATGTCGTATACCATTGAGCTTCCATCAATTTTTTTTTTATGTTCAACACTTTCAATCATCAAATAAAGTATTCATCTATACATTGTTGAAACGAAACCACTTTATGGTAGGTAGTAACACCTCAATATATATATATATATATATATATATATATATATATATATATATATATATATATATATATATATGTAACAATATCTCCTGCATCTATATTACCTTCTGCACTTTAGATTTATTAGGATTCACATGATAATTACAGAGAATCATGGAACAAATTTGTCGTGAGGAATCAATAAATATTTATTATTTTAGCTCTATTTTATTGGAAATACTGAGCACTTTTGTAATTAACACAACTTCATATTGTTATAATTAAAACAAGTATATACACTTGTGTATACATATGTATATATATATATATATATATATATATATATATATATATATATATATATATATATATATATGTGTGTGTGTGTGTGTGTGTGTGTGTGTGTGTGTCAGTGTGTTTGTGTGTGAGTAAAAATGTTCCCCTCGGAAAACTGATTGACAGTGTATCCAGTCTCTCGTTCAAAAATTAGCGCTCGTAACCTTTGCCACCACCAGCTCACTATTTTTCGATTTATATGTGCACGTCTCCAAATACAATTCCTTGTTAATTTGATCTGTTGTACATGGTGAAATGATCGATTGTTGATTTGCGTGTTCTGCTTGTAATTTTTGGTCATTCTGTCCCTTGATTTAATTTCCTTTTCGCCTACTTTGCTCTCATAACACTATTGTTCGAACTTTTTTACTTTATCAATCTCCACTGGTCTTCAGACTCAGTCTGTCTACCTTCTCTCGCTCTAGCTCTCACTCTCTCTCTCTTTTTTTCTTCTTCAGAAATATGTTCTTTCGATTTTGTGCGTGATAAAGCCGATCTAATCCAGTATTCTCTTCCATAGCCGTCTCCCCTGAAGATTTGCTTTCTTGACTAGGCCGTCCGGACCAGCAGTGACGAGAATGGCACAATCGTGTGCTTCTAGCATTTGTCAGGAAATCTCAGCGCCATATTCAGAGAGTTAAGCACGGCAATCTCGCGCATGCGAATGGGACCTATAATTTTAGCTACGTTTTTGGCGTTCTTACTATCCGGACTTACTATAACTGGTTGTTGTTAATATGAAACCCGACGACACTAAGCTTGGCATCGACAACGAACGATTGAATGCGAAAAAGACGAGGGATGAGGAGAGAGGAAAATGAAGAGATAGATAGAGAGAGAAAGAGAGAAAGAAAGAGAGAGGGGGAGAGGGGATGAGTGTGTGTCTGGTCGGACGATAGCGTCAAAGTTTTATCGCTAAGACGGAAGGATTACAAACCGGCTCAACAGCAGGCACAAAAGACGGTTCAAAAGGCGGCTCAGCTTCACATTGCTGTCGTCATTCCGAGGTTTCAGAAAGAGTGGGCTGTTCAAAGCTATCAACTTCAACCTCAATCTACATGACACTGCTGTTTCTCTCTAAGAAAAATTCATCCCGTCTCATTTTCTTTATTTTTTGCCCTTTCTCGTCTCTAATTCCTCTGTGGTTATCTGCAGCGGCTGACTTCTAGTATTCCTTGGTGTATTCTGGTGTTATCATCTGAGAAGAGCTTTCCGCTGTCAGTTAAACAGTGATCAATGACATCTCCCAGTAGATCCCGGATATCGACTTTCTACACTGATAACAGATGCAAGAAGGAGCTCCGCTTATTGACCATATTTGAGTGCGAAATATTGTCTGATTGCGGTTGTATGTATGTAATCATGTTTTCTCCTTCTTCTATCTCTTTTCTTGTACATTTACAGTCAGAAAAGGTTATTTTTGTTTTTTTTTATTAATGTCTAAATTCTTCTAATCTGTTGATCGAAATGTGGCTTCAGGGGTAGTTGGGGTCGGAGAAGAAATGTTACTAGTGAGAGACCCGCCCAAAACAGCCGATTTCGCATCATGTTTAGCGGGAAGGAATTAAGTTGCAATTATGGGACTGCGGTTATCTTGTTTCCAATAATTCTTGAAGTTTTTTGGCTGACGTTTTGACTTAATGCAGAAGAGAGAAAGTTTCAAGTTTTCTGCATAACGTACGCACATACATTACACACAGGAAAAAGATATGGTATTCGATGCGTTGTTTTCCACAAGTTTTTGATTCTTTAAAAATAAGTCGTGGAGGAACAGATACACATTAATTCTTCTTGTCATTTTGCTATGTATCTGTGTAATTTAAAAATTCACCAACCCAAATCGGAAGCTCTGCGGGAGGTTATGAAAATTCGATTCGTCATACTTTCCAACTTGCATTATGCAAAACCGAGGCAAGACTCAAAAACCAGAAAAATAACATAGAGACATCGTCTGGATTCTGATAGATGGGTGTAATAATCCTTTTGTATGACATGGTCGGAATATATTCTACATATTATTTTGTTCATATCATTTCGGCCCTCAACCATGTGGATATAATTATAATTTATCTACTAATAGGTTCCTCCGACTACTCAAAAGAGGTGTATTCCTATCAAATTATTTTGTTAAGCTGAAATCGCTCAGAACCTTGTCAGGGGAGAATTTTGGTATATGTCACCGAAACACGAACCCAAAATGTAGAAAAGGATATACAAAAAAAAGGATATGATGTCAGTCAAATCAAAAATATTTTCTGGGAAGTGATTCAACGATTCAGAAATGGGGACTTCTGACAAAGGCTGGAGGGTACATGGCTAAAATATTGTTGACAAAGGAACATAAAAACAAGGAGAATAATCCAACTATATTATACAGAATTAATATAAAGCCTTATTCTATGTATTCTGCTTGTTCATCATACAACAACGTATTTTTGGTGTTCCCAATTCTTTAAAAAAAAAAATTTGCACAATATCCAACATTTCCGAGAGACAGGTGCAAATAAAAAAAATGTTCGAAAGAGAGGAAACGTAAGGTATCTTTCAATCAGTAAAGAGTTTTGGGATCCCCAACCCCAGAAAAAATTCTATTGCATCTCCCTTGATACGTGTCCTACACCTGCACGTAATTATATCATAATCTGTTGATAACTTCTAGAGATATCATGTTGACAGGCAGGAGGGAGTGTACACATTTATGAAAAAGAAACGTATCTTAAGCAAAAACTAATTCCTGATCCACCTTGAAGTTTGATCTTTTCTTCCTCACAATGCACATGACTCTTTTGCAACATTCCATTAAAATCCAGTGAGAACTTTTGGAAATATCATGTAGACTGACTTGGGCGTATGGAAGAGTGTAAAATATTGAGACAGAGAAATATCTCGAAATCAGAGAGAAATTCCTTGATCTTCTCTAATAGGTAGACACTTCTTCCTTGAAATGTACCTTAGCGATCTGGAATATTATATTGAAATTATTTCTGGACTCCCTGGGATAACTTCAAAAGAGTACAGAGCAAATGAAGAAATTAGTGACAGAAAACACGTTTTTTTCCAGAGTCTTTTTTGGTACATTTCTGTATTCGATTACTTTTTCCCATGCCATATCTCCAGAAGGATCTCTGAAAAGTTGTGAAAAGTTTGGCCACATGATGAAAAAGGAGTGATTAAATTTCAGAATATCTCTGTATCTGAAAATGTGCAATGCCCTCTAAAGTATCATTATAACAAGTTTTATTTTTTTATCAGACAGTGAACAATTCAAACTAAATTCTGCATCGATCGCCTGTGCTATCCATACAATATCTCAAAATGTTATCGATGACATTCTGTAGAACAATGGGCTATGGGCTAAAAACGAATCAAATAAATTTGGGGATGTATCTAGCAGTTTTCTTCGGTATATAGATGTTTCCATATATAAATAAGGGGTAAGCAATAGTCCTAAATATGAGTCATCAAATACCCTTATCCCTACCATCATCTTAACTCAAAATGAACTAATTTCCATTCAGTTTGTTGTTCGTATATGTCTTTGATAGAGGTGTATGTACTCTGTTCTTTTTTTTAAATTTTTAATGTCTTCTCATGTTCGATTTGCGATTGGTTTGCGTTAGAGGTGATGCAGCGGTTAGAAAAAAGTAATTAACAACGCTAAAAAGTTCCAGTTTCGACGACTGCAACTTTTTTTTATTGTATGTATAATATTTCTCTAAAATACAAAAATAAACATTTTTGATGTAAATCTACTCATTTATAAGAATTAAATGAGCTTTTGTGTAACTGAAACTTTTGTTAACATATGAAAGTTATCTATTTAGTTCAGTCTGTAAGACAACCTCCTGGGAATCAATCGGTCTTTTTTTCAAATCACAGTAGAGGAATGTGTACTTTGCTTATCGATCAATTCCCTTTAAAGGCGTAGATCATTCTTGTTCTTATCGATATTTCAGTCTGTTTCTTGTCAAATATTTTCAACTTCAGATTCAAAGTCTCACAGCAGGCAAAAAAATACAATTTTGTTTTTTTGCTAATATTTTTGAAGTAAGGACTTCATTCAATGATCACCAAATTTACACGTAGGGCAGTCAATGACATCAATATTTGTTAAAAATGCAAAAATCAGTGTTATTCATTTTTGATGAGTTTTAATTAAATTCTTATATACAACTACTGAATAATAATGGTGATGATCATAATAATAATAATAATAATAATAATAATAATAATAATAATAATAATAATAATAATAATAATAATAGTAATTGTAATAATAATAATAATAATAGAAATAATAATCATCTATATTATTATTAGTATCTCTATTTTATCATCATTATTATTATTGCTATCATTATCATGAAATAAAAAAAGAAATCTGGATAGCCTAAGTCTATCACATCTAATATAGCAATTTTAAACAAACAAAGTGGCGTGTAAAGTATATGGTAAATTTTCATTATGTTTGCCACTATCCCAGTACGACAGGCTCCTACTGATAAGAATCCTGATCCACATCATGTCAGATTTTCTTTTCTATCCTCCATCCATGCAGTTTAATTAACGATTATTGAATAAATATGAAAAAGACATCCTGAGAGTTGAGATAAGGAGCAACTAAATGAAGTAAAAGCAAAATAGTGGAAAATCAATAATAATAATAATAATAATAATAATAATAATAATAATAATAATAATAATAATAATAATAATAATAATAATAATATTAATACACTGGGAACTAAGTAAACAAATGGGATTCAACCATGTGGAAAAGTGGTATCAGCACAAGCCAGAGGCAGTCTTGGAGAATGACAACCACAAACTACTGTGGGACTTTGACATCCAAACTGACCACCTCATCCAGGCAAGAAGGCTGGACTTAGTAATAGTAGACAAAAAATGGAGGGCCTGCCAAATAGTAGACGTTGCTGTACCCGCAGACCATAGAGTAAAAAAGAAGGAGGGTGAAAAAAGGGAAAAATACCAGGACCTAGCAAGGGAGTGGAGAAAAATGTGGAACATGAAAACCAGGGTAGTACCGGTCATAGTAGATGCACTAGGAACTGTCCCCAAAACGCTGAGGGAGAGACTGGAGGAGATCGGGATTAGGAGGAGGATAGAGACCGTACAGACCACAGCACTACTGGGAACTGCACGGATACTGAGGAAGGTGCTAGAGATATAAGAACTGCAACCAATTGTAGCTCTGTCATGATATACGAAAGAGAGGAGACGTTAGCTGAGGACCCGAGGAGACTTTTTGTCACTCAGCCTTCAGCGAGAACCACTGGGCAACCGGTGTGAAACTGTTAATCGCAGAATTACTGCGACCTATGATTACTAGGGAAGGAGGGCTGGAGACTTGAGGAGACTTGCTGTCATTCAAACTCCAGCGGTTACCGCCAGGCAACTGGTGTGAGATTCCTAATAATAATGATAATAATAATAATGATAATAATAATAATGATGATGATAATAATAATGATAATAAAGATGATGATTATAGTAATTATAATAATGATAATAATGATGATAATAATATTAATAATAAAGATGATGATGATAGTAATTGTAATAATGACAATAATGGTGATAAAACAAATAATGATAATGATGATAATAATATCAAGACCTCATCTAAAAGAAAGTTTATTACATCTAATACTTCAAGTAGGTTTAAGTTTTTAATGATCCCTGAATCAGTGTATTAATATTTAATCTGAAAAAGGTTTCCATACGTATGTGATCACAAGATTACAATGGGAACAATAATGCAATTTCAGGATTTATTGATATTTATCAAGTTAATTTCAAAGCGACTCAAGGCCAAATGGTGGGATGTTCTGTAACTAGAAGTGACTGATAACGATACTATTCGAATTATCATCTTATTGATCAGGATTCTGTTCTTTACTAATTCTTGATCACCGACCTGAACAAACTATATATGATTAATCACTGTTAAGCTTTGTTTGATACAAGACCACTGAAGGACTCTGTATAAAGATCGAATTCACTTCATTTGAAGATCGTTTGTGTAGTTTGCCTGCTATTCTCATGCTCAACAAAGTGTTCCGCGAATAAGAAAAATATATGGATCAAATGGAAAGAAAATCATTATTCAAAGACAAAAAAATCTGAAAATGTTTTACGTTTGTGTATATATATATGTATTTGTAAATATTTCAAGACTTGTTCCGGTTATCAAGTGTTCCTTCAAGTATTTTTGTTTTCCTTTTTTGCTTTTTTAAAAACTTTTGGGTTGAGTATGTCCATATCGATATGACTTATCACTGTCGAGGTACATATATTTCAACAGTTTTAATTGTAGCAGTGCTTTTTTTTAAAATCCTGGTTTTATCACTCTGAGGGATGATGAGGCCTCTTATCAAAAAGGACAGTTAAGTACAAAAAAGGATCTTGTTACATCTCTCTAGGTTGAGAAAAGCTTCTGTGTTATGGTTGTTTTTTTTGCTGATCGGTTTAATGTGTCCTTTCATCACCCTGGAGAATTGTTTTGGTCTTGATAGACATGCATTTCTTTTTTGATGTCAGGAAAAGGACTCTTTTTCTACAAAACAATTTACGGTTCATATATATATATATATATATATATATATATATATATATATGTATGTGTGTGTGTGTGTGCGTATGTGTATGCGTGTGTATGCGTGTGTGTATATATACATATATATATATATATATATATATATATATATATATACATATATATATATATAAATATATATATATATATATATATAAATATATATATATGTGTGTGTGTGTGTGTGTGCGTATGTGTATGCGTGTGTGTATATATACATATATATATATATATATATATGTATATATATATGTATATATATATATATATATATATATGTATATATATATATATATATATATATATATATATATATATATATATATATATATATATATATATATGAATGAAAAAGTACTGTATAGAATTTTTTTCTCTCCAGTATCTCTTTAACATTGGTTCACTCTCTGAATCCTAGTACCGTCAAGTTATTTGTTTGATAAATTAACATTATTCCAAAGTATCCATTATTATATTGGAAATTGTGTTCTGTATCATAAACACTTTCGTTTTCATGGATATTTATGACATAAGGCACTATAATTCAATGGCTGTGTACACTTCAATATGTATATTCGATTACACAAGTGACATTTCCCATTGCATGTTCGGTTTCTTTTTTTTTCAAAAGGTTGCTGTAATATATAGGATTTCCCTTCAATACGTATATTGCAAATTCCACTTTTTTCGTTGCTACATTTAGTTAAAGTAAAATCCTTAAAATAAATCGATGTTCAAATTGGTTTTCAATTTTCAGATTAGCATTTACTTTTGATTTGTTTTGCTTCATTCGGTATTTTCTTATTCTTTTACTTGATTTAAGTGTTGGTATATTTCAAAGGTTTGTTCCAGATTGCTTTTCTGTCATAAGTATATGATATACTACAAGTAAACAAGATTTCCGTTTACAAAAAAAAATGAAGCATGTTGAGCAACAAGTAAGAACCAGATAGTTGAAATATAAAAATCATTTAGAAACAAACCTTTGATGACAAACGTAAAAAAGCGATTTAGGTGACACTAGAGAAGTGGTCCAAAAGGGTTCTAAATGGGGATGGTATGATGCAAGTGTACACATACGTGTGGGTGTACATATGTGTACGTAACATATGTATATATCTATGAATTGATCCCTTTTTCACATTAACCTTTGAGCATTGGGTTTTTTTGCATTTAGTGTGATTGCATTATCGGACCATATTACATTAGACGTCTTTGCATTGAATATATTGCTTTGGGCTATTTTGCTTTGGATCTCATGGTTATTGGGCCTTTTGTTAATTGGAGATTTGATGAATCAGGATTTTTGCATTAGAACATTTAAACTTGCCGCTATATATATATGTGTGTGTGTGTGTGTGTGTGTGTGTGTGTGTGTTTATATCTCTTTCAGTCTGGGAAAATTTGTGCATTCCCATCACACTAAATTTGCTTTATCGATATTTCAAATCTGTGTTCTTGGAATGCAGAACTTTCCTTTAGAATAAGCATCGTACGGTTGGAAGTCTGGTTAAGGAATGAGATATTTGTCTGCAATTTCTTTGTCAGGAAATTGCAGCGTATCTGCCCATATGAGAGCTACGATTCCTCATGGTGATTTTGAAGATATACTGACCAACGGAGCTTAAAAGATTGACATAGTGCAAGCTTCTCATCCCAATTACCCCTCATTTGACCCTGCATCATTCTAATCTGAGCTCAGTAAATATGAACAGCTTTACAAAGGGTTTGTCATAAATACAGTATCGAGATGAAGTCACAAGAGAGAAGCTTAAAATCACTATAATCACAAAACCAAGAGAAATTCACCATTCAAGTCGAGCAATCACGTATCAGAGTAAACAACGACAGGAAATAGGTTTTTAAACTCAGGTCATTTATTTGAATATTAGTTTACACCATTATACATGACCCAGACACTTCGTCTCACTCTTCTCTCAGCTTTTCCCTCCGTTTAATAGAACTCTACTTTGTGCTGTGTATGTATATTCGAATTCCCAATATAGCCACTTGCATCTTTGCACCATAAGTCCAGATTCCTTCCTTTTATAGAGTGAGTTGTTTGCATCTCAAAGGCCCAGTGCAATTATCATTTTTGAAATAAACTGCCCTATTCATTGCCGATGTCTACATTGTCACACTCCTCTCAGATCTCTAAATGTTCCTTTCAACTTACTCACAATTGATCCATTTTGTTTCTGACGACTCTTTTGTAGCACTAGTTCAAGATTCTCATGTTCCATTTTACGGACTGTTTAGAAGAGTAACGTTCATTATTGATATGACATTTTTATATTTCAAGATACTAACTGTATCCAGTCATCTAGTATGAGCTGTGAGAATCGTCTACAACACGTTCACTGCCACAAATGTGTATCTTGTGGTATGTTTTGTATTGCCTCTGATGCACATTTGCTTTCATCCCATGTATTCATTCAAGACAATATGAATGTTTTTTGTAATGCTATGGACCTGATTGTGACTGTGCTGCACAGATCAAAAGACATACACATTGTGCTATCCAATGTAGAAATGAACGTGTTAATACGAATTTTCAAATTGTCATACGTTTTTTTCTAACCATGAGAATAGCTTTTAGTTTGATCTTACACCATCGATTGATTTACAGATCTCAATTGAAATACAAAATTTCCTGTTCTATAGCAGCAGTTTTTCCAAACAAAATGTTTTTCTAAAAACCAACCTTGTAACCGTTTTACTGTTTTTATTATTATTTTTATTGATATCAGTTTGGCAATTCAATAAAAAAAACAAAACAGACAAAATATATATTTTTATTTGTATCATTCTTTTTAATTGTGATTGAAACCCAAGCAATGATTGCGTTTCCGAAACAAAGAAACTCCTGCAGAACCCTTACAATTGTATTATGACGAAAACGATAACATATATTGATTGTCAGATTTTCTTCCTTACCGGCAACGTAGACATTTTCCAATCTAGAGATATCCCTCTAGGAAATAGGTTAATGCATTAGGTTTCTTTTAATTTTATCATATTTTTGCTTTTATTGATTTCATGTTTCAAGTATGACCTAAAGTCAAGAACTTGCAAAAAGAAATATCGGCTGATTTCGGAAGATTTTATTAATTCTTGCTTTAAGAAATTTTAATCAACTAGAACGAAACAAAAGCCCAGTTGGATGCTTCATCAGCCCCAATATTTTCTTAAAAAGTGTATTATTATTATTATTATTATTATTATTATTATTATTATTATTATTATTATTATTATTATTATCATCATCATCATCATCAACAATAATAATAATATCTATGGAAAGAAGAGCATTATTACCAGGAGAACAGAAAGGATGCAGGAGAAGAACCAAGGAGTCAAATGACTCGCTCTATATCGACTACGGAGAAAATGGAAAAATAACGTTGCAATGGTATAGATAGACTATAAAAGGCATACGACGATATCCCATACAGCTGGATACTCGAATGCCTCAAAATTTTCAACATCAGTGATCTAGTGGTGAGGTTCATAGCTAACTCAATTAAAAAGTGGAAAATAGACACAGGAAAAAAAACTTAGCAGATTTAGGGGTAATCTTCCACGGAGAATATGTGTCCCCATTTCAATTTGTTCTAACTGTGATACTATTGAATAGGATCACG
Organism: Thysanoteuthis rhombus; assembly: GCA_963457665.1. Taxonomy (NCBI): domain Eukaryota; kingdom Metazoa; phylum Mollusca; class Cephalopoda; order Oegopsida; family Thysanoteuthidae; genus Thysanoteuthis; species Thysanoteuthis major. The sequence goes on along the minus strand of OY735199.1, from coordinate 54,251,166 downwards.
AAAAACAACAAACGATATCAATTCTCCAAAGCAAAGGGGAAAGTAAACGACCTAATTTACATGGACGACATGATGAAACTATTTGCGAAGAACAGGCGTCACCAAGAAAAGTTGTACAAATTAGAGAAAGAATAGAGTGATGACATTATGATTGAGTCTGGAATAGAAAAAAATGTACAATAACGGTAATGCAAAAAGGAACGCTTGCAGTAGCAGACAGAATCGAACTTCTGGACATTAAAAATTTAGAGCATTGACCCAACAAGACCGATATGAATAAGTGGGAAGTCTCGAATGTTATGCGATAGAACGGGAAGGGATGAAAGATAAAAAAAGAGGATGCATTAGGAGGATAAGGAAACCAAACTAAACAGCAAGAACCTGATAACAGGAATCACCACATGGGCTGTATCAGTAGTAAGATGCACATGACTATTTTTTGAGTTGACAGAAGAAGATCTTAAGTCAATGGACAGGCAAACAAGGAAGCTCATGACAATGCACAAGGTCAAACACCCCAAAGATGACATGAATAGACTGTACGTGAAGAGGAGAACTGGCATCAGAGGACTCATTTCCATAGAAGACTGAGTTTAGGGGTACAGAATAGGTCTCGAAAAGTATGTACAAGTGGAGACATTGTGAAGCCCGCCCGAAGCAGCGCAGCAAACAAAAGATGGAGCAGCACTGCAAATAAGGAGAAAAAAAACTGGAAACAGAAGAAACTATCTGGATGATTTAGGGAAATTTGTACAGAATGTGGGAGACAAGAGATCATGGACATAGCCACGGAATGGAAACCCGAAAAGAGGAATAGAATCGCTCATCATGGAAGCCCAAAAGAAATGCATAAGGATAAACAAAGAAAAAGTCGACAGAAAATAACCAAACAGCAAATGGTACTTACGTGGAGAAGGGAATGAGACAGTTGACCAAAGAACTAGTGCATATAGTCAACTAACTCAGAAAGGATATGAACAAAGACACGATAGATTAGTAACAATGATCCCCTCGGAACTAGGCAAACAAATGAGATTTAATCATGCTGAAGAGTGGCACCAGCACAAACCTGGAGAATGGAAATCACAAATTACTTTGGGATTTTAAGGCACAAACTGAGCACATTATCCAAGCAAGAAGATCGAACTTAGTAACTGTGGGCATAAAGAGTAGAATCTGCAAATAATAGATGTGGCTGTGCCTGTAGACTAGAGAGAATACAGGAAAGAGAGTGAAAAGCTGGTAAAGTACCAGGACTGGTAAGAAAGTTTTTAAAAAAGTGTGGAACATGAAAGTCAGGGTAGTACCAGTAATAGTAGGTGCACTCAGAGACACTGAACACGAAATTGGAGGAACTAGGGATAAAAAGAATGAATGAGTTTATATAGTCCCAAACACTGCTGGGTACTGCACTAATGCAGACAAAAGTGCTGGAAATATACGATCTACGACCCCAGCTGCTAGCTGTGGCCTAAAAGAGAGAAGAAATACGGAGAGGAAGAGAAAAAAACACACACAACTCACGCCACAAACGCTGATGGACGTAAGAACCACAGCTCTGCTGTAATAGGTGAGAGAGATGTGAGATGACGGCTGAAGACTTGAGGAGGCCTACTGTAGCTCAGCTTTCAGCGATAAGCACCGGGAAACCAATGTGAAACTGTAAACCACAGCACTGCTACGAACTGTGAGAGTGTGCTCAAATGGGCTGGAGACCCATGGAGACTTGAGTCACTCAGTCACCAGCTTTGACCACCAGGCAACTGGTGTGAATAGAGAGAAGAAATGCTGGCTGAAGACCTCAGGATACTTATTGTCACTCAGCCTTCAGCAATGACCACTGGTCAACCGGTGTGAAACTGTAAATTGCAGAATTACTGCGACCTATGAGTACTAAGAGAGAAGGGCTGGAGACTTGAGGAGACTTGCTGTCACTCAAACTCCAGCAGTTACCACCAGGCAACTGGTGTGAGATTGCAAATAATAATAATAATAATAATAATAATAATAATAATAATAATAATAATAATAATAATCATTATTATTATTATTATTATTATTATTATTATTATTATTATTATTATTATTATTATTATTATTATTATATTATTATCAACAATATATGAATTATAAGTTGCTTTGGAGGATATAAGTGGATGTTTAATTTATTGTTTGAGAATTAGGATTGTCGATAGCATTACGAATAAGAGACTTTTTCTACATTGCCATGTTCTTCGTAGCCTGGTAATGGACGATTGCATGTTGGCAGATCAGGTGATTGGAGAATATCTAATTATATATATATATATATATATATATATATATATATATATATATATATATATATATATATATATATAATGAATGCCATCTCAGCATTGAAGAATATCATTTATAAAAAAATTGCACATAAAATGCCCGAGTCCAACACTACTTCAGATTTCAGAAGATAGGACTAACAACAGTCCGTATCGGGAAAAAAAAATTCATGATGAGAGACGTATACTGCACTTTGATTGGTCATCCGGGTCTGGCGTCACCGAGAGCTGAACCAATCTAAGACCAGTCATGTTAGTGCTTGATGGTGCCAGCAGTAGTTGCAGTCGATTGAAGACTCAATTCTTGGCCATGTACAACATCAATGGCAGTTTGTCTGGAAGGACAGTACAACACACACAGCCACATTCACATCCATCCATCTATATATGTATATGTCAATGAGAGCCGTGCAGCTCTTCCCTCTTTATATCCAGACGTTCTGTCGTTCGTGTCCGACGTGGTCTATTCAATTCTTAAAATAAGTCATTTCAACAGCAATCATACAATTATTTTGTAACAACTATTCTACATAAGTATCGACGCAAATGAAAACTGCTGTTATTAACTGATGTGTTTACATTTTTGGAACAACTTATAAACATATGCCAGAGATATGATTGATTTGAGTAAGAATTGTCATTTTATTTTTTTATACCCTTATATCTGTTATACGTTAGGTCAATACATTAATGCTTTATTTGGGATTGCATTCAAAGCAAAATGGACTTATTACATTACTGCACCAAAGTGGATAGCTTGTTTCAGGATCTCAAAGATGAAATACTGGGAGAAGCACGTCCAACGAACATCCTGGGAATCGTATTTTAACGCTGATGCTAAATGAGCGAGATCTCATCGCTCGAGAGGCATTCGGGCCGGTTAAAACTAACATTCATTGTCTGCATCATACACATTGTTTATATATCGTTCGTTTACCTAATACCCAGCAGGCTGTGAGGTTGGTGTTGCATATATTTGCTTGTAGTGAATATCAAGCTAAATGATTTAATTGTGACATTTATTCAAGTTACTTTATATAATCCGCACTGGTTGCAAGAGCATTGGAAAATAAAGATGATATCAATCGAAAAAAAAACTTTCCCAAAGATTCTTCTCGTATGTGTTTTTGTACTGATTCTGTTTGAATTAATTATTTGCATTAATGGACTAATGCAAACAAATTGAATTTTAAAGTACGTTACTTTTTTGTTCATATCTCATTAATTACGTCTCCTGTTTTCTTTATATCTCAATATTAATACAGTACATTTATTTGAAGAACTCTGCAATATATATGGGATTATATTTTTATTTATTTGAAATTGCTTCAAAAACTATCTACTGGGTTAGGTATATATGAAATGAAACTCAATACTCGGTCCATCAAGAAGATATCCCGTCTTTTTTAAAAACCTCAAGAACCAGTTGAGCAGCTTTGATATAAATTGACAACCAATCAGCAGGAATCCACTGGCGTACTCATGGACTGAGACTTTTCTGTGGGATCACTCAGTTGGTGATGAGGCACGACTGAGTGAATTTGTGTAGTGAGTGACCGATGCATTCATTATGTCAGAGCTTACCCTCTCTTTACATCTTATGCAGAGTCTCTTTGAAAAGATGAGGATTCCTGAACATAAGCGAGATTTCACCACGAGAAATGACAGAGACGAAAGAGATTTGCCGACGGTTATGAAAGTAAGAGGGGTGCTGTGATAGTTGGATGAAGTACAAAGGGGGTGAATCTTGGTTGACTTGATTTTTGTTAATAATACATCGTTCAGTGACTCTGGTCATACCTAATAGAGCCTTTGAAAGGCTGTGAAAAGAATACTTCAAATCTTTGTGCGAGTCGATATTGCCAAATGTCTTTTTAACGCATATGCAGTACAATATCTCCTTGGGTTCTCAATATACTGCAATTGAATTTAGTTGAAAGGTGGTCAATACATTTTGGATCAGATATGGGGATTTTTCATTATTATCCCAAATGCCTTGTGGTTACATGCACATAGAGTATTGTGGAAGGGTGGACAATGATGTATGGATGGATAACCCAGTTATTTCTCACAGTACTCCCCTGCATTATACACACACACACACACACACACACACACACATATATATATATATATATATATATATATATATATATGTGTGTGTGTGTGTGTGTGTGTGTGTGTGTTGTGCGTACGGAGCACAATATTTCAGTTTCCATCGAATATTGCTAAAATTTTTTGAAGGGTTGAGATGAAGTGTTTACATTCCGCGGAGGACTTTTGACACAGTGGAAGAAAGTATATTTACGAAAAAAAAAAGGTCCCCACATTAAGAAAGACAAAAATGTCCTTAGTCACCTCCCCAGCACTGTAGCTATATTCTCAGCACGATATACCCATAGATTCTCAGTGAAGTCTATGGGATTTTGTGAAAAGGTGTACCATAGGGTAAGTGAGAATTGTTATGCTTTTCGTTGTTTTTTTCTGTTTTGGGGCTCAATGATTTCCTTTTGTGGAACAGTGGATAATGGTCTTAAAGATAAGTGTTGATTAATCATATATATATATATATATATATATATATATACTCATTTAGTGACTTCAAAAAGTTTTCGATGCATTACAAAATTGTATCTTTTACTCTCACTTCTTCAAAGTATGGGTAACTTACAATAAACCTTTTGACATGTACTGGGTATTTTATTGTCTCTCAGTGTGCATAAACTTTCTATATATTTTCATCTTTATGTGTCTTTTCTTGTACCAGCCTACTCGGTTTCACCATCTGAATGTGTGTTTCTGGTGGCGGTGGGGGCGGAACGTGTGTTACCATCTGTTGACACCTTTCTCATTCATCTGTTATTCTATCAACTTATTTTTTCTTTTACTTCTTTTTATTGATGACATGTGTTACCATAATTTGTAAAACCAACGTCTTCTCTTTGCTTAATGTATGTGTTTCTCTGTTAGCACCACCGTTTGTTAGTGTTTCTGTCACGTCTCCTGATCATTCTTTTTATTTATTCTTCTCACCTTTTCCTACGATTTACCTTTGAATCTGTTTTTATCCGTTATACAAATGGATCCATCACTCGGTTTGTTGATCCCCTTTTGTCCTCTCTCTTCGTTTCTTGTGTATGCGACAACGTTGCATTCGTCTGAGTTTAGCATTATTGTCCATTACCTTTGTAGGTCTATTGCATTTATTTCTCTATCACGTTCTCATTGTTTGCCTGCTTTTCCATCAACTTTCCAACCTTCCCCCTATTTATTGTTTGGATTAGTTACAGTGAAATAGTGAAACAACTAATTCAGTGAAATCTATAGGGATTTCTTGATATCCCCGAGCATTCAAGGAATTTCATGAACTCGCTAGTTGAACAATCAATATAGTAACTGTTAATGAGCTCAGAATTCTGACCATTACTATTGTTATAAGTAGGATATTCACTGATCATCTTGAAGCAGCCTTGTGTTAAGATAAGTAAAATTCTATTGCATTTACTCGGTTGATACTGGAGCAGAACATACTTGATTTTTACTAAGTTCAAGGCTACCGTATTGTAGCACCCACTAAAGATCTAACTCCTCACAGTATTAATAGTCAGCATCTCAAGTTTTTAAACCATTTAAAAATTAGTGACTACACAAAGTTAGAGGAAAGTTCAATGGATTCAGCGAAATCCAAAGGGATGCTGGGAAATCAAAAGTTTCAGAATCTTTGCAGAATATTGTTTGATCCACCAACCGCTCTCTTACCATCAATCAGTGAATCACGGTATACAACATTTCAGCATTTATAGTAATATTTAGCAGGGTCCTACAATACCTCATCATTGCAACTTAGTGCTTAAATTCTCAGTATATGATAATGGGATTCCCAGTGTGGATTGATCCTCTTTTTGTATCGCCAACTGTTTGGTTGGTGTAGTTAATTCAATGGTCACAGAAATTACCTACTAATGGGCCTTTTTGTCAAATTAGGTATTGTTTGTGAACATCCAAATAGCAGTAGAGAAGAAAGTTCCAAGCCAAGTAGGTCCTATGATTCAGCATGTTTATTTATTGGACAGCTTGGCACCCTTTTGCAACGAACAATTCTCAACGTCATTTCATTTTGCTCAATGGTTGTTTGCAGTAATAATGTTAGCTTTCGTTTGTGTCCCAAACAAAGCAGTCAGATTCTAGTTTAAACATTTTAACGTGTTTGTTTTATATACTGGGAGTGCCAGAGGCTTAAAATTTTTCAGTGTCATTGAAGGAATTGGCAAACCAAGTTCAAACTCTGTCTGGGACAGTTTGTGTTAAATTTGAAGAATCTCTTTTGGAAAAAAAATAAATCCGCTGATTTCCCAGCTATGTCAAAATGAAAGTCTTTTTAATATGTAAGAAATTCTGTCGTAGGTGCCGAGCATGAAACCCAGCCCTATTGGAAAAAAAAATTATAAAAATGATTAGATCTTCGTAGAACGCTCGAGAAATAGCAATAAAATTATTGCCTCTTCATTTTGTTTCATGATGAAATTTGCCAGAATAACACTGCATTACGATGCATCTATCATTTTTCAACATAATATACTATTTTATATATATATCCCCTCCCTACATCCCCTTTTCTTTCGAATACTATGTCATCCGATCATGGTTTTTTTTTATACCTTTAGTGTGACGTGTCTTTATCTTGATTCATTTCTTTCTGTAACTTTGCCGTTATGCTTTTAATCCTTCCATATTCTTAGCATACTGACATATGCTGTTTTAATTTGTAACATTAGCCTTTCTCCATCTTGAATATTTTCCCTCTATAAACACCTTTGTATATTACTATTCCAATCCTGTTCACTTTACTACTGCTCTTGAATCTATTTCCCTGCGATAGAGATAGTTTAGACACTTGGTCCTCTCAACCAAACTTGGTGACATCATTATTAACGGTATGCTATGATACGTAATTTGACTGGTGAATAGGAAATGAGAGAAGCCATAGTGCTTATGTTGTTTTACCAACTAATAAATAGATTCTAAATCTAATCACGTAAACGTGGAAAGGAAGAGTGACGCAGCATGGCTTCGTGTGGGACCTATGATCTAGCAGAGAAATTCAAATTTTTCTGAATACTAAAATGACAGGATGAACAGAGATTCGGTAAAGAAATGAGGAGATATGCAAAGCTCTCAAAAAGCTATATATGATACTCAAATATTTTCCGAAAGCTGGTACACGAGAAACCATTTCTAGCTATCAAAGCATGATATGATACTTCAAATATCTTACTTAGAGTGTAATTCATGGGAATATACTTAAGTGATCTCGATTCGGAGGAAATACAACTATTTACGCAATGTGAACCACAGTAAATATAGAGGATACCCATGATTGGTTGAAACTTCGAAAAGTAAGCACAGATTAATGGAAGTGAGGGCTTTTAAATTCCGGTGCAGAAGTGATATTAGTACATACGGGTAGCATTAGGTTTCACAATTAGAGTAATGCATTTTGCTAGTTTCAACTTTGGTTCCTCATGGATATGAAACAGTGAATCCCATAAATTTACAACATGAAATTTTGAAATAAAATCCCAGATATGTATCATTCCCTTAAAATGTGAGATACGTTTGCATGGAATACAAATATTAGTCGATCTCCCTTGGAATTCTTCGAATTTTGAGGGTAGTAAATACGACGAGAGGAGAGGAAAAGAATTTCAAAATGATCAACAAACGCTGCGAAAATGCTGCTTCACAAAGATGCTTATAGCGGGAGAAAAGTATAAAACAAGAAAAACAAATGATTTTACAAATCATAGTAACATGACAGCCTTTTGCAATATGGTGGAGGACCCGGCATCAAGATGATTTGGACACATTACTTCGTATAAACATAATCGAGAATAGATTTGCTGCTCGGGGCTATTTTTTTGCTTATACTCTTTGAGACACATCCCGCTTTGATATTTCCGTAGACTTACTCTTATCTGACGTTCTACCAATCTTAAACGTACTTCTTCACTGATTGATGGTCCCTGTTATGTTACGTTGCAATTTCAAGGACTGTATTGCCTTTTTCAACCTGTGATGATAAAATTCTTCTCAGTCTGCCATAAACCACTTCTACATCTCATATGTTAATTGTTTTGTAGTAATTACCTGATGGTCCAGCACTCTCAAAAATGCAAATTTATTACATATTATCAATGCTTTGTTCACTACGGCACTATGGCCCTATTTGTGCGTCATCAGAACCAAAATTTGGGTCGAATCATATCTTCAGTTTTACCTCAAACTGAATGTACAATGGTATGACCATTTTGCGTGATAATTTGGCATTATTTCTCTCTCTCTCTCTCTCTCTCTCTCTCTCTCTCTCTCTCTCTATCTATATATATATATATATATATATATATATATATATATATATATATATATATATATGTGTGTGTGTGTATATGTGTGTGTCTTTGTGTGTGTCTGTGTGTAAACGTATAGGTTAATTGTTTTCCACTTTTATTAATCAAAATCGAGTGGGTACTTCATTTCCACTTTCAGAGATCCAAGCAGAAGTGGGAACTTTTTTTGTCTCACAAGTATCAAATTTTAGCTGGAGCATTTATTCACTTCTACGTATCAAGCAATGGATTACTTTTTCTTCCTTTCATGCGTAAGAAAGGATGTCTTTTCTTTTAATGTTTATCCACCTTTCGGGGTCTAAAGCCCCAGTAAGCAGGGTTCTTACATTTGCAGTTATTATCCCACCAGTCAATGCAAAGTTTTATATGGAGGTTTACACGAAAAAAGTTTCCCATAGTTGTTCATTTTCATAGTGCTGAACATTTTGGTTCAAAATTCATACGACGAACGTCCGATTTAAAAAGTGCTATAAATCTATAATAATTTGGATTTTCCTTTTCATAATCCTTGCTGGCTCTAATGTAGTCAAAATTTATAAGACATTGTATATGATTTCTTTTCAATGAACAGAATCTTGGTTAGAATTAGAAATGCATTGTGCATCGTTAAAACAAGACGTATATGCATATATATACGTACACAAATCCACGTGTGTAGATACAGTGAATAAGTTTCTAGCTAAGTGAATGATAAAGTAGGTGTTTATCCATAATCATATGTTATTTGATTTGACTATCTGGAGAAACTATTCATGTATTGCCAATAACTGGTTTAGTTCTGTTGTAATATCATCAGATCAGTTTCAAATGATATTTATTTATTTTCAAATCTTTCTGATTCAACTATTTGAAATCATGTTCTTGTTTTTCTCTTGTCGATCAGCATTTTTATCTGATATAAGCTCCGCCAATACTTGACACAAGCACATAGAAAAAAAGAAACACACACAGACACAGACACAAACATATATATATATATATATATATATATATATATATATATATATATATATATATATATATATATATATATATATATATATATATATATACATATATATATATACTTTTCAGTGCTGTTTTTTCTTGAAAGAATAGATACATATGGAATCAACATGAACTCCACCTATCTCTCTGATTGTCACATATATTGGCCATACTAAATATCTCAAGGAAAGAGGTTGTGACAATAATCTGGATTCAGACATATCCGGCCTTCTTTCAGTTTCTTTGACATGGATACGCACAGTTGGGTTGAATGTGTGACTTTTGTGTACATTCATATGTATAATGGTATGGGTTTTAATAGTCAGGGAGAGTTTTTTTTGTTGGTAGCTGATTTTATTGAAACTTTGCTTGATTATTCGTTCTAAGTGGATGCATCAACGGATCTGCAGCTGAACACATAGAATATAATCATTGTTTTATTAGATTTTTTTTGCATTTCTCAATTTAAGACATCACAACGTAGATCCTAAGAAATCATATGAAAAAAAATGCCCTGAAAAATATTTAATGGAGGGCAGAAAGTAGAGACTCTGTGACCCCCACGTTTGGGAATTCAGGTGAATCTTAGGGAAGGTCCATGTCCAACAACGGATGTTTGTATGCTGTTCATGATGATGATGCTTATGCTTCAGCTAACAATGATGATGATTGTGATCTTATCATTTGTCATGACTGAATTATATTGTTCTTGCATTGATGAGGATCGAGATCTATTTACTATGCAAAATACTTTTTTGTAATCAGGTTTCGGGCATAAATTACAATTTATGTTTCTGCAAACACACACACACACACACACACACACACAATAACACAATCTAACACAAACACATATGTGTGTGTGTATATATATATATATATATATATATATATATATATATATATATATATATATATTAACCAATGTGTTCAATATGATTTGCTTTTCTAAATGATCTTTGTGTCAAAATAGTTATATCTCATATTCTGTATACTATCCTTACAACTTCACCCGGCAACTTCACCCGGCAACTTAACCCTGAAGTCCAGAAACTTGCAAACACATACACACACACACACACACACATACATGCACACACATATATTTGCGTTCTTGTGAAAATCTTCAAATGTAAGAAATATTTCCCCATACATTTGAAATTCTATGCATATTTTTTCATTAATATGCTAATCGAATAATTAAACTCGTGTATCCTCACGAAATATCGAGTCACTAAGGATTACCTGTCAAATCCATCCATCAGGACAGAGTAATTTATATAACGTTTCATCACCGTGGAGTCCGATTTGAGGTTCAATCTTGCAAAAAAAAAAAAAAGAATAAAATCTCGACACTGAAATCACTGCCAAATCCTGCAGTAAATTGTTTTTATTGGCAAGTGAAGGACAAGATATTTTGGCTGCATCACGCCCGGGATTGTCTCAGAAAGACATTCGTGGTATTTATGAGACTGAGATCAACGGAACGTAATAAACTTGGCTCAAAGCTTTGGCGAGATCTTTTGGCGGATTTTTCATGATCATTTGATGTCTGGTCTTTAAGCTTTTTGCGTCCCACTTGAGGCGTACTTTAGAAAAAGGGTATTTCAAAACACGTACGGACCCTATCAGAGGGGGCCAGCAAAAGCTTTATGAATAGTAGTTCGCATACTGCATTTTCGCTAACAAATCCCACTTAATGTTTTGCCCCCGACTCCAGGCTCCAAAAACGCTTCAGTCTTTGACAACCGGGAGATGAACAAAACTAAAAAGCGAAACAAAAGATTTTGATAGAATACAGATTCAGTTCGATGATTTGCTATGTGGCTGAAGGGATATTCAATCTTCATTAGTAAACGTCAATTAGTGTTCGAACTTACGAGAATTTCGAATGCTGATTTTAAGGTTCACAGACTTCAAGTGAATCTTGATACATTCAATATTTCTTTTTTTAATCGTTAGGAATTGATCGTGCAAGAAAAGTAGAACAAGCTTCAGTAGATTTCCAAGTCCACTGTTAAATAGGTCTGATATGACCCAATAAAAGTTATTGTATATTCATACAGCAAATATAAAGTCTCTCTCTCTCTCTCTCTCTCTCTCTCTCGCTCTCTGTCTCTCTCTCTCTCTAGGTATTTACGCAATGACATAAACAGAAATTACTATACAAGGATGAACATTTTTTTCAGTGTATTATCTTTGCTTTTCAAATTATCCCTATGTTTTCAGTCCATTTTGTTAATAGGCCTATGTTATTATCGATCTCTAATCGTCATCGGAAATGAAAAAAATTGTAAAATACAGATTTTCATTTTGAGTTCATTGCACCTTGTGGCGGCTTTTGAGTTATCAAGTTGCCTTAACAAAAATACTATTTTACACATATATATATACTGAAAAATTCCAACTATTCTGAAGATGTTTTCCCCGCTATGACCCCTATCAGACTTGCACTTGCAAGTGTACGGTACAAGCTGTCTTGATTAATGAAGAGGAACCATTTTACTGCTAAAATTTCCCAGTTGTCGTTGTTTTTACATATCTGAGTTGAACATCTTCTCAGGTGGGCGTCTAGAGGGATTGATAGGCAACAATACTTTATCTCGCTGCCATTGCACCCACTGTGCACTTCCAAGATAAAATGGAAATCTCACACACGCGCTGCTTCTCGGGTCCTTGCCAATTATCCAGTCACAAAATCCGTTGCTGCACCCTTTCTTACTATTTTACTTGGAGCAAATTCCTGCTTGTTAATCGTTAAGCAGTATATATTTCATTAGTTTACCTGTATGTCAAAAAATGAAAGCATATATCAACTATATGAACCTACATATTGGGTGCAGAGTCAAGTCCAATTGTGACCTTTACAATTTTAAAGAAAGATTTTTCAAAGATTTTCAAAGGTTCCTCAGATATATTGCGTCTTATAGCTCTGACTCCGTAATACTGGTTTTCTGATTCTCTATAGAGGGATACTCATGATTTGCACAGTGGTCAGCTTGAAGGATAGCGTTAAGTTGACTACAAATGGATTCTCTCTTGTTATTATTACTTTTCTTTTTGTACCATCCTTTAAATTGGAACATATTGATTACGTCATTAGAACAAGAATGAAAGTCAATTTTACTACGTCAGTTTGAACCGATTAAATTTGATTTTAATACCTCAGTTGCGTCCCTTAATGTGACAGAAGACATCTGCACCTTGCTAATTAGTTTGTGTCGATTCTTTCACTATTGTTTTCTTTTTGTCCTTACTCATTGTTCTTCCAAATCTCACATTTCTTCTTCTCATTCCTTTCCCTAGTGTCCTTTTTCCTCCTCCCCCATCATCGACCTTCTTTTTGACCGCTTTTATATCTTTCAACTCTTTTACAGACTTCTTTCATCCTTTCTTTTTTATTCCTCAGGTTATTTTTTTTTCAGGATTTGTCATTTCTTATTCTAAATGTTTCTATTTTTAACTCCGTCAATTTTCCATCCAAGTCTGATGTATTTCCATCTGTATCTTTTCAACCTTGTGTTCCTTTTTGTGTTTTCTAATGGATTTTCATTATTTCGTTTCTTTTCTTTTTCTTGTACCTCACGTTATCCACTTTTTATTTGTTACATGTTAGTCTCATGTTCCATTTCTCCTTACTCTTTATAACTCTGGTTCTTTCATCATTTCCTTTTTCATAGAACAATATTGCTATCTGTCCTAATTCTGACAATTTTTTTTTAATGCATTCCCTTACTTTTTAATGTTTCTAAGTCCTTTTTCTTATAATTTTACATAACTTTTGTCCTTGCTTTATGTTTTCCTCTTTATTTTGATTTTTACGGCAGTGGATCAATTGGTCAGGAGGCTGACACATAGTTATAAGCTGAATGTTGAGCCGAAGTTTTCTTTCTATAATGTTCAATGTATGTGATGAATGTTCTCTACAGAATTAAATTCATTGACATAGTATAATATTATGTTAAAATCTGTTGTGTTATATGATTCTTTTTTACTCCATTAAACTGCAGAATCAATTTACACCCGGAGTTCAACATGAATTATTTCATTTTGTAACCATCTTTTTGTTTATTTCTTTATGACTTGTTCCCCTAAATATATCAACGTTTTCGCTGTTATTTCTCTTACCATTTTTCTATTGGTTAACTCTCTCATTAATACTTTTTCCCAGTATGCAACTGTCTTGCGTGCTTTTTTTTGTACACACTCTCCATGATAATCATGGTTTTCAAATTCGATCTCCTTTAATGTTTTTTTTTTCTTTTTTCTCATTCAGAATCACCTTTTTCTCTTAACCCCCTCTTGTTTACTGTTCCTTATACGCGCGATATTTCGGTCCCATCCATATGTTCTCTTTAAAGTCATATAAATTATCCTTCGTCCCCCTGAATGTTTCTGCTCTCTCTCTCGTAGCAACCCCAGTTTCCCTCACCCTTGCCGTCATCTGGCCATCTTTCCCAGCTTTTCTTTTTTTCCCTCGTACTTTTCTCATTAAATATATTTAAACCAGGATACAGGAAAACGGCTACGACTAAAAAGAAAAGGCACTTCAGAGCTCGTTCTGATCTCTCCACGCTTCAAAGGAAATAAGTAATTAGATATTAAGTCCGGCTGTTTTGATCATTCTGCCCTCCATAACAGTAGACGACATATATTTGAAACTGCATCTCCGTAATATGGCTTCAAAGACAAAGTAACAGATTGGTATCAGTGCCAGTAGCACTCGCCGAAATTGTCTGCATCCCGAAAGAGTTCCTGCGGATGTCCAAAGATGAAGTGAGAATCGCTCGCCGCGAGAATATCTCTATTGGAAAAGAAGATAACGTGCCAAGATTTAACTATTGAAGTTGTTCACAGACACAATTAGTCACAAACAACTTCATTCATTTTCTGATCAATACATAATACGTAGGAGATGTGACTTTCTTTGTGTAGTACTTGTTTTACCATTTATTTCCTTTTATAGTGCAGTTTTTCTGAATGGAGTCTATAATGATTTCATATAGGTTTTCTCTGCCACAACTCTCTGAAATGTATCATCATCATCATCAGTCTTTTATCGTCTGTCATTGGACATAGACCTTCGATAGAATTCGCAATAACTCTCAGTCATAGTCGTAGCAAAGGAAATACTTACTTTACTAGTCTAATTCGTCTTGCTATCTCATATTCTGCCGGCCATGGTATCGTGTGTTATTTGTGTTTTCATATTAAATGATTTGTAGATTATCGCTAGTCAAGAAGTTAGAGGAACACAATCAAAACTTTTTTACATTTTCCCCATTATTTTCACCTGCCTGTCTGTCTGTCTGTCTGTCTGTCTGTCTGTCTGTCTGTCTCTGTCTCTCTGTCTCTCTCTCTCTCTCCATACATGATATTCTTTTTTTCTTTTTTTTTTCTTTTTTTTTTCAAATTGAAACAATTGTTTCAATTCTTTAATCTGGGGAAACTCAACAACAGTGGGACAATTTTTTTTCTCGACCACAAAGTCAAATCAGGACATAGTTTTCCCATGTGGGTAGCTATTATAAGCGCATGAATACTCCATTTTCACTCACATATATCAAAGTGTACTCATCACGTTATTCTCTTTGTGGTGATCCCAATGGGATGGATCACCAGTTACAGGTTACTATTCAAAATCGATGATTTATGACAGAAAACCAAAGATATTCACACTCGAACCATCCGAAACATTTATGTTAGTGTACATTCAATTAACATAACTTCTTCAGAAGTACATGGGAAATTTCAACCGTCTTTCTGAATTACACTTCATGTAATAAAAACTAAAGTTATTTAATAAACCAACAAAAATAACTAGCAGGATTCTTTTCCATATTTTTTTAGTTATTTCGAGAAGATCTGCTTTGATTTCATTCTGAATTCTGGAAAACATGTTTAATGATTTGTTCACCATTTTTTCATTCCTTTACAAATGTTTTTTTATTTAAAATTTCTTTCATATCGGAGATCAGAAGAAATTTCAACGTGCGAATTACTCGGTACATATATATTATTCAAAATATAGATGCCATACATAATTTTCAATTATTATATTCTACATTGACCAACCCCTCTCGGGGTATTTCCGATCAAAGTTTAAATAGTTACACGTCAATCTGAAAATGTTTCATTTTAATGAATCTCCTTCAGCTAAATCCCTGTTGGTCCCACAGGAATAACAAATTTCGACTTTTTTTCAATATTTTTTTACTTTTGGGCAAAGATGATTTAATTGGAAACAAGTGGTGGGCGAAAATCTTGATCAGTCAAAAAACAGTTGAGGGGGCTTTTGTTAATATTCTTGATCGCAATCATCATCGGGTTCAAGTGTCGTTGGAAGATTATTATGCATAAAAACGATTCAATGTGTATGTCATTTGAGATATAAGCATAAACAACACTTGAAAATGAAAGGTGAAAAAAGTGTGTGCACCCGTGAGTTTATGTGTACGTATGCGTGCGCGTGTGCACAGGCTTGAAGCCGGAAGTACTCTGACTTCAGTAAAGAAAACATACGCCCAATAAAAGTAGAATAATTGCTGTTTGATATCAAAATGAAACTATCGAATACTAACGTATGCTCAATATATGCTTAATTATTTTTTTTCAGAAAATCAATAGTCTCATAAACAAATACATGCACATACTTTGAATTATCTGAAAGACTGAATGGAATCTATCATACTCAATCTTAGCTAAGTGCATATTATGTTAGAACTATTTAGATATCTATTTATGAAAGTACGACAATATATATATATATATATATATATATATATATATATATATATATATATATATATATATATATATATATATATATATATATATATATATATATAGTATGGGAGTCGGTCATAGGGAAGCACGTGTGTGGGGGATGTATGCGTGTATGTGTGCTCACACATAGACGAGAGCTCCAGGAGGTGCTTACATCTATTTTAGCATTAAATTTTCGAATCATATCACCAAAAACTATTTTCAAAGTTAAGGTAACTCCACATGTTTATGCAGATGACAGTGAAGCGTTGCAGGAGTTAAATTGAAGTCCTGCACTAATTCTCCAATCGTAACAGCACTATTTCTATCAAGTGCAGACGAAAGCAAGGCGACTTTTCCCTAGAGCATCTCTTGTCACCTTTCCAAAACATTTTAAATCCATCAAACTATCTTCCACCATTTCTGGAGAAAAAAAAAACTATTCCAGAAAGCAACGTATATTTCATGCTTCATTTGTAGCAAAATTGTGTTTTCATAAATAATAGAAAGTTATATTTTTATCCGGTACGTTGATATATCTATGTACGGGTTGGTCAAATTTGTGAGTAAATTTGTTGAATTATATGGTTTAAAACTGTGCAAACGCGTAATAACATGCGCTGTAATAAACAGGCATTTCAGAATGAAGAAAGTATCGTACAATCTATCATTATAAAATTCCACACATTACTCATAGGGTGACCTGATGCATATGTGATGCTCAGCTCAATGAAATAATACAATGGCAGAGAATCAAGTTAGGATTGAACACAGAATACCATTGAATGTGGTTTGAGTCTAGATATTCATTAATCACGGATGAAACACACACACACACACACACACACACACACTCACATACCAACACACACACGCTCACATACCAACACACACACACACACATACACACATACACACATATATATTTAAAGAGAGTGAGCGAGAGAAAAATTGATATTAACAATATTCAAATACTCGTGACTAAATTCTGGCGACAGTCTCGACGTCTCTAATGAAGCAGCATGAATATCATTATTATGTTTTGAAAACTATAGCTCTATGTGTGTGTGTGTGTGTATGTGTGTGTGTATGTGTGTGTGTTGTCTGCGTGTGCATGCATGCGTGTGCGTGTGTAATTCCATGTTCATTGGTCAGAATTTCTTTTCAGCTTATTTATTTATTTTCTGTGGACTAAATAATAGGTAATGGAAGCAAGAAGCCTATACCAGGCGCCTTGTAAATTAGATACCAAAGCCGGAATAGAATCATATCTGAAGAGTATTCGAATGTCTAATCTTATTTGGTTTTATTTAATTTTTGTATTTGAATAATTACATTCGAGTCGCCTAGTTACCTGGACAGGGAAGTTAAAAATGTATTTTCATTCAGGTATCATAATATTGGAACGTATATGTTTTTTTCAATAAATGTCTGTTTGTGAGGCTCATCAAGCAAAGATCTCGGAAGTTGCAATGATCCGATTTCTCGGAGTTCAAAATATGCCCATTTGACTCATCGATAGCCGAGTTTAGCGATATATGGTAATCATTTCTACCAGAAGATAGGGTTATTGCATGCTTTTATATTCCATTCAAACAACTTTATTAAAAGGAAATATTCCGAGGAGAATCAACTGGATGTACTCAAAATATATTTGAGCTGCTGTCCCGTTAACAGTGAATGATTACACCATATTTTTATATGGATGCTTTTAGATGATGATTCATAAAACAATTGTACGGAACAAACGTTTCTTAACTTTCTTGGCTTAGATGATTGTTGGAATCTCCCTATCCCACGGATGTCCATGATTACATTGGCTAGAAAATTAAAGAAAAATGTCGGGTGGTAGGATAGTTCTTTATCAATAAAAAAATCTATTTTGAATATTAAGAAAAACGTGATATCAAAGTCGATTATTATAAACTGAAACCCCCAAATAGGTAATAATTAAGAACATTGGGGGAAAACAAATTCAAACTTATTACTGTTGTCCCTCCAAGCATCCAATCAACCAGCCAAGTGGACCACAGATTCTATTCTTTTTGCCTTTCTCTGTGTTTGAAAGCTTTTTTATGCTTCTACACTCCGCTTTGGAAAAAGCAATATCACAAATACAAATGTCAATGACAACAGGAAAAATAAGAGGTTTTATTCCATCAGATCAGGTAAACTGAGTCAAACTCGAATTTTCCAGGCTTTTGTCATTGTTACTTCATGATAGATGAATTTTGTGCAAGATTCTATTGTGAAATGGTTTCAGTGCACATTTCATTTGTACATCTCAGCATACAGAAGAACGGGGTAGACTGCTTGTAATTGGCCAATAACTGGCAAATGATATTAATCAAAGAATATGTTTTCAAGTTTATGGTTAAAAATCCATTTTGGCCATGAAACTTATTTTCAAATATCGATATGAAATTATATAAAATCTTTGCTCCGTATGAAATAGTTTCCAGAACCAACTAATTTTCAAAACAATTTCTATTTATATGGTTATCAGGATCAATAATGAAAGGATTTATCTGTATTTTATTTTGAATTGTCATGAATGAGATTGCCTAACTTCTTGCTGTTTGTTTGTTTTTTTTACTTCCCTGCTCTGCCTTGTGCAAATAATTTATATATGCGCTGATAACGACATTTATTTCGTAAAATGTTGAAATCTTCCATGAAGGCAAAGGATGTAATCAAAGCTGATTTATTTTTCTTTTAAAAGTTTGCTACTTGAAGTGTACATCATCAAAAAATACCTTACATTGTCAACGAAGTGGTGATTGTATTCACAATTGACGAAAGGCTCTATCCAGAACTTTGCATGTAGAAAAAAAAACATGAATTATATATATTTTTTTAAATTTCTGTGTGCAGCTTTTTGTCAAAAAGGTGGTATCACATTCATTTCCCTTTTAGGTAAGGTGTTAGATAGTCAAGCCATTAATTTCGGGGTGCTATTTATGTAGTGCAAATACTTTTCTTGTAAATAATCTATGGATAATGTCCAGAAACTTTACAATAGGGACGTAAATAAAAATAATTTTATTATCTATTCTATGGATTGTGAAGTTTTAGTTTACCCAGGGAACCATTTTAAATTCAAATAATCTTTTCTTCCATCATATTGTTGCTTTTTGGACCGTTAAACCATGGACATCCGCTACCGAATTATTATCGATGATGAAAGACATGATCCCTGGATTCAGCTCTGGTCAGTTACTTCTTTATTCCTGATTCATGTTATTTCACCGTCGGAGGGTATCCAGCTTCCTGAGTAAATGTGAAGAATGAAAAAAATCAAGTATTGTTTGGCTATGATTAATTATTCGTCGCCAAAGGAACACCTGATTAGAAAGTGATCTGTTGAAATGGAATAAGTATTTAATTAGTAACATAATCCCGATCAAATACCGAAAATTGCATTGTATGATTGATATATATATATATATATATATATATATATATATATATATATATATATATATGTATGTATGTATGTATATATATGTGTGTGTGTGAGAGTGAGTGTGTGTATATATGTAAATTTATATATATGTATATATATATATATATATATATATATATATATATATATATATGTATGTATGTATGTATGTATGTATGTATGTATATACACACACTAGAGATCGGGCGCTACTCGTGGGACAGCTTGTACTTCATAATGAAATGCAAGTAATATACAGAAAAAATGTATTCAGATTATATTCACTCTAACATTCTTGTTTCTAAATAGGAAGAAAAAGAGATAACTTAATCAAAAGTATTCTCAGCTTGCTTTTGTTGCTTGTGAACAATTTACATTGAAAAAAAGGATCGCATTCCTGTTACCATACTTGACTTTGTAATCGGCGTAGATGAGTAAAAATTGAATTTACAAATAGATGGAATCCACCAGCGAGATTTGAATATTGTTATAGCTTCTCCTCACGGCTTTTCTTTTGGCGGACCGGACCTGATCAATACCCGGCGTTAATTACAGAGAAGCGAACGAAAAACAGAAAAAAAGAGATTCATGCCGGTTTTATTCAACCATGGAACGTCTCCTTTAAATTATGTATTGGCCTCGAGTCAAGATACTGGAAAGATTGGCGTGTAGTGAGTGTGACTATTTCTCTTTTTTCTTTTTTGTCTCATCAGCCTTTTCGCCAGCACCATCACCTATTGATGTTTAACAATCAATGCAGTTATTATTACTGTCTTGTCCTTGGGTGAGTGTAAATTAACACAGTATATCCACTGGTATAAGTGTGAATGTATTGGCTTAATTTACATTGCATCATCAAACTCTTTTTTCTTGTGCATAACTGAATATTTAAGGGCTGTTCAGTGTACATGATTTTTTTTCTGAAGAATTCAGGCTGATATTGTTATCTCTTTACTTTTCATACAATTCCGTATTGAAATGTAATGTAATAGAAAGTCTACAATTCTCGAAAGATTCATTTCCTAGGGTTGCAGAGGATGTATATTCTATTGAAATTCAGAATATTATAATATAATACTTCTTTTAAGATCTATTGTAATAATGAACTGTCTTATTTTTTCCCATTTGTTTCTCTGTCCATGATAATGGATTCTTCTTTTTCAAGTTAACTATTTTACTCATAAAAATACCCCCAGCCACTTTTGAAACGATGGACTGTTCTACATGAATGAACACAGGGGAACCTTAAAAAAAAACTCATACGAAATTGATCATACGTTTTCATATACTTGCACTGTTCAGTACTTGGACAAACTGCTTGTATTACTCGGCATCCAATGTCTGATGAGTGTTTAAATTCACACACTCACACACACACTCACACACACACTCACACACACATATATGCATGTATATATATATATATATATATATATATATATATATATATATGTCTGGATGTGTGTGTGTGTGTATGTATGTAGGTATAAGAGTTCGTTTGTTATTGTGTGTGTATGTGTATGTGTCGGTTAATATGTTTTCTGTTCCTTATATAAAAAAAACATCTTAAATAGTTTCCTACGGGAATAAGTAAGCACACAATAGATTGGAAATGGAGCAGTTTCCGCTGTAAGTTTTACCAACAATAGGTATATTCAAGTATTCTTTGCAGGTAGTAGTTAATGACTAAAAATAGAGTCTACATATTCCACTCCATGATTTTCAAAACAAACACAAAAGTAGAATTATACATATGGCTATTGCATACTTACCGAAACATATTTCAACCAGTCAAGACGTGTTTTGTCTGTCATCGTGACAATCGATGAATGTCTAAATGGAAATGGTTAGTTATCGCTCCACAGAGCTTCTGTACTGTTAAAAGTCATCTGTTGTCCTCGAGTCTATTGGGATTTCATCGTATAATTATCATTGAGGAACGCCCAAATTTCTGTTTAAAACTCTGTTATTATTTCATAACGATATTATAATCGGGTGCAAGGCGACAAAGAATGGAAATATGATTTTTACAAAAATAAGCTGAGATGTTACTAAATTTTAAAAAAAATGTCCTGCATAATAACGTAATTAGGTTGTTTTCTCTTCAGAATGTATTATGATAAATAAATGAATAACCCAAACAATCACTGACAACTTTATTTTTGGAATCTTGTTTAAAGTTTTCAAACGATTCCTTGCTTTTTGTGAACGTTACGTTTTTCGCTTTGCATATTGTTCTTAACAAAATGAAAATGGTCTACAATGTCTGCGGATAGATTTGGATTGAAACATATTTTTTTAAATTCAGACAAAGAGATGGCAACAATTGATTTAACAGCGTTGATCACAGTTTGTGTTGATTGAGGGATACTAGAATTCATTCAGAGCAGACAAAAACTATGAAACAGGTTCTAGAGAATACAAGACAAAATATCTTCAAAAACTTAATATATCTTAACGAAATTGAAAAAAAAAAAAATAATAAAAAACATGTTTGACGATATACACGGGTTAATGATAAAAAAATATTGTTAACAATTCAATATAGAATTTAGGTGGTAGAACCTGAAGCAAATTTCAAGGAGGGGTTGGAAACATGATATATATATATATATATGATAGAGAAGTACAGAGAGAGAGAGAGAAAGAGATAGAGAGAGACAATGGGGAAGGGTGAGTGATGGTGATATCGATGAATGACAAAACTATTTTAACCTAACGTAGCTGAATTATTGATCAATTGACCAACTTGCTCCATGTCGGATGGAGTTGTCCCACGGTATTTGGCTCGTTGGTTCCTCATTTTCAATGAGTAAGAGAATCACAATATCCTAAAAAAAAGATATGGGAAATGTGGAAGATTCAGCGTAAACAGTGTCACAATGCTTTCCAAGGGTTTGATATCGGCATGTGCATACGTAAGCCTGTATATTTTTCCTGTGCACTGATCCTTGTTGCCTTGTGGAATAATAATCTGTTCTCAAATTCTTAATTTTGGATTTTGTTCAAGGACTATTGGTGAATCTGTTCTATATATCTGAAGGTTAGATGTTTGTCTAAATCAAAGCTACAGTCTTTTGCCCACCACAAACTTCAATCTATTGCTACTTCTAACACTAAAGATAAAAAATCCAAGCAACTAATCGATTTTAACCTTTTATTGAAAACTGATGGCAGTACGTTTCCCCCTAAAAACATCCGTCATTTTCTTCTTGTCTTTTTTCTTTCTCCCTTTTTATTCGTATTCTGCGTTCGATAATCACTAGTCGTCGTAGTAGAACCGTCTAGACAGGAAGTGTCCGACTTAATTCCAACTTTCTTTCATTTTGTAAATGTCGGAAGTGTTAAGATCAATGATATGTCATTTGCAGCACGTCAAGCGTGCTTCCATGATTGTGTGTCCGTTGATTTTTACTGTCCCCAGTCAAAATTGTGCATCTTTGGAGCATTTATCCCCCCCCCCCATCATCACCACTTAAACACACTCACACACACACGCACAAAAAGGATTTCATTGAACATAAATAACTGACGTTGAATTTTTTTTGCTGTTGCTTTTTGACGTGTTTATAGAATTAGCTCCTAAAATTGGGCGACATAGTTGTCAGGTCTTCCTTCCGTTCAATGTCTCATGTTTTGACTGTTTCTTCCTGTCGTCTTCATAAGATTTATTTTTTCTGAAGCATTACACTTTTTATGGGTATTTTTTTTCTCCGGATATTCGTTGAGTTGTTGATGATGATGTTGACAATGGTGATGATGATGATTTTTTTTTCATAACATTGCTGGTTATTTTAGTTTCAATCTATGACACTAATTTGTACATGCTTTCGTATACATATATATACTGGGAGGCAGCACATAGTAAATACGATGACAAAAGTTCATAATATATATATATATATATATATATATATATATATATATATATATATATATATATATAATATATATATATATATATATATATATATATATATATATATATATATAAATATATATAAATATATATATATATATATATATATATATATAAATAAATATATATATAAATATATATATATATATATATATATATATATATATATATATATATATATATATATATATATATATATATATATATATATATATATATATGCAAGTGGCGTATGGGGGTTTTAACTTGTTTATCACAGATGAACAAAAAAGCAAAAATAAACCCTTTGGCACTATGTATGGAAGATGGTTCCGATTGTAAGCTGTAATGCTACACTTTCTGGCTCATTTGATGTTACAAATGGTGAACCAATGGTAAAATGATATGAGAAAAAAAGGTTGGGTCGGACACTATTATCAGTGGATAATAGTGTCGGACCCAAATTTGTGTGTGAGTGTGTGTGTGTACTTACTAGAAATAAGAGGAGCATAACGTTTACTGACCATATGAAACCTACCAGAATTACTTACACTTACAAATGTAACAAATCCTCATGAAGACTATCATAATAACAGAAACAAAGTTACTTATACGAACAAACACAATAACAAGAATAAAACCACTTGAAAAGACAACAACAACAAAAAAAGTCATCACAAGGACAATCCCTTGGCCACTCCTTAAGCTCCCATAAAGGAAGCCCTCAATAGAAATACCTTTCGTCACTCCTACACAGGGATCTATCCAACACATTCAGAGAACCAAACCCAACACAATGACTTTAGATAACTTTTCCATCAGCACACACACACACGCACACACACGCACACACACACACACATTCACATACACATACATTACCAAAAAAAGAAGAGAACTCGAAACCACTTCACAAGGAAGGGAGGCTGGAAAACATAATACCATCTTTAACAAGAATTTAAAAAAGACTTAGAGAACAGTTACCACACACTATTCGAATTTAAGACAACCCATTATACACACACATATATACATATATTGAAAGTCGTGTCTCTCAAACTAATAATATCGATAACTTTCCTTTCCCCCCCACTCACCCTTCTCACCTTCTTATTAAACTACTTAAACTTCATTTATTTTATTTCCTTCATTCTCTCTCTTTCCATCTCTCTTTCTATCGCATAATTTTATTTTCTCTATTCTAAATCCTCACTCTGTCTGTCCCACTTATCAGAGGCAGCTATCAACGGAATATGATCTTGAACTTAATAACCATCATTGAGTAATATTACTATAAATTGATGCAATCTCAAATAATGCGGGGCTTCAATTATGTACCTATCATAAAGCTATTGCTTATGCGTAATTAGTAGTTGTGTGAATTCAAGTTAATGAAAAATAGGAGGAACCTTCTTTTTTTTTTTCAATTTAGCACTAGGAGAGTACCCATTTCAAAGGTACATGTTTGCAAGGGACCGAGCTTTTTAGTATGTGGAGCTATCTGTCCTAAATATGATGTACAGAAGTACGGCCCCAAGGTTTTCAGATTATTTCTCTTACTTGAGATACTTCTAAAATGCAGAACTCAAAGATTATACTTAATAGAAACAATGATGGAATGACTATAATAATAATTTTTCAAAGTGTTTTTGTTAGATTACCCAGAAAACTTAAAAGTCATCATTCCACTGGCTTGTGTGCTGACTAAAAGATTTCAATACTGTATGCAATCTCAAATCGTAGGGTGATTGCAGTACATACACATATATTTTTAATAGCAGTCAGATGACTAATATTCAAACATTTGAGCAAAAAACATTGCCCCCCATTAGAATGTTCTGATATGAATTGGGGAGAAAGAAGACAAGAGAAAGCAAAATTATTCAGGAATGAATGTAAAACTAACCCTTGTATAAAGTTTTGTGTAACTACAAATTTATTGGTTCCTTTTCAAGTTCATTGTGATAAAACTAAATTTTGATTGAGTATCAATGTCAACAGAGAGATTTTGTGAATGCTTAGAGAATTTTAAACCATATTATTATTATGACACACATTCCGAATATTGGGTGCATTTCTGATAGATACAGTTATTTATCTGCTGGAAAATGGTTGTCTCATACACTCTTACGCGATGCAATACTAACGATACTTGATGTCAAATAGCTGTGGCCTTTAGTCATTCATGACTGAGCTTAGAAGGAATCAACCAAAAACATGTTTGATTTAATACACATAAATACACTTCTCTGTAAATGATAGAGTGAAATTCCAAAACGGACACAATGTTCCTGATTATGATGAAAACAGAAATTAATTTGATGGTGATATTTTACTCAGGTAATAACAGAAATTGCATCATGGTCCGTGGTCATCATTGACAAAAGCGGACGATGTGTATATTCATTTTGAGATATTTGTATGAGAATGTTTTAGAAGCTTTGTATTCCTGTAACAAGAAATGATATTGATATAAATATTCTTACTCCAATACAGCATATGGTCGTAATTTTGCTGCATAATTCACTGCATTTACTGGTGGATATTGGAAACAGAAACGGGATTCGATTGACCTGTGTTATCTTGATACGATTTCAATGCTATGATTCAATATCCTTCATGGCAATCATTTATTTATGGAGAAAGCAAATTCATTTTTTCCCTATGGTGATTGATTATTCCATGTGATTTTTTAAGATTTTCACAAGTGCTAACGCACAGTGACTGTCGCTTGGATAGTCTCAGTGAGTTGAAAGTAAACTATCATAATAAATACTAATACGAGATATAAAAACACAGGTGTAATCTTACGCATGGGCATTCATATGCGTGGGTGCACATGAGCTCACTAGCATACACACACACACGCACAGATTAACAGATTATTTAGATTGGTTGAATGCTACAGACATATAAACTTTGTTCCCCCTGTATCAAAGAGCAATCTTCACCTAACTTTAAGGAGCTGAATCTGCAAACTGATAAATGGAAAAGACATTTCTCGACTGCGATTAGAAATTATAACGCTACATTATTGTTAAGCAGCTCTTTTAACAACTGAACAAAAGTGAAATATCTTTTTTACCTACGAATTTATCTATTATATAAACAATCAAAAAATTACCGCAATCATCCTCAGTGAGAATATGATTGGAGGATTTTGGTCCTGCAGCAGACATCTTTGCTTCGATTATTTTTTTTTCTTTCTTTTTTTCACTCCAGCAGTCGATAGATTGTAAAATCTGGTATCATCCATACTCGTGAAAGTGATTACAGCAGAACAATCAGCCATTTTCAAAATCCAGAGATTATTTCGTTCAATGCTTAATGACGTTACGGTTAAATTCTGACGTTCAGCACATTTTTGTCACGACAAGCTCAATGCAAATGACTGAATGGTTGATATACGAATGACAAGCTTCCCCAGCAGCAGACAGAGTTCTACAACAAGTGTTGAAACTATGTACAGGTTTAATGAAAAGAAACTGGTGTTAAAAATTAGTAATAACTTGATTATCTATTTGATCAATTATATATAAACTAGTTTTATCTCTTACCATTTAATGGTAGATGTTGCCCGATGAATTACACTTCGAGGAAGGCATAAAGTGTTTTATACAGTTTCTAGAGACCTTTGTAGGAACCCTAGTTGCATTATGGCTATAGTGCACCCTGTAGTTGATACTGAGTTTTTAATTTGATACGGAACGCACTCCTCCCGGCCTACCCCAACAGGAATGAGTCACAGGCGTAAGGTTAGGCATTCCTGTGGGTCATTCATTCTAAGAGAGAGTTAATTCCTACCCACTTTCTAAGTACATAGGTCGATGGATAGATAATGAGAAAAACTTCTATAATAATGTTATTGTGATAACCCTACGAAGACCCATGTTTTATCTCTGCTATGGGCTGTGATAAATTATTTTCAGCTGTGAAACTAATGTGGTAAGAAGTCTCGCTAACCCAGCCATCTAATCAACACGCATGTACGTACACTAGTACTTTAGGATTGATTCAGGCATATCGACCTTGAAGTTTCTCGGTGAGGATCTCTATTTAATAAACTTGTGAATTGTCCTCGGAGTGACATTTGCTTTTTCAAGATTAAAAATAAAAGACGATGGAGCGATTTCGTGATCCATTCGTTGTTCGCTCCAGAGATAAGAAGACAATGCGTAAAAGAACATGGTGGAACGTTATGAGTTGGCTGAAAAATATTTACTGCAGGATGAAGTGAAAAGGTGAGAATCGATCGTAGCCAAGATGCTTAGGAGGTCGTTACACAAAAAATTGGCCGGTGCAACTCCATTAAAATAATCACAAGGCGGAAGAAAACGCACTCTTAAGATTGGATCATCTTTATTTATTTTACTGATCTCTTTATTTTCTTTTGATTTTTGATGGCGTATTTTTCATCTACTTATACGGACCGTTGCACATATATTACGAAGTCCATTTTGGAATTAATAATAGTATTATTTTGCTCTTATGTTTTATTCATCACTTTCAAAAAAATTGCTAATATTACGATTGCTTTTCTCTCGTGTTCTTCTGAGTTAATACAAATACTGGCCTTCTAATATTAAATTGGTAGCCATGAGAGACTTTCGGGAGAAGAGCCATCAACTGTTCCCTGAGGTGAACTGTTGTCATTATCTTTACTGTTTTAGGGTTGCTTTATCTAAGGTAAAAGTGCTCAATGCTTTCAAAAAGAGCAACAATAGATTGATATTTATAATTCTGTTTGCTGTTGCTTCACTCTGCAATCGCTATCGGAGGACGACAATTATCTTCCGATTGCTTATATATATATATATATATATATATATATATATATATGATTGTGTGCGTGTGTGTGTGTGTGTGTGTGTGTGTGTATACGTATGTGATAATAAATTATACAAAAACTTTTTGAAATGATCTCCCATCATTGCAGAGTTGATGTATCACCAAGCCAAGAAAACGTAAACAAAATAAAGGATTAAAGAAAAAAAATGGGGCTGCCATAGGAAATGAACCTGCCACCGATAGGGTGGCCGCTCCAACGTAGCAATGCTCTTACCATTGAGCTAAACAGCCACTGGTAATGTATCAGTTTTCCTACACAATGCAAATAGAATAAAAAAACTGAAGAAAAAAATTTATTCCATTCACGTGGTCATCATCGAAGTGATTCATTCGTTGTGTAATAACGGGTAATCATTTCAAATAAGAATTCCGATATTATAGTCAATGTGTGTAAATACTGTCAAACAATGTGGATGATTGAATGTATATATATATATATATATATATATATGGGGGGATGTATCAATCGATCGATTGATTGATTGAAACGACATTGGTCTGGCACTACATGCCCATTAGGATTAGAGAACACATCCTGGACCATTACAGGCTTTAGGCTTAGCGTCATTTCTAGTAACACAGCATTGGATTAGCATCAGCTCGAAAGCGGATTCTGAATGGTTGCATCATCTTGGTGCTTTTCGTGTTATGAATATGTTGGCCAATGCAACTGAAACTGTATGCAGGGTCCACCGTCTGTATTGGGTTCTTTCAGTCCCATTCCTTATCAGGGCATCTATGGATCTCAATGTCACCAAAATGCCATTGCTTGGCAGTTGATGGATTCTTGAAGACTTCAGATGTATTTTCTGTGGGGAGGGATGTATTTCAAAGAAATGTAATTCAAAGTTAGGTGACTGAAGTAGAAAGAATACGGAGGAAAACTTCCACTCCTTTTTGAATGGTCTTGCCAAACAGTCATGTGCCCGGGCAGAGTAACTCTAGGGATTATAGAATATCATCAATCGTTGCAGGCAGATAAGATGGAAGGAGCCAAAGGACACTGAGGTAGCAAAGTCTTAGCTGATGCCCAGTGCATTGGTAGGCACGATGGTTATAGGACGAGTGAAGTCGAGAACTATATCACAACGTTGCTATCATAAAGACCAAGGAAAATCCGTGCTGCTTGGCTATGGAGATGTGTCAGACCAGTGTCGAAGAGGAGTGGGTTGCTAGGATAGTTGTTCGTGATTATAGAGTTTCTCTATTGCAACATATACATCGGCTGCATTGTCGTTGGGCATTTCCTGAATTCACCGGATCCCGAGATCTTTGGCATCGCCGCCCCTGTATCCTATTAAATCGTCTAAATAATCAGGCAATATTCTTTGCAGGTCTTAATTTTTCATATGATGTCTGGGTCTAGGTTGAGACAAATGTTTCCAACATTTTTTAACACAAACTTTTTGTTGAATAACATATTATCATCAAGTGTCTAGTATCAAAGTCTTGACCCAGAGCTCTCCGTTATCACATACCATTGTTCAGTTAAACTGTGTTTCACATCATAAGTAAGATTCAGGTTTCCATTCAGTGGCTGATGGAAGGAATTTCCAAGAGTTGAAACAAAAACAGAAATGAGCAAGGGTGGAAATAATAACAGCGTAAGAGCAGACAGTACGAATGGAAATTGTTGCATGTGTCAAGCAGTTGGAGAATGATAGTTCGAAATTCAGAGGTTGGATAAAGGGTAACTCTGCATTGCAGATCCATAAATGCATGCCTTTGTAAAAGAAGGATCATTGTCAAAACTGATCAGTCGGCCTTATTGTCCATGAAAATATAATCCGTTCCTGTACATCATACAAATGAGGGAATTTGTTACGGTAGATTTGTGCGTATACAGTTCGTCCAGTCTTGGGGAAATTGTAATACGAAATCCCATTTGAATCTTATCAAATGCAGAGTAGTTCTTGCGTAAAGCAGTGGTTTCAGAGTATTAGGTTTCATTACTTCTCTTTCGATTCTAGGTTACCACCATTTTCCGGGTATTTTGATCCGTCAGCAAGATATTTCGACAATATCTATATATTCCATTACCCATGCCTTTCCTAACAGCTAAATTGCCTCATAGTTATATATCTTCCCCTTAGAAAGTTCCCCTATGAAAAAGTGACTTCTGTCTGGCCATGAT
Organism: Thysanoteuthis rhombus; assembly: GCA_963457665.1. NCBI lineage: Eukaryota > Metazoa > Mollusca > Cephalopoda > Oegopsida > Thysanoteuthidae > Thysanoteuthis > Thysanoteuthis major. The sequence continues at coordinate 54,220,364 of OY735199.1, read as the reverse complement.
TTGTTTAGCTACGATCATCATATTTTTGGAATTCGATGAATGATAACTATTTCCCATCGGTAGTCGAGTAATGTATAAGTTAAGTGAAGGGAAAATAAATGTTTAATCCCACTCCGATATTGAGATTGAGCTTTACAATTTGCTTAAATTTCGGAGCAGATGTACAGCAGTTGATTGATTGTGTAAGTGAGAGGTGAGCAAATTTCAAAGCTGCTCTAAAAATTACTCTAACATCGCACAATAAATAATGCAAGGAAATCTTGCGTTAATCTAATAGAATACAATCCAGAAGTTCATAAGTGCATATGCCCTAAACATGTTGGAAGATTCTGACAAGCCATAGCTTAGAAACTAGTTATGATACTTATCACGAAACTAGCATTCAATTCTTAAGCTCAGAAGACAATGATGTGTTTGCATGAAAATGAATCTTTAACAGTGATTTTGAATGCGCGCAGTGCACGCCCAGCAAGATGACAATTGAATATATTTGGTGGGTACAATACGAAATCCCCCGTGAAGTACGAAAATGTGTTCTGTGACTCAGAATTGCATTGTCCTAACTTACTATTTCATAATCATACATGATAGCTAATTGATAACTACACAATACTATTAGTCATTAATTTTACTAATTATTCTGTAGTAACCAATTCATTAGTCATTTGGTTCGTGAGGTATATAAATGGTGCGGTAATTGTGTTATGGTTACAAAATTTCACGTAATAAAAGAAATTAGAATTTCGTGAGAACTTGGATTTTTTATTCTATTGGGAACGTGATTTTTAGAGTCGGTAATTAACTTGAGAAATAGTGTAGTGGGATACAGAAGTTGGGCAAACGGGACAGTTATGACCTGTCTGTTTGAGCCTTTATTCAGATGTAGCATAATTTGCATGTAGAGATCTGACACTCGGTGATGCTGCTCGTAAGACCGTTTTAGGACCCATTGACTCATACGTTAATACTCTGTCAAAATTGGTTCCGTTATATTTGGATTAATTTTATCAAAATTATAGTGAGAATGAGCTCGTTTCTTATCAGTGTGAGTGAGTCATTGAGCAGAAAAGGTTAACAGTTGAACATATTTGTCAGACAACAAAACAAAGTTTGGCACGTCATTCACATCAATTCAACCAGCTCTTGTGAGTTTAAATCTGAGGGTTGTAGCTAATCTCTAGGAAAGATTATTGAAAACAGTGAAAGATTTGAATACTTTTTTGTCAGTATTCAATTTGCCGGCTGATAATGTATCTGAGATAATCTTCCATGTTTAGTGAAAAAACACCAGATTTTTCATTCCTGATTTTTTCTTTATATGGCTAAAATACTTGGAAAGAATATTCAACACAGATCATTTCCTTAGCACAGCTTCAGGAGCGTTAACTCCAGAGTTCAGGAGGTTTATGTATGACACACTTTCATTTTATTGAGTTTTAACTGCAATTTCAGTATATTTGAACATGCACTGTTAGATTTCTCTCTCTCCCTCTCTCTCTCTCTTTATATATATATATATATATATATATATATATATATATATATATATATATATATATATATATATATATATATATATGTGTGTGTGTGTGTGTGTGTGTGTGAAAAGGGGTATATTTATGCAGATATGTGTGCGTAGACAAATGGAAATATATATATATATATATATGTGTGTGTGTGTGTGTGTATATATACGTATGTATGTATGTGTGTGTAAAATTTCATGTATTTGTAAAAAATTATTTGCATATATATGTATACATTCATGTATACATGTCAATATGTATACATGTATGTAAAGAAAATTTGTCATATGAGAGTATATATTTGTGATATTGTGTTCCAAAGTGTATGAAGCGTGTCAACATTGACTCAATATTATCTCTCTTTCCCTTGCTCTCTCTCTCTCTCTCTCTCTCTCTCTTCCTCTCTCCATATATATATATATGGGATCACGATTTATAAATAATACAAAAACTCGGTTAGCCTTTTGTTAATGATTATTCCTATTTCTTTTCACACTTTCTTCTCAAAAACTCATTTACAATCAGCGCTACATTGGCGTAACGATAAGGGAACATGGAAAATGACTTCCTGGTTGCTTTCAAAGCGTGATTCCGTTAAATAAACTATTCCAAAACATTCGTTCCACTTGATTTACATTCTACTTGCCGAGCCACTAAACGGCCATACGAATCATTAATCTCATCGCTTGGCTTCCTGGGACGCTTGAGTTGCCGAAACTGGATGCTAGAAAACAGACTGGATCTATATTTTATTCTTAGTAAATACCGTTTAATTTACATTGCTTCGTCAATTGTTAACTCCTTTGAGTTTATATTTTACGTCTCTCTCTCTGTCTTTCTCTCTTCCTCCTCTCCCACACACTCTCTTATGATCTATTTCCCTTTGCCAGAGGCATTGCTAGGTATTTGATGGTTTGGAGAGTTTGAGAAGCTTCCTCCAACATTTATCACGATGTGTCAGTGGGTAGAGTGTAGGCGAACATCAATTTATAAAGCATTTGGAACCTGAAAAGGCATTGTCAGATTGGTCTAGCTATATCTCTGTTTGTTTACCTCTGTATTCCGTTGCACGTGCCATTTTTTCTATTTGCTTTTGTGTATGTGTTGCCTTTGTCTTTTGTCAATCTCAAGTGTGATCTCTAGAGTTGACTTTGCTTTCCAACTGTAACTTAAACCACGAGAACGATCCTCACCATAATGAGGGGTGTGAACATATGCAAAATCTATGCCATGATTCAAACTATCTGAACATTAGACATAGGCTGTCTGACTGATTGACAAGTCTCAGTAATTAACAGAAATTCAACTTAGATGCATAAAGACTTGTTTCATTGTAATGAATTAATGCATCAATACGATATATATATATATATATGTATATATATGTATACATATATATACATGTATATATATATATATATATATATATATATATACATATACATACATATACGTACATACATACACACACACACACACACACACACACACACACATATATATATATATATATATATATATATGTGTGTGTGTGTATATTGCAGCAATCATCTTCACTCAGAATAAAAATTAGTGTGGTGAGTGACTTTGCTGCAGTCACACCTGATTCCCTTTTTTTATGAGTGTTTGGTTATTTAGAATGTATTAAAACAGTAATATTCATGCATATGCATTGGATGTTGGATATGGATATTTTTTTTCAAATCGGTTAAGTTGTATCAATCTACAAAAGAGAAAAAATGTATTAGTTTTGGTTCATATCTAAGTGTTAGCTAAAACAAAACAAAACATCAGAATTTACAGTATCTTTTTCTAATATATCCACTTTTGCACACTTATGAAAAGGTATACCATCATTACGTCAGCCAATCTTCATTTAATCAGTAGAGATACATTTTATTCTTCTTCTATTTGATAAATCATTCTAACCTGCAGGAAAAGACATCTGTATGATTCTAAAATAGATGCCAGACATGAAATAAGAAGCAGAAACATGTAAATAAAACGAAGTTTAATTTCAATGACTGACATTCACGGCTGGAAGGCTCTCTATATCTGCAGAATTGAAGCAACATTTTGTTCCAGTGAATGGTAGAGCTAAGCTGACTTGACCCCAGATTTATTGAGGTTTAGGGTTTTTATCATATTTGATTTATTATAAATTGTTTGACAGGAAGATATGAGAAAGAGGTTTTTATTTAAATAACTGCTTAGAATGGTGCAAGAATTCCTCCAACGATGATCCTATTATGTTAAATTTATACGAAAGGCATAAGAATGATCTTATATATGGATAAGGTTTTCAGCTGGGTGAATATCAAACATTCAATATCTATGCTTATCATACTCACAGATGATGTTATTTAACTATGACTATTATCAAAATTAGTTCGTACCTATCACTCGATTCAAAATGAATTAGAAATTCATTATAATTTGGATCAATATCTTATTATTGTGTTATAATATGAAATTGTTTATACTACTGAATTTATAAACATAATTAATTTACAATAATGAATAAGAGTCTATTACAATGGATGTAAATCGATCCAGCTTTTATACCTATTGCTTACTGATATCAGTCAGTCATTGCTATTTAAAACACCATATCTGTGCATATCAAGTCTCTCTGCTCAGCATAGATGTCGGTACTAGTTCTTTGTAAAAGCGATTTTCTCCTGCAAACAGCATATGGGGTATCTTTTCACGCAGTAGCAGCAAGCTACCACAATGCAATTTTGCATACTACAGATTTGCCTAAAATGAACATTCTTTTGAAATCCAAACTGACGAAAAGCGAAGGTGAAACACTGAATGACTTCCGGTATTTGCCATTTTTTTGTGCATCATTTTCAACGATGATTCACAATTTTGCCTTGTAGATTGTGGCATAGTATTTGTTACATACCGTTTGAAGGGCTTCATCAAGTAGAAATTCGGGAGTATTAATGTTGGTTATAAGTGAACTTTCGTCATGAATAAAGGTTACAAACTTAGACAAAACTATACGTGTATGTATAAGCATGTTTATATTTATATATTGAGAGTATGTTAATGAATATGTGCCTTTCAACGTCGTTCTCAATAATACGAAACTTGTTTCTTTGCAATAAATGGTTGCGGCAGAAGTTTTAGTATTTATCGAAGACAGACCTAAACCTGAGTCAAAACTTTAGTGCATGAGCTGGCCTAATATTTTTTGCAAGACGAACCCATCTTTTAAATACCTAATGAGATACCCATATCATGAAAGGACCATTGGCAGTCATCACGACAGTGTCAAGTTCAACTTGCACTGAGTGGTACACACATTTTTCCAGTTCATGCTAAAATCTGTTAATACTTTCCAGTGCGTGTGATCGACTATCATTTAGTTGAATATATACAGAAGCTTCGTATACATATGTACATTGAATATACCTAAGGCGAAGACCATCTTGACAAAATGGCGCTACCTGATACTTGATAATGCCTTTCCATTATCATAAATGTCTATATTCTCCCTGTTTCTTTCCTTGATGTACATACACACACAGGAAAAAAAAACATAAGAACAAATCCGTAAACGAAGACATTTTCTTAATTTAATTGATTGTTCCAACAGTGTTCATCTTTTCTTTCACTGTTTGTCATAGTTTTAGCAGGAAGTACGTCCTGCTAACTAGATTAGAAGATATTTTTCCACGTTGTGATGCTTTTTGCTACTCTTTGCGTACTTAGCCCTCCGTGTATCTTGTATAGACAGTATCATTATCAGATATAATCACATTGGGGAACCTTTGAATTGAGAGAGCAGCAAAGGAAAATTAATTTGTTTTTTCCACGACGCATGACTAAAAATAACGACTGTAACTTGTTTGGCCATTTCAACCTTGAAATAAAACTGGTCAATCTTTTTTCTTTTTCTGTGTAAAATTAATATCAGGTTCAGATATGTTTTCTGAAATACAATCAAATGGATTTGTTCTGTAATCCAGCAATATGTTCTTTCTTTCTATTATAGGCGAGAAAAGAAAAGTAAAAAACAAAACAAAGCATTTCTTTCGAAATGTATTTCAACACTATAAAAAAAATACTGTGCGTATATTTCCTCTCCCTAGTACTTCAAATTAAGAAAAATAATAATCGTGGAAATAGTTTTCCTGAACACAACTCATCACTACCATAAGTGTAGATTGGATGAGTTTTCAATGAGTATTTTTGATGTGTTGGAACTGTTCGAAACGCTGACTTGACAACATTATCATTTTAATCATATGGTATAAGGAAAGGTATCATGGCAGGAGAATGATTGTTGAGACCTATCCATCACAACCATCTTGATTGCTTGCTGTGAAGAATATGCAGCGAAATCACGGGTTAACTTTTTCCAAGAAATGATTTTCCTGTCTCAGTGCTCCATACAAAACTATATACTGAAGGCAGCTTAGATCAGTAACAATTTAATCCAAATCGATATTTCTTTTAAAGTAAAATCTAGGAATAGAATAGAATAGGATCTAGTCACGATTTTGGATTCTCCTAATTTAGCTATAACCCAACGCCAGTGATTATGTTAGTGAAGGTTTTTTTTCAGTATCGAGGAAAGAAAGAAAATATTTTGACGCTAATCGATTTTCGTTTCTGCAAGTAGCTTCAATTTTTTTTTCTTATAATACAGATGGTCGATGCAAAAATGTTGCAGTTGGAGAGAAAAGCATGGAATTGGCAAAAGTATTCTTTGATAGGTACGAATCATTTCAAGACATGGAGATATTCTCAAAACCTTTGTCCTCAACATCAGTTTCTATGGAATTTATTTAAAAAAAAACAAAAACAAAAGACAAACAGAAAAAAAAAAATCCGTCTTTTTTAAATTTATACGAAAGGTATCTCAACAGTTTGCGCTAGTATCGATTATGCTCATCGGTGTAAAGGGTTTACCACTGCTTGACCCTGGGAAAGGTATAATAATCAAAGATTGCCCACAGAAACATTATCACAGACATATGAATTAATAACTGATGAATTCACACAACAATACAAACAATGTACAAACAATCACCAAAATTCAATCACTTTTACCTGACCCTGCGGCAGCCATCTCTTCCACGGAATGTCATTTGAAACCATTGAGAACATACGGAGATATTGTGGAGAGACATGAGTGAATGCAGAAGTGTGTGGAGAACAAACCTGAAACGAATAAAAACATATCCCAAGAACAAATTCCTGGATCCACCACAAGTTTTAATTACATTTACCTTGATATTTGCCTTCTCTCCCACGAAATCATGCAATTATTTCTCATTTTTTTTGGAACTTCTGGAGATATTGTGTTTACTGATAGGTGCGTACAAAAGCGAACACATATCTCTCATTTGAAAAACGTTGTCAGGATCCGCCATGAAATTTAATCGTTCTTTCTTCACTCTTTGACCCACTTTTCTCTAAATACAATTGAATTTTTTGGAGAATGTTCAGAGATATTGTATGGGTAGACAATGACAAATACGGAAAGGAATAGAATATTAAAACAGGTAAAAAATGAATCACAGAATCTGCTACCAAATTTGATAATTAATTCCTCCGATGTGCCTTACCAATCCGAGAAATTTCACAGAGATTCATTATTGACTCTTAGAAATACTGCATAAAGAGACAGGTGCAGATATTCATGAGTGTCATGTGTATATGGGGTGTGTTTAGAGATTTACCAACATGCGTGCGTGTGTGTGTATATATATATATATATATATATATATATATATATATATATATATATATATATATATATATATATATATATATTAGAAAGCTTTAATGCTTTAAAGACGAAACATTGAAAGAACTTTTCAATGGATTTTTAAGGTCACTTCAGTCACCCATTACCAAACATCAGCCAAAACAATTTATGTAATCAAATAAAAAAAAGTTCCTTCCCTTTGTTTCTTCATACTTTGTTACTATTGTACAATTTACAAATCGTCCCTTGTTGAGATAATCAATTGTTTATCATGTAATTTTTTCGAGGATTCTAAAAACAAAAAGTTATATTAAATGGCACACCAGTAGTGCTGATCACCACCTGCCTACATTATATTTTTTGTTGTTTTTTTTTCCATACTTGTAGTTCTTCATTTTTTATGAGTTTCTCTGTGTATTGCATACTGATGCTATATTTTACTATGTATTTATTTTTTGGAACAAGGCTAACTTACGTCGGTTATTCTAAAAATGTTTTTTTTTTATTATCAATAAGTATAACAGCAGAAATGACTTGCTCTTCGTGTCATTTTTATTGATGCTCACCAAAGTAAACATCAAACTATGTGTGTTGGTTTTAAGTTTAGATTACAATAAACCATCTTATGATATCATCTTTGCGAAAACAAATTACTCCAAAAAAAAACTCCACATGGATTATCTACCATCATATTTAACCAAGGAATTCGATGATTCTTTGCCACTAAGTTTGAAGTTCATTTCCCCACATCGTATAACATCAAGCTTCCATTAAAATGTTATTTCAAACATCTTTAATGATAAAATGAATTATATAAATATAATATATATATATATATATATATATATATATATATATATATATATATATAGAGAGAGAGAGAGAGAGAGAGAGAGATAGATACATAGATACATAGATACATAGATAGATATATGATGGTATGAACGAAATCACAAGTATCTCCTCAATGGGTGATTCCATTAATACACTTGAACAATTTGTTACATGGTAATCAATATTCGATCCCTCACTCTACCCCAACTATCTATCAGTCAAACAAATGGGCCGCAAACAAATGTTTCCCCCTTTCCCTGGTTCCTATGAATACAATGATCTTTCACACTGAGAGAGACTGGACCCATCTGTTTTGGTTATTTAATTGCCCTAACATTAATACAATTTTATATATTTTGATGTATACTTCTCATTTATTCTCTCTTTTTACTTTTGCTCAGACATTCTTTAATTTTCCTCATCCATTGTTTCTTCAACATTCATTGTTTCTTATTTACTTCTGAATGGGGACTTAAATTATTGTAGAATTTACTTTTTTCATGGAATTGGTACATTTGATTGTATATCAAATTGAAAAAAAAAACCTCGGAAACAAGTTTACAACAACAGACTCTAGAGGCTACAATAAAGCGAGCACCTTTTTCATCATTTCAAGTATCCTATACATAATTAGTAACTTTTCATATTTTTCGTCTATTTCAAGTCGTAGTTTTTCATATAAAACTGTTATTAAATATAATATTGTGTGGTTTGTGATGGAGTTCCTATTGATCCTGAGTCAGACAATATCCTTTGAAAATATATATATATACATATATATATATATATATATATATATATGTATATATATATATATATATATATATATATATATATATATATATATATATATATATATCACATATAATTACTATATTATTTGCTGCTCCATCAATCAAGACAATAAAATGTTTATTCTAAATTTCCGAGAGATCTTCTAATATTTGAGGATTTTCAGCGCTCGACTCATTTTTTTCAGGATGTTGTAAGCATTTTACCTGTTTGATATTTCGTTCACAAATCCGAGGATTTTTCTTTCAATCAGAAAGAAAAACACTGATTCTATCATCCAATATTTATTCAACATGGATGAAGTGAAAACATCCAATCCTCTTTTCAATGTCATTTAAACATTGACTTTAATTCAAACACTATGGTCCTCTATACGTCTGACCTTTTGTGAGGAGTTTCCTTAACTTGTTAACTACCTTATTTGTCACAAGTTCAATTCCTGCAGCAACCTTCTCTTTTTTTCCTGTTTATTTAATTTGGACTGTGTAGGCCATTGGATATATTCACAGTGTGATAACAGGAGATCATTTCAAAGATTCAAATTAATATAACACTTCTGTCGGGCTACATGTCTATCTCTTCATCTTAATTCTCCCTTCTTGTTCTTATTCTTGTTTTTCTTCATACATACATACATATATATCTATATCTATCTATCTATCTATCTATCTATATATATATATATATATATATATATATATATATATATATATATATATATATATATATATATATATGTGTGTGTGTGTGTGTGTGTGTGTGTATATTTATGCTAAGTCAATAAATCTACACCATAATGAGGGCAAACTATGGTAAACCAGGCTACTTGATATGTTTTTCCTACTAAGATTGCATTAGCTTATTGCGAAATTTAATTCATTGAAACACAAATATGACAAAAGTTACGATGGTAAAAATGAGTCGTTTGAATTTGAAAAAAAACGTCATTTTGTGTTTATTGTAAAACCATTTAAGCAGTCTGGAATAAGTGGTAAAATTTCCTCCGTAACTGCGTATCGCCGGTAATCTGATTGAACAAGTTAGCTCTCTTATCAGAAATTGCAGATGTGAAGAATACATTATCATTTTTGAGAAATGTAAAATTTGTAATGATGCAGGACAATTTATTTCAGTATATAGTAAAATCCTATAATTATACTTCTCAATCTATAGAAAAAGTGGAAACATGTGTAAGTGGACCTTAATGATGCACTTTAATATGATACAAGATGGCAAGAATGAGAAAAGAATGACAATATCAATGACGTGTTTTAAGCGTCAGTTATTTTGCAGGCTCTTTGTTTTTGCGTCTGCCTAAATTGTATATAATAATTAAGTACACAATGCCGACCCATTGTCATAAGTAAGATGTTCCATCCTTAGACAGAACTGGGGCTTTATTCTTTTGGCCCTGAGCCAGATTAAGAAAATCTAAAAAAAGATATTGGTATCTCATCGGAGACTATTATTCCGAAGGTTTGACCTTGGTTTAAAGTAACCTAAGCATCAGAAAATCATTCCAATAGAAGAAGCTGGAGCAATAAATTTAATTCAATTTGAGCATTCCCGGAACTACAAACCTGAACATGCTCTGTTGCGCTGAGTCTCTGGATGTTTGCATGGTTCGAAATACTGGGTATTGGGGTGTTGTGGAGAGTAAAATAAGGTTTGCACAGTCATGATATCAGCTCGCTCCAAAATAAGCGCTGAACACGATTTTCACTTTTCCACTTCTACGTGAAACCGAACACGTAGCGTAAAGCGAACCTTCAGAAAGCATGGGATATTTATCAGTCACACGTCTAATTCTCTTATTGTTTCCAGGCTTGTTTATCCCTCGACATAATGGTCTTTTCTATTTCCCTAGACTTTATTTTATATTTTCTACCCTAAAAGGATACAAATCGATGCATTGAAAAACAAAAACAAAAAACAACAACACTGAGTCCATTAAAAACTACAAGTTGACAAGCATTGTGTCATTGGAAATCACCGTTGGCCAGCTGTGATGGATATTGCATCTTATATTGTTCACTAATTGAAGAGGAGATACAACGGCTTGGCACGACTGAATAGATGGACAATGTTTCCACTCTTCAGCTGGAACGTGTTATATTCATTTGCACAATGAGAGCGGTGAAAAATGGCAAAAAAAAGTGGGAACGAAATTTTGGAGTGGGTTGGCTTTGTTTCCAATGAAGCAACGTGAGAAGCCCGATACGGCTTCTTTTGATTCGATTTACCCGGCACTATTTTTTCGACTATTGTTTTTTTAAACATTTGCACGTTTTTTTTTTCTCTCCAGTTTTTGTATTTACCTTCATATTAAACCCATTTTAGCTCTTATTATCACCAGTTATTGTTCCTCTTCTGAGTATTTTCTTCCTGAATTTCTCTCTTTCATTCATTCCTTTTTTTTCCCTTGTTTCCTTTTATTCCTTTTTTTTTTTCACTTTTTTTGGGCTCTTTCTTTTCTTAATAATTCCGTGCATTCTTTCTTTCTCAAGTTCCTTTGTTTATTTTTGTTTTTGTGGTCGATATTCAAGTACCTTACGTTTTCATTTATATAACTTTCGCCCTCCTAGCTTTCTTGCAATCATTCTTATTTACAAGTCTACATTTGCAAATTCTTCTTCATTTTTTCCCTTCATTTAAATAAAGTTATATCTTTTTTCCACCCTCAAATTTCTTTGTGAATTTTAAATTGTCTTCTTCATCTTTCTTGTAGCTTGTGGAAGCGTTTGAAGGATCTCTCTCTCTCTCTCTCTCTCTCTCTCTCTCTCTCTCTCTCTCTCTCTCTCTCTCTCTCTCTCTCTCTCTCTCTGGATCTGGTTTTAACTGATGGCATAAATATAACAATTCAACCATGCACATGCATACGCATACACTCACACATAAATAGATAGATAGATAGAAAGATAGATAGAAATAGAGATAGATGTGTCCTAATTTATTTCATTTTGATGATATCAATCTATTTCATTCTCTTTGTACTTATTTCATACAGGTAATCACTTTCGTTAATCTATCTATCTATCTATCTATCTATCTATCTATCTATCCATCTACCTATCTATCTATCTATCTATCTATCTATCTATCTATCTATCTATATATATATATATATATATATATATATATATATATATATATATATAACTATTTGTGTTGTATTAATCTCTCTGTCTTTCTGAACTCATGTTTCTATTCATCCAAAGATTGCTTCATTCTCTCCCCTAATTTCTTCTGCTCTATATTTATTTGGCATTTTTTTCCATTTATTCCCACTTACCATGTTTACTTTTTTCCACTTTTTCCCTGTAGTAATTTGATTATTGTCAATTTGTTCTTTTCCCATTGACTCTGCTTATTGCTTCATTTTCAATTGACAAGTTTCCCCGCATATTCACCAATACTTTCCATGCCTTGTTAGGAAGTGCTCTTTTCAATTCCTTATTCTTTGTCTCTTCTTTACTTTGCTCGAATTCCTTTTTGCCTTCAGTAGTTTCAGAGATTTTTCCGTGCAGCGCCCATATTCCTAACTTTGCATGTATTCCATTTTTATTTTTTTGTATCCATTCATTATGAGTGAAGGACGCGGAAGAGAAACAAAAAATGACGGAAGAACGAAACAGAAATATACGAAATGTTACCGAGGATGGCAGGAGCGTCAGGAAAATAAAATAATTGATTTTAACAAAATCATAATGAAACGGGATTTCAGCAAGGGGAGATAATTTTGAATTACTTTACCACTCCACTGATGTATCTGTGCATAAAAATGGTGGATACAACTTGAATAAGCGCTTGAATCTGTTTTTATAGATAATAACTGCTAATTAATTATAAACAATAGTCGGAATCAGGCCCAGTAGTTGGAATTTTCAACTACGTCATTTGAAAGGCATGAATGACCATTTGACCTTAATAAGAGTTCATACATTTGAACTAAGGGGGGGGGCAGGGGTAATAAGTACGTGTTTAACTTACATAACTGCACCTTCGAAGGAAATTATTTCATTAAAATGCAAATATGATAAAAGGGAGACTTCCTTTCGATGGGTCGTTTAAGCCTAGAATATTGAACAATGATTCATTTCCTATATTTGCATATGTTTGTTCACGTGTTGTTTTGTGTGTTCCACAGCTCCAGGCCATACCATTTTATCTACAGACTTGATAATTGGTATCAATACTCCTCTACCCCATTCTACAATTGTTTTTTTCTTCTTTATTCTTAAAAAGTCTGTTCTTGTTTTTTGTTATTATAACTCTTCGGTCTTTCAGGGAAAAAAAAGTTAACAGCCTACCAAAAAAGCGGGGATAGCTGATGCAATCAGATTTGTAAATATTCTTGCTAGTAGGTACAGATTTGATAGATATATTACCTTAATTGAAAAATATACAGTTTTGAACAAGACAACAGAATTTAGTGATAGAAAACGTATTCGAATAAAAAGGAATATCTTAGGAATATAACAATTTCATGAAATCATCAGTCATATTAGTTTTCATTTGTTTTTCTTCTCTCTGACTACTTTCGGATTTGTTGAAGTTTGTTTTGTCATTTTGCAGGTTTCTTTTTTCCTCTGCCTCAATTGCAAAGAATTTCAGTGTACTTAGTAGTGTCACTTATAATTCTAAAATTACCGCTAAACACATTTGTCATATCCAGGCAGATGTTTGAAATGTAGCAGATGTACTGTTTAATGTCACTTCTGATAAACATAGTGTGCTATCATTAACTGCACACGACATAATCGAATGGGTGCTCGTTCATCAAAATGAAAAAGTTACTTACCAGGTTGAAAAAAACGCTATTCATGTAAAACTTACCGTGCTTACAAACCGTACGACCGAAACTTTGATGAGAACTCAGTGGACTGTTTTTTTCCTCCCAAAAAGACAACGAGGGTGCTATCAAGTGGTGGAAACAAACATTAAAATCCCTGATTCAATCTGCACATATGTCTAACTAGCCCCGGTTCCCCTCCATATTAAATCATACTTTAGTCCAGATTTACTAGGTTCAATCAAAACACATTGCAATGGGATTTATGTTTACTTACAAACACTCAACCTACCCCAGAGGCCCTCCTCCCACAAGCTAACTGCATTACCTAGAATATCTCACAATAATAATTATCATTTTTCTTTTTCTTCTTCTTCTTCTTATCATCCTCATCATCATCGTCGTCGTCGTCGTCGTCGTCATCATCATCATCATCATCATTTTTATTATTATTGTTATTATCATTATTATTATTATTATTATTATTATTATTATTATTATTATTATTATTATTTGGAGGCTCTCACCTACTATAAAGAGGTATAGAGTCTCTGCAATAGCCTTGCATTCTGAACCCTATCGCTGATTCCAACAATTGAGGCTTGATGACTCACAGAAATGGCATTGTAGGAATCAGCTAGAACATTAAACAGGATTTTAGAGATTAGAAAAGAATTATTGTTATTCCGTCTGGAGGGATAACGTCCAGCATCTAGTGTACATGCATGATATATACAACTACTACTTACGACCTCCAACATTGACAATCAGGCAACTGGGATGATGATGATGATGATGATGATGATGCAAAGAAGAGGAAGAAAAAGAAAGAATGTTCACCATATGGTAGATTTTGAGTCTGCAGGAATACTGTATGTGATAAGAATTGGCGTAGACTTGCTGCCACTCAATCCCGTGCAATAAGCACCTGACACCTTATGTGAGCATGCAAATGCACGGAATCATAATAGTCTTAGCAAAACTCAATAAGTTACTTTTAGCAAACATGTTTTTCGTTAGCCTTACAGGTTCTTCATTGGGGTGTGATGTCGCATATCAATCAATTCCTTTAGAAGAACTCTTCTTTTTGCCACAATCTTATCTTACTTTTATTCCGAACCTCACAATGCTTGTATATTTCTTTTTTTTTTCCCCCTGAGCGTTTTCTACGTTCTTTTCCCTCGAATACAAACCCGGATCCGTTTTTCTCTCAGAATGCCCCACCTCTGTTTACCATATCAACATTAAAAAGAAGACAAAAAAAAAGACCTCTGCTAATTTCTCAGTATTCTTTTCCCCGAGTCATTAGATCAGCCAAAAAAATGATCTGTTTGGTTTTTGTTTTGTTTTGTTTTGTTTGTTTTTTCTTCTTCTTCCAGTAATTCTTCCCAAATCTTGCTCTTTTTTATGTATTTTGGAGAATCAAATAAGCTTCAGATGATTCCTTGCAACCCGAAATCCGGCACAATTGCGGATTCGAGATCTAATTCAATTTTAAAACGATCCAAACAAAACTTTCTTATATGTGTTATCTCAGAACTCTCTCTATCCCTCTCTCTCTCTCTCTCTCTCTCTTTCTTTCTCTTTCCGTCTGTATTT
Organism: Thysanoteuthis rhombus; assembly: GCA_963457665.1. Taxonomy (NCBI): domain Eukaryota; kingdom Metazoa; phylum Mollusca; class Cephalopoda; order Oegopsida; family Thysanoteuthidae; genus Thysanoteuthis; species Thysanoteuthis major. Next base: position 54,205,093 of record OY735199.1, on the reverse strand, counting down.
TAATATCCGAAAGTCAAAATTAAATCATGTTATCGATACTTATAACTTCAAATTTTCAATCCTTAATTGATGAGGAGATGAACAATACTTGTCTTGAATGAAATGAAGAATTTTCTCACCTCATTCTGGGAAATATCTTATCCATAACAATCTAAAACCTGTAAACGAGAAAAACAGAAGAAAATGATCATCTGAGTAACACAATTTTTACTTCAAATAATTATTCTGGCATATGCTGTCATTGAGAATTAAGTGAATACAAGTTTGTATAGAGGAAACTGATATCAAGTGATATGAACAAATATACATCTTTGAAAGACTCTATGTCTGTTTTTTTTGTGTTCAAGTTCAACTTTTAAGAACAAGAAAACTGCACCAGTCTTAAAGAAATATGCCTTTCCGATGGTCAGCTATCGAGCTGAAGCGTTGAACATCATAGAGTTCATTAAAAGATTCAAATGGCAATGGAATTGTCATGCTACAAGAATGGCAGACATGAATCACAATCTGTTATCTTGGATAAGAGATCATATACAAAACTGAGGCCCGTAACATATAAGTTTGTGTGACGAAGTAGACAAGTTTAGATAATTTTGGTTCTATGACGCCCAGGATAGAGAGGTCTGGCAAATGTTGATGATGATATGTATTGATTACATGGAAAAAACATTTGTTTTATAAAGAAACTTTGTTTTATCAGAGATTGTCTGGGTTTTTTAAAAGGTGGTGTACGCTTTTCTGATCTTTGAATTTTCTGGAACTGAACATGATTGATCCATTTGAAATAATTTGTAAGATTTCAATATGTTTATCCCTCTGGCTCTACAGGTAGTCTTATCTTCAGACGAGAAACTTCTGGATTCAGAACATGCTCGAAACGCTCATATCGATTGGTGGTCAGTTTGGTTCTTGTAATCAAGAAACATCTTATTTTGCTACAATCCTATCAATAATCAGCAATGCTAGATTAAGCCATATTACTGATAATATACGTCAATGAAGTTACCTTCTGAAATTTTGAGATAAGTCATTATGATTTACCTGGGTTGTTTGGGCTATTTAGGTTATTGTTCTTCTCGCTCATGTTGTTACCACTGTCGTGAAACCAATCAAGATCACCGTATTTAGGTCTGTGATCGGCACAGGAAGGTTTTTTCCCCCTCCTCGCTAGAGCAAAACCGGAAATGGCAATGCACAGATCAAAGAGTGGCAAATATTCTGATCGGAACAATCTACTGGGCCAATGGAAAAACCAAAACGTCCAGGTTACCTTAAGAAAAACAACAAAAACTGGAGCTTGCCTTATAGAAGCCTGTGTCGGAGAATATTGCTAAATTAGCGTGCTCGATCCACAATGGTTGCGTTACGCGTCTGAGATTGTGCTAGGATACTTCCAATGTAGAAAAATCTACGGTATCCGACTTTAAGCATTTAAAGATAATAAAGTGAATTCCACAAGCGTATTTTTGTATCGAGTGGTAGAACAAGATAAGCTCCCATATTAGACGCACCTACCATCATTTTTCCGAATTTCTTTTGACTACCGACTCATCAACTTCACTTCAACTGGCTGGTAGAACATTTCTTTCAGTCAACGTCGTGCTAATTACCCAAAAAGAGAGTCACTTCAAAGGCTTTCTCTATTGTTCCATTGTCACAGAAAAAAAGGCGGTTGACTTTTTAAAATTTTCAATTACTAGTGTGTTGGGGATATTTTACGAACACTATTTTAACAATTCACCTACCCCTCCTCTCGAGCATCAATTGTAAAATTTTGATATATGTACCATCATGTACAGAAAATTTAATATTCGAAATATTGTGTCTAAGATGTATGGAAAAACATATTTGATCTGTTTGTTAGCCTGTTGTTAGTGTAATAAGTCCAGTCCTCACAATTTTCTTCACTAACTAGAGGTTTCCTATCCAAGAACTGTACTTGGAAATCTAGTCACGCAGATCATTACTACTGTAGTGGAGTTGATCTTCACCACGTTTATCAATATTATAGATCGGTGCTAGATTGAATTATGCCAGATAATTACAACGTGGCCACCAAATCATTCTTGTCCTGACATAACTTTACATAATATCCAGTGCTAAACTGGAACAAGCGTTCGCAATTCTTACATTTGCAAGTATATGGAATGTATTGGACATACTCTCTAATATTCTCTGGTTTGCAATATGTTGGTGCTTAATCGAGCCCATTCATATATATCGATTTGTGAATAGAGATTGTAACCGGGTTATTTGCGTCAACAATTATTTAATTTAGCCAGAGTCTCTTTGCATTGTTCCACCAAGAGAAGGACACTGCCGGAGGATATGGTTTCAATGCAATCAAATCGCCAATTTACCTTAAATCTCCCTTGGAAGAAATCCGCGCCTATATGCTGTAGCTCTGATTGCAGCTAAAGAATCTCGAAATACTACCTTCATCTGGCCGGCAGAACTAACTGATACAATAAGCAGCAGCTTTGTAACTACTTTATCCTCGCTAGTGTTAGAGTTAATGAAGGAAAACATGATTCAGGGGATGAATCCTATGTATTCTGTTTTCAGGATGTAAAGAATTCTTTCAACATTTTGTCTTTCGCGATATTTCGAATTCAGACAATTCCAATTCTGTCCTTATTAGTTGTACAACGAACTAACTGAATGTTTAGAAGTAGGAAATGATTTTTCTATTAGCAAACTTCAGCATTTAGTCGGTCATTTATGCATTGGAAATCTTAGAAAATATTTTCAGTTCGAAGGAGCCCATGCAATTGAAACTTCCAGAATTGAGTTATTACACTGTGCTACGTGTTCCTTTTTTTGGCTGTTTACATACTAGGACTGTCAACATGAACAGTCAATTTTTATAGTTGGTCTGGCTGGCTAGCAAAGCATGTATTGCACGTATAGACAGGAGATAAAGGACTGAAAATTCAAACATTAACTCCCTATCACCTCTCCACAAAAAGTTTTTTCTTTTTTTATCCACGTAACTAGGTGTTCAATGAGAGGGTAATTTTACAATGTATCTCCATGCTAAATTGGTTGATAACTTATTCATCGATCACTCTTTTTTTCTAATTTCAATTGATCAACCCCAAACACATCACGCTGCCGAAACACATTATTCATGTGACGGTTTCTATCGAGGGATCAACCCGTCTTATATTCAAATCGATTATGAAGAATATAGAAAATGTCAATCTTCCCCTCGGAACCTGGCCTTTATTTTAGAACCGTCATAATCTGACATATTCTTATTTCCAATCCGACAACAGACGAATTGGCACATCTCTCTTTCATATGATGTACGAAAAAGAACTACACATGAATATCACTGTTCTGGCCATGAAAACGAATTTCGAGGGGAGAAGTAGCTATTTCATGTACTTTTTACACCTTAACAATTAAAAGAAACACTCACTGGAAGCGAAATGGCGTTGGGCAGTGTTACATGGATGGTGAAATGGAATGAGAAGCATCTTTTTTATGCATAAAAGTTCGGTGTTTTAATCAGATACTATCTCATAAGCACATTTGAGTCGAAGAAAAATCAATAGAAATAAGGAACAACTTCTTTTGGCTGTGAATGATTTGGGATGAAAGCATTGTGCCAGACGCAAAACTTGTTTCTCCAATGCCTATTGGATATGCTTTCTTATCATTGTGCATTAAAGGAATTCCTAATACGCTAACGTTCATCACATCCATTTCTATTCTAATGTCTTCCTCTTGCCTGCTTCCCGAAAATTCACCACTAGGGGACCACTCTTGGACATAATAACCCGTTCCTAATATCACTATTGTTACTATGCACAGCTTTGAGAATCTACTCAAGACTTACTAATGTCTCGGGGTTGAGTCAGAAAGACGGTAATTCATTTCACGATTGCAAATCCTTACCTGTTTGATCCGAACGCAGACGAAGCTGTTAAACAAAGGATATTGACTGTGTATCGGTAAGAAAATGGACTTCTCTGAAAACATTAAAGCCGCTGATGAGAACAAATTTAAATGACAGAAGGTGATGTCTGCCAAATGTCTTTGCAGCAGACAACAGGATAAAGTTGAGCCTGAAAAACGTACACTGAAGAATAAGATACAAATACAAATTCATTACCACAGAAACACACCAACAAACACACACACACACAAGCCAATCTATCTCTCTCTCTCTCTCTCTCTCTCTCTCTCTATCTATCTATCTATCTATCTATTTATCTATATATATATATGTATATATATATATATATATAGAGAGAGAGAGAGAGAGAGATAGATAGATAGATAGATAGATAGATAGATAGATAGATAGATATCCTAATAAGCATACACATATCTTCAAGCGAATTATACTACATGGGTAATTTCGCAAATGCTACTATATATATATATATATATATATATATATATAGGATATATATCTATCGCAAATGCTACTATATATATATATATATATATATATATATATATATATATATATATATATATATATATAGTAGCATTTGCGAAATTACCCATGTAGTATAATTCGCTTGAAGATATGTGTATGTCTATTAGGATATCTATCTATCTATCTATCTATCTATCTATATATATATATATATATATATATATATATATATATATATATATATATATATATAAAGAGAGAGAGAGGGGGGAGCTACAGAGAGAGCTTGATAAATAGATAAAGAGAAAGATATAGGTACATGAATATGACAAGTTGATCAAAAACAGTAATATCACTGCTAGTTGATACACAGCATAACAATTTCCCTGTAATAATTGACATCAATTTCTATATAGTTAAACTTCAGATCTAAATACAATTCATACCTTTAAAAATCCACAGTTATGTATCAATATTTGTACACATATATACCGAGAACTTTCTTGTATTTTGAGTCGTAAGCTTGACAAGCCAATTGACATTCCAGGTCTCTAAAGGATTCTATATTATATAAAACCCTTCTTTTAGCTCAATAGGTGACAATCAAGAGGATTCAAGACTCATAGGATTTCTTATTCTTGATTTTTGGATTCGGTGTTCTAAAAATTTGCCGATTTAAATTGATTCCCCACCTGATTATTCTCTCTTCCGAGAATTTCATGGAGATTCGTTGACTCAAGTGGATGAAGCCGTAATGAATAAGTAATAAAACCATCTTCTGCTCAGCGCTTTGAATTTTATAGTTTTGGCCTTTTCCTCAACTACATTTTCCCGAAGTTCATGTGAGGACCAACTTCTCTGCTACACTCATACAGTTCATTAGGCATAGTTGGCTGTTGTATCTGATTCTATTATTTGCGTGGTCTACGCTTCAGAAAATCATTTCAAGGCTGGCTGTGAAGAGTTTTGATGCACTGGTATCACTTAATCTTAACCTTGTTTCATTTGACAGGGTCCAGAGAATTTATGTACAATTATAAATGAATTACTGTGTCAGTATATATGTTGCAAGTCCCTGACGGGGCCCATGCCTTAATGTGGATCATAAAAATGAGTTAGAGACCTTATTGGCGCCTGGTTACCGAATGGATATGTTCAATAGTAAAGTAACTTCTTCCAAAACCAGCCTGTTCCAGCATGTATTTTCCATTCAGCGTTCTGATCATTTGGTTGATGATTATCTTGGTGAAACGTTTCTTGATGTATTTGGGGTGGTCTGTAGTTTTTCAGATATTCCAGTGCTTTTTTTCCGTTGGTGATACCATTTTGTCTTGGGGCTTTTCTTTTTTCTGATTATTTCATCACTGGCACTATCCACCAAGGGATAACATTAGTGAAGTTTCTAAACTGGTTACTTGTGACTTGTTCTCTATCCATTGTTTGGATTTTAAAAAAAGTTTTTTTGTGAAATTCTCCGGAATTTTCAACGATTTGGCCCTTATTTCATATTTGGACTTCGATTCCCTCACAGCATATATTCTCAATCAAATCACAGAATAGGACTTGAAGTGGTAAAATAAAATGTTCAATAAAGCAGAAAAATTTGTATGAAAATGAATATTGACGAGAAGATCACGTTTGTAAATGCTTATCTTTTTTTACGTAGTTCTAAGTTGAAATCGATGTAATGTTATCACCACCAGTGGATAGATGAATTACGGATGCATTCAAGATTTTCTTTTAATTTTTCAATTTCGGGGATAGTGTTATGATAGTATCAATAGACTGACAATTAAATGATGGGTAAGTACAGCAACCTCTTATCGAATGAAAGTACATTTTTTAAAATTTGAATGAACCATGTTTGCTTTTCTAATACTTCAACCTGTCGTTATATCAAGTTTCTTGAATGGATATTTGCTAATCAACGAAGGAGAGAATATAACTTTATACTTTTATATGCAGATTTCTCGATGTTATTCATCTATTTACCCACATACTGACACGCACGCACATGTATTGAGTCTTCCTAAATTCAGAATCAATTTTTCTAAATATCTTACTCATTTCCAAATAAGTTGTTTTTTGACACACACACACGCACTCTCTCACACACACAACACACACAACACATACACACATGTATGTATGTATGTATGTATGTATGTATGTATGTGTATAATTCTTTCAAACCCTGTACCGCATGCTTTTCTAAAAAAATATTTAATTTCAGTATAGCACAACCCCGAGATTTAATTGTAATAAATTGATCAGATAGACAGAGCCAAGGGCATCCACCCAAAGAGAAAGACACATATACGAATCAAGTTTTAGAAGAGAAACAGAGACAGGGGGTGATAAAGAGAAAAGACAGATTAGAGCTTGGGGGTATGGTAGAGAGAGATCTTCCTATGTAAATGTTGACTACATTCTAGGGCTGAATTCGTTTGTAGTGTATAAAAGAGATTTTCTTACCGAAAGTTCGACATAGAATGGAATTCTGTGACACTATAAGTACTAATCTAACAATGAGAAATATATATTTCCTTAATTCCCCGAGAATATTGTTACCAGCATCGAACGTCTCCAGGTCGGAAAGAGCCAAATTTTCTCGCAGACCAAATTTGAAGAGGTTAAAACCATCCAAAGAGAAAAGGCCCCAGAGGGAGACAGAAATATAAAGAGAGATAGTGAGAGAGAGGCAGAGCGGGGAAAATGAATGTTACTTGGAAAAAGGGCACAGATACTTTATGATATAGTGAGAAAATAAATACTTTTCTCACAGCTTGCAAAGAGGAAGGTTTTGGAGAAAGGAGAGTGTCAGAAGGGAAAAGTCCCCTGGTCTGTGAGAGCCAAATTCTTTTTTTTTTTTCGAATTTAACAGAAACAATTTTTTAAAGTTGCTTACTACGTCGTGCTTGCTAAGATGGGTTAGGCACTCCAATGAAAGAGAGTGAAAAAAAACTACTTGTTGATTCTGTAGCGAAGTGAAAGTGCAGGCGGGGGGCGGAGAAAAGAGAATGGGGGAGGAAAAAGGTGCTAGGTCTATGAGAGCCAAATTAACTTTCTTTCAAATTCTGAAGTTTTATGAAAATCGTTGGAACAAATGATGCTATATCAAATGTATCGATAATCTTGTAATATTCATTTGGACTCATCAATATAAGAATGTATCAATCTATCTTTGGGGATCATGATGGCAACCGTGAGTTTTTCAGGATTCATAATCATGTGGATAGTTATTTATTATTTGAGTGTGGGATGGAACATGGTGAGATCCATCATTCTTTCCAGGTTGGTTTGGTACATCTGTTGTGCTTGAACACATGCCACCGACCGTAGTAGGGGCGCTTCCGAAGTTGGATCTCCTATTATCTGCCATTCCAGGCTTTAGTCCTTGGTTGAATGTACAATTTTCGGCGTTGGAAATGCCCGGATCATTAAATATTTGGGATTGGTTTGTTAAGGGCCTTACGTTTCCCTGCTGGCCGAATGGGAGGATATATCTACATGATCCTCGACTTGTGGCATCTGATATCTCCAGCCTTGGCATTGCCCAACTTCGAAACCCTTCAACTTCGGTCTATCTAACAGGATTTGATCGTTCAAATGCCTGGAAGAAGGATACTGAGATTCTTACCGATTGATATCAAGATTTCAGTTGTTTGTTTGCATTTCCTTGATTGCAGGATGTTCCTACCAGTTCCTTATTAGAAGTGGAGGGAGAAAACCTTTGAAAATTGCAAATAATACTTTTTAAAAATATGTGTAACGTGAATTTAATGTAAAATACATAATGTCGTGGGGTTGGTCAGGCAGTAATCTTTTTGGGTCGCTGTGTTTGCGCAGTCTGTTTTCATAAACGGTCTGAGAAAACACTACAGTTTGATAGATTGATTAGACGTCGAATTGGACAGTTCTGAGATAAGTTGGCTTCTTATTTCTCATTTATGGATTCGGCTCACGCATGGACCACTCATAAAAATATGAATTATGAATGATTTATAAAGAAATTGCACTGTCTATACGTCTATCTCTCCCATTTCATCCCTTTTCCCTCTCCCTCTCTCTCTTTCTCTGTTTCTCTTTCTTTATATATATAGATATATATATTGAGAGAGACAGAAACTTAGAAGTTTTATAGCACACACATACACGCACATATACACACACACACACACACATATATATATATATATATGTGTGTGTGTGTTATGTTACTCTATCTATCTCTCATATGACCAGTATGCTCTTCAGAGGTGAAATATAGTTTCAAAAGTCAATTATATAGTTTGGCATCAAGACGATGACCCGTGCATATGGCCTTGTATGTTTGTCTAAGAATTCATCGATATATATATATATATATATATATATATATATATATATATATATATATATATATATATACTTATATATCGCATATGGCCTTGTGCACGTCCGTCTTTATATATATATATATATATATATATATATATATATATATATATATATATGTATATATATATTGCTGCTGCTTTTTATTTTTATTGTCTTTGTCCTTTATATTTTTTTGTATTTTCTGTTTTATTATTTTCCTTGAATGTCTTTTGTTTCTTTCTGTTTACTCATTTCATGCCTCTCATTAACCTTTCTTCTGATAAAGAGAAAGGTATTCATCCCAACTTACACGAATCTGATGTTTTTTGAATATTTGTTTTATGCTGCTCTTCACTCTTCATGAAAGAGGCATTAAGCAAAAAAAAATTCATTGTTTGTTTCAAAGCAAGTCGTCATAGAGGAAACTCGCGCTCTCCATTCTTGCAAACATACAAGTCTCATGTAAACTCCACCACGACCTTCAACAACTCAGTTTAACATGCTATCATCGCCATTTTATGGCCCTGTGAAATCAAAAAAAAATCTCCGTGAGACTTTCAAAAGAAGAAGAAATCAAGCGAAGGATCACACTAGGATAGCATGCCTTTGGCAGAGCAAGGTAAACCTTAAAAATTAAGAAGATACCATTAATCCTAAAAATAATGATGTCTAACCAATGCATCCTCCCAATAGTCACTTACGGAGCTGAACCTAACCAGGATACAGATCCGCAAATTCAGATCCATGCAACATGCACTGGAAAGAATTATGCTGGGCCTCACATGGAGGGGCCACAAGACAGCACAAGAGTCAGGGACATAAAATCTGTTAAAGACCTCAAATGGCAGTAGGCTGGCCATGTTGCAAGAATGGCGGACAACCGATGGACATCACGACTCATGACATGGATCCCCGAGATCACATACGCAACCGAGGCCGGCAGAATATTAGATGGAGAGACGAGCTGGCCAAATTAAAAAAGTACTGGCCCTGCAATGCCAATGACATAGAAGTCTGGCTAATCCTGGGGAAGGTCTATGTCCTACGACGGACGTTGAAAGACTGATAATGATGATGAAAGTTAAAAAGTTTTCCCCGTATGAAATGTCCGTAAATATTTTTCCACTTCACGTGTTAGTTTCAATATAATCCTCTTACCTCCGCCACGCCATTTTTTCTTGGACGGCCACAGTTTCGCGCATGATCTCTGTGATCCAAGTTGTAAGTCTAGATTTCAAGCAGTTCTTGGAACGTTCTTTATCCAGGTTGAAGAAAAAACCTGTAAAAAGTGCCTGAAATAGCTGCCATCATTACCGCTTGTCGCCTTATGCATTACAAGTACGCAAGTACGATTGCGTGAGAAAGTAAGAAAAAGACAGACTGTATTTATGTGTATTTGTCCACCAATGTTTGCATGATCAGTTCATTGGGTGATTCAGAATTACAGGTTTGGGGTCCCAACTGTTTTCCTGCTTATTACTGTAGCGATGCCAAATCTCCTGCTAAATATATATGTAATCATATCCAACAACGTTGGTTGATCTGAGATCTCAGACACTCATTGAGGTTGATCGGAAAAAAGTATATATATGCATGTGTCTCCGCGTGTGTGTGTGTGTGAGTTCAATTCACAATATGGAGCACGCTTCATGCATAGATTACTCGACCCCGAAAATAATAACAATATTTTCAATATATATATATATATATATATATATATATATATATATATATATATATATATTGAAAATATATATATATATTACAGGCAGCAAAGCTTTCTACAATATATATATATGTATATATGTATATGTATATATATTGTGTGTTGCGTGTATGTATGTGTATTTTGTGTGTATGTGTGTGTGTGTGTGTATGTGCCTATCTATATCTGTGTGTGCACTCATATGTATAAATTTGATACCAGAATCAATTACGATGCTAATTTACATTGAAGACACTGATGTTTCATTCCGTTTTTAAAATGATCATTTTCCTGTGATTTTGTTAAGGATACATTCGAATATATCCAATCAAAGAATCACTATTTAAAATCGTAGAAGCATAAACACTCATTCACATATAATCTTGGAACTTTCACATTCATAGGCATGACAAATATCGGATGAAAAACCGTATTTTGGAAAAAAGGATTTTATTAAACGATTGAAAATAGTGTTTTGTTATGCAAATCAAAATTAAGACAGCTGACATGACGTGATCTTAATCTTTAATTTTTCGGTCATCATCGTTATTGGATCAATTTTAGTTTAGCAAGATTTTGCTATTTGTTGTGTATAGGAAAAAGCATTACCGTTCAGGAAATGGGGGCAGTTATCTCTCCGAATAAACATCAGTTCATATTGGAAGACATTTCTCCGACAGAGTATCACTGTATTTTCATTAAATGATATCGCTTCCGTTTACACACATACGTGTGCTCTCACATCCCAACCAACACACAGAAGCACACATACACACAAAAAAACGCATAAACGTCCACTTTCAGACGTCCAAATCATTCCCTTTGCCATAACCGATAATCTACCAAGTTTTGTTGTGCGCTACCTGAGGTGCTAATAACACTCTCCGTCAAATAGTATCCAGACACGTACAGTCAAACTTACAAACGATTGAGCAGCTAAATACAAATCTAAAAATATGACAGACTGTCACATTTTCTAGCGACTGCCTACAATTTTAACTGTTTACTACTTTCGCTTTTGAAAGATGACTGGCTTGAGATGTGGTTATTTCATGGATGCTCAGCAATAACTTGTGTAATGATGATACCTAACTGCTACTGTTAGACTGAGTTAGACAATATCTGCTATATCCGAGTTTTGGGAAGCATTGAATACACAAGACATTTGTGTAAAAGTTTACAAAAAATTTGATATTCTATTCAAACTAATATGATATTTAGTGTCCAGTAAGATTGGAACATACTAGCTCCATCTTGCTAAAAAAGCTAATATGAACCCTTCAATTACAGTCAAATGTTCATTAAAGCCAGCTCAACCTTAGAAGACAAAAAGAAAACCCATTAATCTCTTAAAGATAGTGATCTATGGAACCAAACTTGGGATCTCACGCAAGGATTGATCATCAAGCATAGAACCATGCAAATAATGCCCACATTCACATGGAGAGATCACAAGACAACACAGTATATTATAAAAAAACAGAGAGCTATCACAGAAACCATTAGGCCTCGCTGTAGAGTACCAGATAACTGTTGGAGGTCGCAACTCACAACATCGATTCCAATAGAAGTGTGACTGACCAAATATGAAACGGCATTACAAATTAGACGAATTCAGCACGTAGTGACTCTGCAATAACTATGATTTAGAGATCTGAAAAGCTTTTGGAAATCTGTATATCCAACAACTGACGCTAAAAGGTTGGAATGACGCCATAGTTATGAGTTTTCATGAATCTAGTACTAAAACCAAAGACACCTCTTAAATTTGCGCATAACTTTGAGCGAATCAAATAGAGAGATATTGGTGAAAGACAAAACCATGGAAGGTTAGAGTTATAAAAGTTTTACATTAACTGGACACTTCCTAAGTAATCAACTCCACTGAAACCTTGACATCTTGGAGGATCTGGTGACAAGCTGTCATTTAACTGCATTAATCATCCAGAGGACGCGGAAAATCCCATTCACTTAGAGCCTAACGCGTTAATTTACCATAATCTGATTACACTCTGAGTAGATAATAGGCATTACCGGACGTGACATACTAGTAGAGCTGATTATTACTATTACAATATATATATATATATATATATATATATATATATATATATATATATATATATATATATATATGTGTGTGTGTGTGTGTATACATGTGTGTGTTTGTGTGTGTGTGTGCATGCATGCGTGCGTGCGCGTGGTTGATCGTGTGCATATATGTTCGTATGCTAAAATCAATTTCATATGAATTATGTACCTATTACATATTCATACATTTACATATATGTGTGTGTGTGTTTGTGTGTTTGCACGTGAGTGCGCTATTACGATAAGTATATACCACCTATGGCATATGTAAATATGTGCATGCAATTGCCATAAGTATATACCACCTATAGCATATGCAAATATGCAAAAATATATATACATTTATTTTTTGACGCATATATATATATATATATATATATATATATATATATATATATATATATATATATATATACATATATATATATACATATGTGTGTATATATATATATATATATATATATATATATATATATATAAACTTAAGTGAATATCAGTAATTCACTATCTGATATTTGACAGGTTGATTTCATGAACTGCTATATACACCCACATTTAGTTACCGAAGAGCTTCTAATATGCTGAAAGAATCGATTTGCCATACAGGCACGTTCATGTTTCTACCATTGTGCACTTCTTCAGGCAAATTTTCGTTTTATTTGGATCCTTATTTAGAAAGTTATTGGGACGTGAGTTGATTTCTTTGAAAACTCTCAATTCATTTATACTTTCCTTTTCCCTTCTCCTTGTTGATTATTGTTCCATTTGTTATATTTACGTCTTTTTTCTCGATCTAAAGTATCCAAAGTCTTTCTTCAAAATTAAGTTTTCCATCTTAGTTTTCAAAAAATTACCAACAGATAGATCAACTAATATTATATCTAAAGCAATTTGAGAACCAACAAAACAATGAAATAAGGATGAGAATATTGTAAAAAATAAATTTTAAAAAAATATTCCAAGATATCTAATGAAACACAAATAAAGTGTGATTTCCATTAAGAAAAATGCCTCTGTAAACTTTAGCTACCAAAAAACAATTTCCTGTAACAAGGTTTTCCCCATGAAACTTTCCTGAAACACTACACTGTATCGGGTAATGATTTGTGCAAATAATTGATACGGTACGCTTTCAATCTTACATGAAATCAAACATCAAATTAACGAATCGTTATTTTTTATTTACCAAAAAAACACCATTTTTTATCGTGTATTCAATGCAATAGTTTCATCTACTGGGTTTATCTACGCAATTTTTTGCACAAATGATACTTCCTTGACAACATATAGGAATATAATTATTCAAAATGATCGATATGCATTAGATAACTAAATTATTTAGAATCTTCATTCATGTGGGTATCTGAACAATTTAAAGTTTTCATTATAGTGAGTGAAACAATCAACACATGTTTTTATGCAGTGGTGAAAATGTAATTATTTAAAACTAGGAGCTTCAGTAACTGTCCTATGTCCTGAATACAAAATTTAGGTTCAGTAAAATTTCTCAAGATTATCACTTGGTGTTTGCATTCCGTGGAAGCGGGCATTAGGACATCATGTGGAGGTGAACGTTTATCTGAGTTCATTCAAGTCACATGAAGCAGTGAAGGGATAATAGGTCAGGTTTTGCTATGTACACTGAACAAAATGATTTATAACCCTGTTCACTAAAATTGACCAGTTGAATCACAACCAGTTAAAGCATGGAATGGCAGTGAGTTATGGAGCACAATCGAATGTGAGTTTCGACTTCGTACGTTGTTTTGTTGGTATGTTTGACTTGTTTTTAATCACAGTCTCCATCCATACCTCATTCGCTGCCCTGTTGGGAGTTTACTAGAATAGAACACCAGAGCTCTACTACAAACGATGACACATCTCACTCCATGACTGGCATCATCAAATGCATGTAATCTATGAGTGTGTCTGCCTCTTCATTTGTATAATTAAGTTGATAGAATAATTCAGATAGAGATAAATCTTCTGTTTATGCAGATTCAAAACCATTAACATCAGCTGCTTTATATACACCTGGAAGTTTGTTTTTTTTGTTGTTGTTGTTTTTGTTTTACCAGAATTTCACTTGTTAATAATCTGGTAAGGTTTTTCTCATCAAGGCTAATAAAATTGGATCTAGACAATGGTAGTCGGAGTAAACGACTGTCAATAGTCTGTTTAATAAAAAGTGAAATTTCCAGGAAAATTTTCGATTATAGTTCTGCAATAAACATTTGCCAAATCTTCAGAATTTGTAACATGTTGAGATTTACCAATACAGACGAATAAGTTGCAGGAAATAACAATTCTGCCCCTAACGGCTGCACTCAAGTGAAGCCTTGAAAGATACTGGCCAGCTTTGATAGTATCTGCGAGTCCATACGTTATTTTCTTCAAAATAGATCACATTGCAGAAATTTTATTTTATTTTACTTGTTGACATGTTGTGACCAGAAGGATTGAATATTTCAAGTTGTCTCTGAAACAATTTCCCATCAATGTCATTTTTTGCAATTAATACCAAACCAGTATCCTTCAGTACAGATACTGATGTCAGAGTTTAGTCAAGCTAGCTTTAGTATATCATTTGACAAATCACAGCAAGTTACCATCCATATTTCGAGAGCTGTAGAATGAATAATTCCAGTGATACCATCAGAAACCTTGCAAATCTTATCAACATGTTCAAGGGCCATATCTGCAGAGACTTGATTGAAGATTCCTTTTGATTTTTCAACAAGAAAATTACCTGCAACGGATCTATCGTAGACTATCGGCGCTGTCTGATCAAGGATGTCCATTTCAACAAGATACACTATTTCCCATCGGGTGTAATTCACATGACCATATACCGCCATTAAGCCTATCATCTCTTGGAAACTGTTCTCTTCTCACCCAACTCTTGTAAATGATAACAAAAGTTTGAACATACAAATGCATTGTTTCCAGGAATTAAAGTTGAATAAGTTCGTTGTATATCAGTAAATTCTTGCATATCACTAGGTAAATGATCTATTTTAGAGAAAACCTTTTGCAAAGTTTACTTATTCATTTCTCTGTTTGTATTACTTTGAAACAATCGATTTGAAAAAGTGATCAGGAAATAGTGTAGGCTGAAATTCAGCTCTACCGGGATTCCGTGGGAACATTTTATCAAGAGCTTGAAGTGAGATTTTTTTTATAAATCTTCAATATAAGTATTTAAAAAGCATCATTATTTTGTGTATAGTCCAGTGGGAATAATTCTAAATACGGTGTCCAAGATGGCCATCATGTACTAACAGAGACTATTTATTGTTCATTATCCATTTTAGACTGACTTTGTTTTTTAGCATCGTGTGCTTGATAACATATCGGAATTTTTGCACAGTTTTTCGAGATAGCGTCTGAAATGTCTACCAAATCAGCTGGCTTTATAGGAATTATTCTACCCTACTCCACAAAGATTCATAACAAAAGATTTCACAACGACTTTTTGTTGTACCACATGTGTTCAAATACATACTACAAAATCTACACAGTTTGATCACTGGAAGTTTATATTTTTCAAGATGGCACATTGTTATTTTTATAGTTTTTTTATTATTACAGGCATACTTCATGAGTTACAGATATTTTCTTACACTAATACACACTTTTTCTTCAGCCAGCAGCACACTTTCCCACGTGTTTTCATGCAATGTCAGTGGAATATTTCAGATTATTATATTAGATATTTGAGATTATTAAAAATACATAGATATTTGAGGAATATGAATAGCCTACACACACATGCACACACATGCACACACACACACACACACACACACACACACACACATATGTATATGTATATGCACGTATATATATTAATAATTGTTCAATTAACCACTGAAATTATATATAATGAAAGCGTGGCCAGCAGGGTTTGAGATGGCAAGACAAACTGGATAGGTTGATACATCATTGGCTCTGAGACATCCACAATCTAGAGGGAAAGTCTTGGAAAGTCTATGTCCAGCGACATACCACGAAAAACTGATAATGATGATGATGTTGATGATGATGATGATGATGATGGTGATGTTATGTACATATGTCATCATCATGATCAGACCACTCCTGTCAACGTTACGTTATTTTTTTCTATTATGCCTCACAGTCTTGTGATTTGTCTCTTCCTACTGTGCTTACTGTTCAGCTAGCACCAATCGCTTAGCCTCTTCCTCCATCTACTGTACTTTTCAATTGCTACACGCCCTGTCTTTCTCTATCTAGGCTGCTTATTTCTTGTACGATATATTTCATCCTTATCTGGAAGGTAAATTTATTTGATCGCTAAGACCTACTCCAAGCATGACTTTTCCATTGCCGTCTGTGCAATACTGGGTTTGTTTCCAAGTGATTTTCTCTTTCCCTCTCCCTATCCCTCGATCCGTCTCTCTCTCCCCTGTCTGTCTGTCTGTCTGTCTGTCTCTCTCTCTCTCTCTCTCTATATATATATATATTTGAAAAAACGATAAAGAAATAAAATGTTCCAAAATTTATCTCATTTCGGTCATTTTTCCCAAATTTCTGTTGACAATCGATGTAAGCTCTCCGAACGTTTCTTTTCTTTTCATTTATTGTTGTTTCACATCAAATTTAATTTTATGACACTGCATGTGTGTTTTCCTTGTTGTCTACCATGCAACCGTTTTGGGGATTTGAAAATAAAATAAATTTATTGACACGGTTCTCCAAACATGTTGGTCAAACGCAGCCACTAATTAAGCTAGGATCTGAATAATTATACTTTCACTGTTTTTGTACCGTCACTGTATGTGTAGTGCCTTTTTTTTTACCTAAGATATCATCATAACATATTGTATATGGATGTTTGTTCATACCATATACCACTTAATTGTTTGAAGCAAAGGGATTACTCTTCCTCGTAGGTTACGCAGAATTAATAATTAATCCGTACGTTTAACAATGGATAAGACTTGCTATGTACATGATCTTCCTGATTCGTGTTTACTCCCGTGAATATCCAATCCGATATGGTTTCAATCACGGACTGCATGCTAACTGGTTTATTGTATAATGTTTTTCAAGCAAATCATTCAATCAAATAATTCAACAACAAAAAATAAATCTGGTGTTATCATGCCATTTGGGCTTTACTATCAATATACTTCAAACGATTGTTATTCAGAATTTAGTATAAATTCTACTGCCAATCCGAGCTAAGTACCTATCAATTAAACATATTGACCAGGGCCAAAGGTAAAGTTCCCCCATAAAAATACTCATCAGATATATATATATATATATATATATATATATATATATATATATATATATATATATATATATATATATGTGTGTGTGTGTGTGTGTGTCTGTGTCTTGGCTGTGTGTTTGTGTGTGTGTTTGTCAATACACCGTACCCTAAAGATCTGTTTTACAAAAGAAATATTGTTCTTAAGTATAATTTATGTCAATGTACTTGATCAAAAGTTCATCCACAAATCACAGTGATTGAACATTATACGGCTGTGTTTCAGCTGAAATCAACGTATAATAATAGTGTCTATCTTGTACCTTTTTTGCAACTTAGAAACATAAATGAAAACACAAATTATTTGCTTCTTCCCAAGTATTGATTGAAAATTATGGGCAACACATCTCAAATTATCAAGCATGAATCATCCTGGGATTTCCCTTCCACTGAACTGTTTTTGGGTTCCCTTCTCTCTGAACCCTTTCAAACATATCACTTATTCAATGTACTTCAATATCAATGCAAATGATTTGGTCTGAAAATATACCAAATTTTTACTCGTTTCATCAGGATGTGTTCTTTCAGAAAAAGAATTCGATATTCATAATATCAATTCTAGAACACCACATGGATCATCATCATCATCATCATCATCATCATCATTATCATCATCATCGTCGTTGTCGTCATCATCATCATCATCATCATCAACGTAAAAAGAATCTACTAATGTACGATCAGGGAAATGGATCCTTCCCAAGATTAACCAAACGTCTCGATCATGGGCTTCACGGCACCAATAACTCCTGAAACATTATTAATCGTCACGTCATTTTATATTCTACCGGCCAGAATTTCATCTATGATCTCTAGGGATCCACGTTTGTAGTTGTGATGTCCAGCTATCGTCCGACATACTTGAATAAATAATCACTTACTGATGATGAGCTGTGTTGTACAAATATATTTACCTTCATTTAGTTAGTTACACAGTTATATGCAGCCTCTTGTCAAGCTTGACAATAGTTTAAAAAAAACAACTTTCATTATGATAACTGCCCTGGTCGTTGTTATGGGAAAATAGTGTTCTCTCTCTTTTACTCACTTTGCTCGAAAACAACGAGGGATGCCAAATCTGATGATGACACAGAGAACAGGGACGTAGAGTAATACCAGTCCCAATAACATTTGTGCCAGTGAACGAGAATAACCTCAGCTCGATTATATATATATATATATATATATATATATATATATATATATATATACACATATAGTGTGTGTGTGTGTGTGTGCGTGTGCGCATGTGTGTGTGTGCGTGTGCGCGTGTGTGTGTGTGATTTGATTATATACTATGGATCTATCTGTATATTTGACTAGTCAGCAGTGGAGCTCTCATTAAAATAACTGACATAGGTCAATGGGACGTAAATCTCTTTGTTTAATACGTCTTCTATAGCAATGCCATAATCTCTAGAGTTCAGGAGGTTAATAAACTACTTATGATTCTCTCGGCTATCATAAGATTCCTTGCAGAGGGCAATTAAAGTTCTGTAGGTTATATTTCCCAAACATCTCTCCGCATTCATTTTTCATCTTCAAGACCAAAAGCTAAAGCCAAATGTTGACAATAAAATCAAAGAAAGACGTCCATCAAAATATCTGACCTTTGACTTCACATAACCAAGGGATCAAGGAAAAAAGAAAGCATAAACTGCCTGATGTCCTAAAGGCTATTCAACTCCAGTATCTTATAGAGATACGCATTATGATTAACCCAGTGAGATTTCAAAGTCTCTGGTTCATGTGAACTTTTTGTATATCCCCTTATAAGAGGATAAGTTTGTTCTGTATTAAAAATTTGTTTGTTTATATCCTCTCAACATTTGACGTGGATGATTTTTGTGTCATTTTCCATTCCACGGTTGTATGCTGCTGGCTTTAATGAGTGACCTTTTTTTACTGATCACGGTTTATCTCTGTGAGAATCATAGACGATGTATAGTAATAATTAGGTTTACTGTAATAACTACGATCATCCAACTGTGTGAACCAAAGCAGGCAATATTACCATTTATGTTTTATTATTTCCTTCAAGACATAGAGTTGGATCTTTTGATATTTATAAGATACATTAGATTAGATTCTTGGAAATAGAGAGGTTATCAAACAAGCAACGTGACGGACACACGGCTGTAGTTTTCACATGCATCACACACACACACACACACACACACACACGCACACGCACATATATATATGTTTGTTTGTGTGTGTGTCGTTGTGTTTATGTGTGCGTGTGTGACTGGCACTAGTTGGACCGAGGGGCGAGTCAGAAGAGAAGGTTTCCACTCGGAGCCTAACCGGTTTTCAATAGCGTTGATGCCATGGCTTAGTTGCATAACTGTCTCCCTTGTAGCACCGGGAATAAGATCACACTGAAATTATTAACGCATTGTTGTTGGTTTTTTTTTTCTAATTTATGAAGAATAGAATTTTAAATATTGTTGTCATTTTAGTTTCCTTTCTAAATGGGGAGAGATGTGAGTGTTAGACGGATGCATAGGCAAGAACGACCTCCCACAAAGTATATTCAACGACTTACACAAAAGTATAAATAAGGGCATTACAATTTATTCATGTATAAATTGTAAATAATAAGTTATGAATATTGATGTATCAATATTTATTCATTTCCTGAAGGATGTACGTTGGTTATTTCAATAACGCCATGATTATTCACGTCATAACACCACCCTAAGTTTCAAGGGAGAAGAATACCGAGGCAAAAAACTTGGACATGATAGGAAGAAAAGGTATTAGCCAGAGAAACATTCTAAGAACTGTTGAAAATAATCCAAATCTTATGACTAAGTCTATAAGGAATAATGTGGAAGCCACTACTTTAAAATCAAAAAGAATTACTATTACAGAACAGGCTTAAGAGTATGTCAACCTCGTGAGGCCCCTTTCCTAAAGGGTAGTCATTAGAAATATCGTGTAGCATTTGCAAACGAACATATTAATAGATAGATTTATCCTATTTGGTAAGTTTATCCCTGTTTCTTTGTCCTGCAGAGTCAAATTCCAGCTAATATCTTATTCAATTTTTCATGATAGCTGAAACACGTACTCTTATGAACTGAAATATGGAGTTTTTTTTTGTTTTTTTTTCAATTAGTTCAATACTATGCAATATTGCCATAGCTTACATAAATGTAGTGCAACCTGATCATTCTTTTTTTTATTTTATTTTGTCGACTGAAGAGATGTCACATATCATAATACCCAGCATCAAAATTTTGCAGCTGTTAGAATCACATTTTCTGCAGTGGGGGAGGGGAGAAAGGTTACATAACTACACTGCTCAATGTTCCTTGGAATCGTTTTCAGCTAATTTAAAATAAAAAGCTCACTGACTTGATGTTGATTCATCTCTATGACATTAGGTCAGCCCTGTCTGAGCCAAACCGTCTGTTGAATTTGCTTTGCCATTCATTGATATTACAAATACAGGCAAGATATAAACGTATAGCATCTATAAACGGTCCCTTTTGCCCTCTCTGTGCATACAGAGATCAACTAGCGCCGATCCCCCCCATATATATATATATATATATATATATATATATATATATATATATATATATATATATATATATATTCACAATGATGCCGTGAGGAAAGGCATAAATCCACGTTCCATTTCGCCCGATCCCTTCGCCTGGTCTTGACTGAATGCCTCATCATTAACATCACACGTTGGTTGACAGTCAATTGAGTGTATAATGGACTCTTAGGGACACCATTTTCTCATGGCTATCACCAGCACCTGAAGTAGTACCAAAATGATACCATTCCTTCACTTACTTTAACAATGGGTTTGAGAACTTTGACATTTAGAGCGAGCAGATTATTGGAAGAATTCTCAAACGACACGTAAAAAGTATTCTTGCTCGATAATCACCGTGATTATCCACTATTTTCCAGGAAAAAAAAGTAAGAAGCACGTGTCTTCAACTTTAATGAAATCACTCTTATTAGAAAAATACATTAAAAGATCCATGACAAGTTTTCTCCCTAATTTGTAATATCTTCTCTAAGAGGTCTTTCTGAATATAAAAATTGAAAAACTACGCATGAATCCTGAGCATTAGTTTTGAGTACACCATTTGTTGTTGTATTAGTGAAGTTGCAAATGGAACAGTATTACTGAATGGATATTCATTTTATTTGATATGTCCCATATACCTACTTTCCATTTATTTTAACTATGAAATCTGTGTTTTAACAGATATTTCATGATATCATTTTCGTGATTTAGGACCATATAGAAAAATTTATATGGAGTATAAAAATAACTTAATTTCTTCATTTGACCAAATAACTATCGTGTGATTCCCAATTTTTTTTTCATTGGCTTCAAGAGTTTGCAAAACGATTCCAGTCGCTATAAAGCTTACACACATTGCTTCCTTCAAGATACCCTCTGAAGTGTTCATGACACTGGTAACTTTCGTACGAAGGTGCAATTCCAGTATACATTGCACAATTAAGAGTGCCCTCATGCTAGTAACGACTTCAGTCGTTCCAGTGTAAAAGAAAACTGGTCTCGCCCATTTCAAATGCAGCGACTTCAAAACATTCTAAACCTTCTCTAAGTACGGTAAGATATTGTATGTACAGATATATGAAAAAAGTAGTTCCTTCGAAATATATGATATAGTTGCTAGAATTTATGGACATCAGTTGACTTTGCCTCTTTGATATGTCACTGTTACTATATAATGAAATGCTTGGTTGATTGAGTTGAGTGTGCTGTAATCAATACCTTATTTCCAGGGAGGGGTATGGCTTGCCCTCCGTATCATGCTGGCTCAGATATCAAAACAGAGGGGTGCAAATAATGTTGAATCCTATTCATTTCAACTTTTTCCTCTTCAAACATATAAGTTGCTTGCATTAACAATACACACCACGAGCCATTGGATTCGTATGATGTCAATTGCATTGTATCAGAAACAAATACCTTTAAATATGCATCTTTTAATCATTTTAATCCCTGGTTATCAGTATCTGACCGATATTGTAAGAAACAACTTTTCATCACTTCGGCCAGAATAACCATGAATTTTGCAACGACTTCGAGTTGACTTACCGAATTGAGTACTACAGACATCACTCAACTGTGGTCCAATTACATAAACTGCCCCTGGCGGGAAGTGACATCACGAAACCAGACGTGGTACTCATTCAGCTATCCCACTGTGCACGTTAGAGGAATGATAACCCCCTACTAACACAGTGAATAAACAGAAAAATATCCAGTATTGTTGGGGATAGTTAATGTGTGATTCATTTCTTCTTGGAATATTCAACAAATGGACATTACTGTTTTAGCATTGCGTATATTCAATCTTCAGATTTGAAGTTTAGTTTTCTATAGCACTTGTGATGCTACTGTATCTAAGACAAATAAGAATATGAAACAATTAGATAAAGCAATCGTCCATTAGTAAACATAAAAATCGCCTGAAAAAAATCATAGTGAAATGTACTAGATTTAGAAACAAAAGTGGCATTTTTTTGGTTGAATATGAATATATAAAATGATCAAATATGAATCTTCTAAAATCATTTGTATCAGAAATCACTAATAAATTACCTTCGAAAATTCATGGCAAGATATGAAAGACCTCAACAAAAAGACGAAATAAGTCAACAGTTTGCTTGAAATTACAATACCAAAGACACAGATTAGCAGTTAACCTTTTCCCCTGTTGAAATTGCTTTTTTTTTCTCCTCTGTTATTTCGAAGCCTTCTCACAATTTCAAACAGATGCTGTGGATTTTTCCCCACACTAGAGCAGTTAGAGAAGCGATCAATACGTCTGGTCTTTTTGATATTCACATTAGAAAGAGACCAAAGAAGTGCCTTCGCCGTTTTCTTATCTATCAGTTACTTTAATGCACAGCCGAGAGAAATGGAAACCTTTTTAGAGAATTAAAATTTTAACAAGAAAAAAAGATGCGCTGAAGATATATGATTATGCAGAAACGGAAGTATACTAAATTCTTGAGCAATTACAAGTGTGTATAAATGTGAATTATGATATGGACTCAATCAATATAAAAATGATAAACCAAAATTGAAAAAGACACTTTTGAACATGAGAGCAGAGCCACCAGAATGATCAGTACTAATGTGATTCAACTTGCGTCAGGGTTACGATCTGCTAGAAGGTTGGTCATTATTGGGCAAGGTGAATTATACAAACTGCACAAAACAAGATGCCATGAAGCATATCTTTCTCTCTCTCTCTCTCTCTCTCTCTCTCTATATATATATATATATATATATATATATATATATATATATATATATATATATATATATATATATATATATGCAGAGCGTTTCTTCCGCAAAGTCATTCCCCAAATCCTGTAAGACGTCCCTTATTTTACCTCGTGTTGTCCCCCCCCCCCGACTGAAGAACCTGAATCAAACATTGCATATAGATTAGTTCCTTCTTTTCAACTTAACAATGACATTTCACTATTTTATCCTTTTTTCCGAATGTGCTAAGTATGGGTGGGAGATTATATTTCCTGTAAAAATGTTTTCCGTAAATGCTTCAATGTCAACCAGTATTTTCAGTGATTTTCCCACATACAAATCAACATCATATCAAGAACAAAAAAACAACTTACCTTGATTTTCCAGCTTAAGAAACAGGTTTAAACAGTTTCAATGACATCGTCTATACGAAGTTTCAAACTAGTTTTGGGGACTTTGAAATGTGCACTCGAACTGAATGCTTTTGCTAGTTGTCACCACGATCACTTTCCAACGAACTTCGAAAAAACGATTATGAGGTGATTTATGGTCAAAATTTTGTATTTCACTTGGTATATGTCCCCGGTTATTATTCAAATTATCCTTATTCGCTAAGTTACATCACTGTGTTGATGACACGTTGCCAACTGCCTATTAATAATATTCACTTATCTCTATCTTCAATTCAATAACTCATTCGTAGATAACATGGGGTCCTCATTCTACAGATCGAGTAAGAATGCAAATACAAATATTAATAATTTTTGTTGATATTGGGTTATTGTGTTGATCATAGAGTCTTGAAACTAGCAAAGTCAGAATAAATCTTTAAAAAATGACAGGGATAGCACTTTTGCTAAGATATTCTCATATCACATGGTACGAATCAGAAAAGGCAGAAACATCAACGCGTTTATGTAGCAAATCCCCATTGTTCACTCTGTCTCTCTCTCTTTCTCCCTCTCTCTCTCTCTCTCTCTCTCTCTCTCTCTCTCTATATATATATATATATATATATATATATATATATATATATATATATATATATATCCGTAATATCTTAATTACACGAATACTCGAGAGACCATATTTCGATTAAACGAGGCAATTTGAACATCTGCTTTGCTAAGTAAGCTCACAAGGTAAATGATGATCGATCGAATCACACTTGTACTCTTATTTTGGTGGCTGGTACTTTGTCCTCACGTTCAAATTCGTCTTCTCCTATGTTGGTTTATTTAATATTTTTTTGAGACCATATTATGATTCACAGACGTGCACATTTGTATTTGCTTAAGATTATTTCCGCTCGTGCATAATCAAACATCTTTGGTGCATCTTCGTTTTCTTCCTTTCTGTATTCCCCCTTCCCTGCAACTAGGTTTTTCGGAAGTGGAATCAATTTTACAATGCTGTTTCAGGTTTCCTTCGCCCCTACTTCGTACCTGGAAAAATCCACACTTGTCTCCGTTTTGAAAATCCAGAATTTTCAGTGATCACTATCCAACAAAGAGCAAGGGGAGTGAAATCCATTAATCACGCTCTTTTCAAAGTTTTTGTTGGTCATATAACTACCATCAGAACAGGCCGCTGTGTACATGTATGGCCACGGGAGATTTTTAATCGATCTGCTCGGACACCAAGATTGACATTGGATACTGATCACTTTCAGATATCTGTTCTGAAGTATGTTATTACAGCTTTCCTTTTATGGAAAGAACAAAAAATTGCAATCATACGAACTGACACAAGTGTACAACACTGACCCATGGGAGGATTATCACTTCTGTCTTTTTTAATAAACATTTCTGAATATTGAGACGCAAAAAATAGCATCACGAAACATAAGCCCAAAATTCAATACATCCAACCCTCCTGTCAGTCGTTTTTACATCTGAGCTGAATCAATAATTGCACTTGGTAACTGAAAAGATGTCGTATACTTGAGAACGTAACATTAATTATGTTGCCGTTTGTTCTGCGTGTGTATACATATACGCGTACACTGTATCGGATTGTAAGAGAAGAATTCTTGGGTTGGGAAACGTCCTCTCTAATAACCGACTCTGCAGACAAGATGCAGACATTAATAGAGAAGCAAACCACCATTAAGTGCTTTGATGAACTCCTGGGCTACACATCACCTTTCATCTGAGTGATAATTTTTCATGAGAGCAAAGATCAACGTTTGATCCGTCCCATCTTCGCTGTCAGTGCAATGTTTTCGTCTTTCTTGAACTATCAGAAGATTCCCCGGCATTTGATCGGGGATAATTATGACTTTTTGATAGCAATAACAGCAGCTTCTTCAATAAATTGCATTGAATGGAGGGAAATATCATATATCATATTTCGTATCATTTAACTGGCAGTAATTGCTATTTTGATGACCAACTTAAAGGTATATGCAGACATAGTACTTAAATGCAAATAATTAAGTACATTATTAAGATTTGATAGATATTGCAAAATCGTTTAATAAGATTGAGAGTGAATGGAAACATAAACTTTAAAAAAATAAACTTGCTAAATACTGAAACATATTTTTCCTAATTCCCTGCTCTAAAATTGTGTCACCTAGATAATTAATTGTGATTATCTAATGATTATAATATCAATAGCAATAATAATCTTGATGATAGTAGTAACGTTACTGTTGTCATTATTCTTAATATTTTCATTATCATTATCATTATTATTATTATTGGCATTTCCACAAAACTTGCCTGGTTGTCACTGCTGGGGAATGAGCGACAGCAAATCTTCTCGAGTCTCCAGCCCTCCTCTCCACACACTCACAGTCCACTGCAGTGCTGTGGATTATGGCTATATGCAAAGCACCTGGTGATTGTTACTGGAGGCTGTGATAGTAAATCTCCTCGGGCCTCTAGCCATCTCTTTATATCCTCATCACCGGTCACAGCAGTGCTCTGATTTTTGCTGCCTTCATAATGTCCTCTTCTGGCTGTTAGACCATTATTACCAGCTGGGAGTCGTAGGTCTTGTACTTCCAATATTTCCTCAGTATTCGTGCAGTCCCCAGTAGGGCTTTAGTTTGTATAGTCTTAATCGCTCCTCTTATCGTCTGTTCTTTCGATTGTGTTATAATCATTTGCATTTTCACACCAGTTGTCCGGTGGTCGTCACATTAAGACTGAGTGAATTTGAGTCTCTTCAGGCTTCCAGCTCTTTCACAGTTCCCAGGAGTGCTGTGGTTTATAGTTTAACACCAGTTGCATGGTTCTTATCGGTGAAGGCTATGGCAGTAAGTCTCCCGATGTTTCCAGTCCACTCATTGTCCTCAAATATCTCAGTAGCGCGCTGGTTTGTACCCTTTCGACCATGCCTCCTCACCCTTGCTCATAGTCAACTGGTGACAACTGGAGGTCGTTGGTCTCATATTTCCAGTACTGTCTCCAATATTTCCAAGTAGTCTTGTGGTCTGCATAATCTAAATCCTTCCAAATATTTCCTGCTCCTCTAATCTCGTTCCCATTGTATTTTGCACGGTTTTTTAATTTTCATAAGAAAATAAAATACCATTCTGAGTATTCAAATAAGCAATTTCCTAAATGAAAATGACAAATTCAGTATAGGGTGTGAAAACTACAAACAATCATTATTTTTACATGTTGACATCTGAACACAAAATTGAAATATCTCATTTCTTTAAAAATTCTCATCAAGTTTATCTTTTGTTGGTATTTTGTGTTGCTTGTAAACTTAACTCTTTTGTACATTCCAATTTTGAAGGGAAATTGGTTGGGTGCATTGAATCTCCTTAATCAAAAGTTCAACTTTTAGTGGCCTCGTAGAACTAGAAGGATTCGAAAAGAAGAGACCAGGGGGCAGCGACATTGAAGAAATTTAAAAATGATAGTGCACTCACATTTGACGAATATAGTCACGAAATTGAATCTATCACTGTCAAGACATCGTGTTTTTACTTTAATCTCAGAGAATTTTGCTGGGAAAATAGACAGAAGTAAATTTAAAATCATCTTAACAAACAACGAAAAAGTAGCAAACGAGGTAGCAGCACAGCAGACGAGGAAATAGAAATGAGATTAGAAAAACTACCCGGGGTATTCAAAAGACATACAAAATATTGCCAGGAAAATATCATGAATAGGGCAACTCAAAGGTAACCTGGAGAGATAAACAGAATCTCTCATCATGGCAACCAAAGGCATATTCATTAGGACAAACTATGCCAAGACAAAAATCGACAGAACGCAAACAAAAACAACCCCCAGGTGTTAGGAATATCCTAACTACCAGTTAAATGTCGCAGTAGTGATATGTGAGAACGATATAGGGAAAGGGCTGGAAAACCTGGGGAGACTTACGCTCACTCAGTTTTCAATGATTACCACCAGGCAGCTTGCATTAAACGGCTAACCACGGAACCGCCACGGACTGTGAGAGTCTTGAGAGGTTCACGGGAGACCTGCTGACCCTCAGTCTCAAGCACTGACTTCCTGGCGGCAGGGTGTGATAATGAAAATATCTGTAATAACCATAAAACGATTCCATTGGAGGCTATCAATGTGAATTCATAACTTTAAAAAGAGCAAATTGAACCGCACAAGCCAACAATCTCATCCATTTTTTAACTAATGTGAAAATTCAATTAGACCTTTATGATATTAATTCATTCCGAACTAAGTTAGGTTCACCCATAAATATGTCTACCCTATCAAACCCCATCACTTCACTCACTTAGATAATTTAACGAGAGAACCAATCGAACAACCAAATCAATCAACAAGCATTTCATCTAACTAAAACTAACTTCAATCATCTTGCCAAGCCCTAAACCCAGTCAGCATGGCTTGGAACCTCATCTCCTTCCCTAACAATGAACTTCTACGTACAGGGGAATAAACCAGGAAATCACAAAAGCAAAATTACCTTGGTATAAAAACTGGAGTAAAAACAGAGAAAAAACAGTTTTCTATCGATTACAATGGCTGTGTGAAGCACAGCAGAGAGTATGAATCTCCCTGTTTGTATGTCCCCCCTCTATCTCTCTCTCTCTGTGTCTGTGTCTCTGCCTCTGTCTCTGTCTCTCTCTGTAGTTTAAATTTTATGCAATAATACCAATTTGCAAAGTTTCAAATTGACCAATGCTCCTTTTAAAATACACTTAAAATTACCTGAACATTTGTTACAAGCTTATATTGTATATTTTCCATATTTTTGCATATAATTGATTGTTTCTCAAAAGAACAGTTGCTACCTTTATCTTTTTTCCATGTGAAGGCGTATGATTATAGATATAATGTCTGATTTGCAAATATGGTGATAAAGAGAACAGAATGACAGCAATCAGTTGAAATTTCTGAAATTTTCAAACTGCTCGGACAACTTTTCGTCAGTAGAATGTCTATGTACTATATTATGAAGGGATTCACCGGATATCAAAAAAACTGCAATAAATTGTTGTTCCTTTTTCTATCATGGACTCCATGAGTCAAAATTACAATCTAATCGTCGAAAGTGAGTAAAGGGAGTGTTACATTGATTATTTGGAGTCTAAGTTTTTGGGTTTGGGCGCATGTTAATGGTATTTTCGTAAATAGACAATAAGGCTCTCTTATTGACAAACAATAATCGTCGCTGCATCAGAAGAAAAGAGCAACCGAGTGACCAATTCACACCGACTGAATTTGTTTCAAACAGAAAATAGGAAAACAGACGTCTGCATATTCTTGTTTATATCACTGTTCCACATCACTTTCTATTATCCTGTTTTCCATTGCACAACCTACCGATAAAAAGCCGACAATTGCTGCGACATATTGTAGATTTGAAAAAAATGCAATAATCCAAACTTGATCATCACTTTTCTCACTGCAGTGAAGGGCTTAAGCCAAGAAAGGGATTTTTTAAATTCCTGACATAGTCATATGGTAGAAAACTGATGTTCCCAGCAAGACGAAATTCACACACAGTAAATTTATAACAAAGTATATGAAAAAGATGAAAAACACACTGAAAAAGGTTACATAAATCACATTAACAGATAAAGAACTTTTTTTATGTATTTAGTGCTTAAAGCTTTAAAGCCTTTTAGACTATATATATATATATATATATATATATATATTCTTATAAGTTTTACCGGTGGAGTTATCTATGAGAGATGATGTACTCGATATCAAGGGTAAAACATATGTAAATAGATATACATTGAAAGTTCAGTGCATAGCAACCACTCCTAGTTCCATGACAGTGCAATCGTCTGGCTATCTAAGACGGTCTGACGATTGCACGTTATGAGACGTGATCTTCCTGATGCACTAGATATTCACACATGAATTTAAAAAAAATGGATGTATAGTACATGCTTAATGTTGGAGTTTTAAATTAAGGAGTAACTTTCTACATCAGGGATAAATCTTGATAGTCGCCTTGTCTTACATTACTTGTGTCAACAAGCTCTTTCCCCTTCTTTGAGAAAGGACTTGCGTGTGTCAGCAAATAACGGTTTCTAAAGTTACATCAGTCTTATTCAATCAGCATCTGTAACTAATCGAACGTCTAGAGATTTATTTCATCCATTGATCAGACGCCAAATCACTAGTCGCATCTCACATTTCTCAACCCCAACACTTACCACATTAAGTATTGGGATGTCAGTCTAATTCATTTAATTTTTTTTCAGCCTTTGTACTGTCACGCCACCAAGAGAAAATTTATTTAGATACGAATAAGTTGGCGTTTCAATTAAATGCAAGCTGGAATCGAAACTAGAACACAGAGATTTGTTTTAATTAGTGTATCAGATTGATCACCAATCTATAAAAATGTGTCTTCTTCGGTGTTCTCACTGGATATAGAACTACACACACACACACACACACACATATATATATATATATATATTTAGAGAGAGAGAGAAATAATCTTCTGTCATTAAACGGTTAATGGATCTCTTGGCTTAGACAATATGAATAGAAGGAAAGAGAATGGAAATGCTGCAAGAATCGAACTGTTCAATGCGACAGTTATGTATAAAGATACGCGTGTATATTTTCCGACAGGATGATTATAGATTGAAGAACATCATAAATAATATTTCAACTAAAATGATCTTCTGTCATTCAAAGGGTAATGTATTTGGCCCAGACAATGTGTATAGAATAAACAATGTAGCAGTCCAATCTTCTTTTATTGTTTAATCTATTTACGCTGTCTAGGCCAAGTAATACATGAATTGTTCAACCGTGTTTATATCCTGGATAGCACAATTCAAACAATAAATTAATGAACATTTTCTTTACAAACGAAAAACTAATGAATCTTTAAATATTTGCTCATGTAAACGTATGGGATCTGGGCGTTTTCTGATAATTTGCTTCAAGAAAGGTCTCAAAATTAGAGATGGTATACAACTTTTACAAAATATTGTCTCTGAGCATGTTCAAACTCGTGGTGATATATATAGTAGCTTTGATATACATCTTTAGATGTAAATCCTATAGATATCTTACAGAATCATACTAGGATGTATGTATTGTAAGAAAACAATTTAAATGATATTTACACAGCTTTTAGAACAGAAGACGATGATTTCATCATATAAAAACCCACATGGATATAATTTACTTGACTGAATTGTGATCTGCTAATCATTCGTTCTTCTTTCTGTCGCAGGTTGGATGTCTAATGGGACAACCAGATTTATGATATAGGTCACCCATTGATTTAATAAAAGATAGGTCTCTCCGAACTAATTTCGATTAAACGCGTTCCAGGCTTTTTTATACCGTTTAAAAATAAGGCCATGGAAAACCTCAGATGTTATCCGTGAGAGGGTTAAATTCTATCTGAAAAAACACACAGGAAAAAAATACTGGATTTAAATATTTTAATAGTGGAGATAACAATTTGTTGATCGTAATTCATGTGAAGATGGTTTACCTTTAATTCTTAGAATCATAGGAAAAAATTGAATTTTATTCCAAAGGGGAATACTCTGATCGAAGTTACCCCCATTTTACCTTCAGGAGTTGTTTCAATAATATTTACACAAGAGATCAATTCTTTTATTCTATAAAAATGAGAATTCAAAACATCAGCATTGCATATCCGGATTTTTATTACGGCTCAAAAAGCAATACTCGGTACTGATGTGGAATAGGCAACTAACTCAACCACACAGCTTGGTCGAACAAAAATATTCGGAGTCAATCGTCCGTTGTTAGAAAGTATCAAGTTTTACGCGGTAAAACTTATTTCTTTCCTTTCAGCATGACAATTACCGTTTTTATCAGTAGTTTTCATTTTTTTTTCTGAGGAAAAAAGTCTTTTGACTAATATATTCAAAAGCCGCAGCTGAGAATGTGCTGATAAGACAGTTTTAAGATTTTGAAACGCCTGTTGGACCAGAAGCTTTCGAGACAGCCGTAAAAGCAAAGATAGAAAGAGAAAGGGAGATAGAAAGAGAGAGAGAGAAAGAGAGAGAGAGATAGAGAGAGAGAGAGATAGAGAGCAAATCAGTGATGTAAGAAATAAGGGTTATGAAAAGTTCGTTGCTACGCATAAATGTAGCATGTCACAGCTTGCAGCATAAGCATTTTCACTGTCAACTGATAAGGCAAAATTAATACGAGCAGTACACAGAAAATTCGATCGCTAAGTCAGCAACCAGGCTTGACAAGTTTAGCAACATGATTGTTATTTCACCACTGGCTTTACAACATATTATTATTGCTTTTTATTGAAACACGCTGGTTTGATAAAGATTTTATTATGACTATTATTTTATTGCTGGTTTTAATCCATCTTCTTATCGTTGTTTTTAATCACTCTGCCCTGGCCCATAGACCCTTCAATATTACTCGTATTTTTACAACTTTACTCCTTTTTTTTTTTCGTTGATGTGTTGATTACAAAATGCTGGATTGATAACACTTCACAATCAATATCCTCAATCACAGGATTTACTTCATCTTTTTTTATTTTGCTTTTGTTCCCAGAGCACAGATTTGTAGCAAAAATCATTACACCACCGACAATGAAAGTGCGTCTTCTTTCTTCAAAAACTTCGAGCAAAATTATGAAATACTCACTGCTTAGAAGAGATCAAACTGCTGTTTGATATTTACTACGATAGGCTCCGTACCTCACCGTGTTAAATAAGAGGAAACGTTATGATTGTGTTGCATTAATCTTCCGAGTAGTGTGGTCTCACTTTGGAAATTAGCATTCAATGTCCAGGCAGTCAACTGAAGGGGATACACAGCTCCCTCAGCTACCAAGACCGTACTGATTTGACCGCTTGTTACTCTGATGAAATACAATTGATCCATAACAGCCTTTCAAGATTTTTTTTTTAATTGAATTTTTTATGTTGGACTCAAACTCAATTTTGTTGGGATGTTTTTTAAGATAAAAATTTCACATGTAATCTTCCTCAGGGGTTAAAATCATGTGTTTTCTAAAGTCCAAAAGAAAAAAAAAAGGAGCATAACATAAATTAACTGTGGCCTCAACAATTTTAAATACACTTATATCTTTTTTCCACTTCGATTCCATGCAAAATTTTCTGAAATATTATTAGCCCAGATAACATTTTGTTTACTTGTGTTTGGAATTGTCAATATAAATTCACCTTATCAAAATAATCAGATGTTTTTTTCTACGTTAAAATATTAATGGAGCCAAAATATAAACTGTTAAAACAAGAATATTACAAAAAAATCGGTCCAAACAGAATGAATTGTCAGAGTGTGGTTATTTGAATCTTTTAGCAAGATGATCTCCGAGAAAAGGAGGAAATTCATAACTCATTAATTGACTTGCTTAAGGTTTAAAACACAACACTCGAGGAACATCAAGGGAGATTCAAGACCGTTCACATCTGCTAAATAACTAAGTCACTTTATTTATTCCCATCTCGTCTCTTGAGATTTGAAGATTGTGGAAATGATTGGAATATTTTTTCAATCTTTTTTTAGTATATTTTTTTCAAGTGCTTAACCTGTCAGGATTTAAATGATTTGTTCGTTGAGTGTGTGTGTGTATGTGTGTGTGTTCGTGTGTGTGTGTGCACGTGTGCGTGTGTGTGTTTATCTATTTTACATATTTCACGTAAGTTTCTCTACTTTCTACTCCAGCTTCCTCTCTATCACACACGCACACGTGTACACACACACACACACACACACACATATATATATATATATATATATATATATATATATTCACTGTGTGAATTAAGCATAGGTTTATTCAGAGTAAGGTTGAAACCAATTTATTTTGGGATGTTTTCATTTTGTCAATTTGTCCGTCGCGAAAAAATATCAACGCATCTCGAGGCAGCAGAGCGTCGACAATAGCTTACAATCCCAAAATGTAAACCGAAAAGAAATCGCCAAATTGAAATACTAACCTTTGCCTCACTGAAAATTGAGTTTAACTGAAATCATAGACGCATTTGGGAATTCAATTTTCGACGGGTATATTTTAATGTAAGCCCCCTTCTTTCTTTCTCCCCCAACATACAAACACCCAACATATATGTCTGCACACACACACACACACACACACACACACACTCACACACACGTAAATATATGTAAGCATGTATTTATGTATTCAAAAAATTTCCCGATATATTCTTTACAATGGGAAATCATCGGAAACTCTTAGAAATTTACTTATCCTCCTATTGCTTGTAAAATCAGGTAACTGTAGCAGATGGTTAGGAAAGTATAAGAGCTGGAGTACATGATTCAGCAAAGGGATCAGAGTTTAGATTCGTCACTTTTTTGTGTTCGACACAGAAAGTTCGGGAACTAGTGAGACTTTGTCGATGTTCTAGTGTAAAAGTTCTCTGAGCTCATTGAGATTCGATTGGATTGTATGAGAAAGACTAGTGGAACTCATGCAATGGCTACAGTGAACTACAGTCGACTGGATGACATGCACACATGCAGTGGGCTACAATAAGCAACCGTCAGCAAAAGATAGTTTGGGTGTAGGTGGCCACAATGAGCAACAGAGGACACTGAATAACATCCATGCATCTATGCAAGTGGTTTCTGTAAGTAACAGTCAACATTGACATGTATGCAGGTGGCTACAGTGAACAACCATCGGCATTAGATGTCATGCATGCGGATGGCCAGAGTAACAATTGTCGACTTTGTATGGCATGCTTGTATGCAGGTGTTTATAGTGAGCATCTTTTGGCATCAAATGATATGCAAACTTATAGCTGGCTACCCTGAGTATTAGTCGACATTGATTTACATGCATGCAAGTAGACAACGTGAGTAACTGTCGACATGGGATAACATGCAAGCAAGTGGCCATCGTGAGTAACTGTCGATATTGAATGGCACGCATGCATGCACGTTGACCAATGCTAGAGGACTCCACTTCCATTTCTTACGATCATTGTGATTTGGAGGACGCAATTCCTTTCCCAATTCATGCTACCCCAGTCACACAGCTTAGGGTATACTCAGTTTGCTTCTAAATTTAGACAAACAATTCGTCATGATGAAGTGTTTCCACACTCTTTGTACATACCAGGAATCGAATCCAGGACAATTCGCTAAATGAATGATATATAGGACTTTAAATAAATGTTTTCGGGACAAAGATTGATTTCATTGCATATCATACAATTTTTCTTGAACTGTCACCTTTCCGATTACATCGTGTAACGTGATTTTCATTTCTGTTTCTCGCTACCTACGAAGAAATTAAGTATAGAAAATCGCTATTGTTCCCCTCGAACAAGCTAGTCTTCTGTAAGATACTTTGTCTTCCAGATATAGTTTATTTAATTCTGTTTGTAGGCACGCACACACACATACACACACACACACATACACACATACACATACATACATGCATTTTGGTGAGAATTTATGTATAATCTGTGCACTCACGTCTTTCTTTACATGGATTGCATGAATATTCATTATCCACTGGAAGACATTATAAGTGTATACACGCAAGATATATGCTACCATGTATTCATTATTCTCAATAATATAGAACCTGGCGAGCATTTTTGTTTTTTTTATGTACTTCTTCCGCTTTCCCTCTTCAATTTGATAGTGTAGCATTTTCACGTTGTTTTTTTTTTTTCAAAATTATTTTAAAACTTGAGATTGTTTTTAGAATAAACGTTTGACTTTTTTTTGTTTTTTTTTTTCAGTCTTGTGTCTCACTCCAGAATTCGACTCGTATGAGGCTAATGTAACCTCGACGAGTGGAACCACAGCGGTACTACCCTGCACAATCAATCATCTCAATACCCACCATGTAAGTAAAATATTCATATTTTCCACTTTTACGTAATCAATATCTTTTTATTTTTCCCCGGTAAAATGCATTTAGGTAAATCATTTACATTATGATAAAGAAAATAGATATCATCACTTTTACTGATATTAAATCGTGAATTTTTCCCGATGCAGAAACCAAAATAAAGCAGTCAATAATATAATGGGAATTGTACGAATTGCTTGAATTTCGATATTATGTACAGATTTATTTGTCACGTTGTTTTCCTTTTGGCTATAATCGAAGTGTTCCAGCCTATATACAATATACCATTCTATGACATATACATAAACGTTGCCGGGGGTTTAACAACCGAATAATTTTGACTATAACAGCATATATGTTGACAGAAAGAAAATACGTCGATTTTCTCATACGAACAATCGGTAAAAGTAGAAACCTGCCGCTATACTGAGGAAAAAAAATGAAAAAAAATCTGAAACTTTGAAACTCAAAGCAATCAACCATTCAAAACCAAGAACCAAAAACGTGGATGAGCCAGATTGTCTGGAATGACAGCTGGAGTTTAGTCATAGTTAAAATTAAAATAGATTGAAAACCCAGGAAAATCGCTGATCTTTGTCAAAGAACTCAACATCATAAAGAATATGTGGCTAATGTTTGTAGCCATCAGTTTTGGTGCACTTTGAACAGACAAGAGATTTGAAAAAAGATCACAAGAATTACAAGAACTGAAACTCTTCATAAGTTGATATTGTTTATTTCGGTTAGAGTCCTAGAGCGAATATTGAAGTATTCAGATTTCCCTGCATTTTATCGTTTTTGAAAGCCACATATGTACCATACAATTTAATATAACTGGTCATCACACTTTCAACATGATGGATGACTATTTCATGTAACAACACACATGAACTGAAAAGAGCAGTTTTTGTAAAAAAAAAGGGGGTGTTCACTTAAAATGCTTTGTTGACAGCTTCAGCAGTATAAAATCCTAATTTGAAATTGCACTCAAACTTTGATCTAACTTTGTTGTCGATGGTTCGAAAAGTTTAGAAAAAAAAACAAAAAAAACTATATCTCCATTTAGAGCGGATTTGCAAAAATGAAAATACTATAGTAACTTTCCCACTGTTAGCATCATTCTCTATGATGTAAAAAGCGGTGTTTCAAGTGTGACAACCTTATTATTGCATCGACGTTGAGAGATTGTTCAGATATGTTTCAGCACCGATCAAAGTTGATTTTTTTGGTGCTGGTGATGAAAGAGTTACAAAAATGACTAGCCAAAGTTAGCATACATACGGAATGTACAATTCCATCCTCACATTTTGTCACATGTTGGTATATTACGTTAATAATTGATAGAATGACTACCGACACTTAGCTTAATTAAAGCATGTCCAATTTTCTCTTTATTCCATTTTGGGGTTATGCTACATCATGGTACATCACGTTATTAACTAATAAAATGACTCTCTAAAGTTAGCTTAAGGTAAGCATGCCCAATGCTCTCTTTACTTAATTCAGCTTCATGCTAAAAAATTGCATGTCACGTTATTAACTGACCATATTGATTTATCAGTAGAAGATTGATGAGTAGGAGATTTAAACCATTCACACTACCTATGGAAATATATAAACTATTTTAAATGCATTTTTCAAAGGTTGGTGTGATTTACTGTACCAAAATTAATTGGATGATGTGATTGAAATATGTTCTTTCCAATTTATTTGATATAAATGTTTTTTTCACACAATTAATAAAAAACATGCTAATGTTGAAAAATGAGTTAACGTAAAAAAGGTGGTTGGGCCAAAGTTAAATATGTTCAATACTCGAAATTGGTCATTGGGAAGCTGAAGTTTCGAAAGCCCTGTTAAAAGAGGCAGCAATCTCAAAAATGAAGGGTTATTGTGAAGAAAAGAGACTGGCGATGTTGAAAAAATGGGAAGGAGTTTGAATATAGAGGCATGATCTATCAAAGGGGCCTCATGTTAAGAGCCAATGTTCAAAAATGGATGCTAAGAATAGAAAACTATTACCGCCTCAACTTCACAAGTAGACGCTGAGTTCACCCTTCGACTTTGACCCGTAAATGAGGAGAAATACGTTCTTTTATAATAAGCCACTAGAAAAAAAAGAGGTTCCTCCCTGATTGTGACGACTCAAAATGAAGATAAATTCATTATTGATTTGACACCAGATATGGAAAAGATTTCCCTTTGATGACAATATCGGGAAGGGAAAAATAATCTCGCCCCAAATTTTGACCCTTAATAATGAAAACAATTTTATCTGGATTTTGACCTCGAAAAGTGAAAGGAGAAATTTACATTTCATTCAAACCATTAAAAATGAGTGTAAACTTTTCCACTTCCAATCTGCCCCTTGAAAGTGGAAAGGCTGTCCTCCCATTTTGACACCTAAATATAAAAGCACACCCTCTTTGAATTTGACCTTTTTAAATGATGTGTGATTCCTATCTTTTTTGACTCAGGAAATGAAAAGTAATGTCCACTTGACCCCTAAAAGTAAAAAAAACTCGATTTCGAGCCCTTGAATTGGAAAAATATCTATCAGAGAAACTCGCCCATAAGAGTGAAAGAAAATGTTGACAGGTTGAAAGTGAAAACAAACCGAAATGGAATAATAAAGTGTATTCGATTTCGAACGTTGGTATAGAACAAACGAGTTTTCATATGATTCTGACCCCGATAAATAAAAAAAACATACCCCTCCATGATTTTAACTACTGAAATTGAGAAAAAAAATTCTCTACGATCGTGTTCCTCAAAAATGTGAAGAACTTTTATTACACTTAATTTTGACCCTAAATGCAAAAAATCATAATCTTTGATTCTGACACCCAGTAGTATAATTGAATCCCCCTGCGATTTAGATCAGTATCTGAGGGAAAATTCAACAATTTGGACACCTAAAAATGGATCTTGACTTTTTGAAATGGGAAGAAAGGCTGCCTTTTATTTTGTCAAGTGAAAAAACTTTCACCCTTTAAATTAGAAAAGTACTTCTTCTCGAATTCAAACCCTAAAAGTGAGAAATTCCAAATGATGTTGCCACCTTTTGCTCCATGAAATGAGAATAAGAATGTCTTTCCACGATTTGGACCACTAAATAAAGAGTTCACGTTAAATTTTGCTGTCCAAAAGTGAAATGAAAATTATTTTCAATCATATTCCCTCCTGTTTATCCACAAAATGAGAAGCCTTTTTTTTTTTATATTTTTGACTTGAAAAACAGAAAAAAATATCCCCATCGATATTGATCACTAAAAGTGAAAAAAATTGTGGTTGACCTTCGACTTCGTTCAAAAAGTTGGGGTCAACAACGTGGGGATGATTTTGATCCCGAAAAAAGAGAAAACAAATCCCCTCTCGAAATACACCCATAGAGGTAATGGGTAATAATTTCATCTTATTTTGAACCTTGAAGTAAAAAACAACTTGATTTTTACCCCAAAAATTGTGGGAAAATATTCCTTTGATTTCGACCTTTAAATGTGAAAAAGAGAGTTTTCTTTCGTTTTGACTCCAGGATTGGGTTCAAAATATTCCCCTCAATTTTGACCCAAGATAAAAAAGAACATTTTCACCCCAACTTTGACCAAATAGAAAGATAACAAATCTGCCTTTGATTTGAAAAAATGAATGGGTAAAGAAAAAAATTCCACAACATTTCGACGCCTAAAAGTGTCAGAAAAATTCAGCCCTGTTGAAACCAAGACGTGGAGAAGGAATATCCATCCTGAGTCTTACCACTAAGAGTGGAAAACTAATTTCCTTCATTTTGACCCCAACAAATTGAAAAAATAACTGAAGATTTTAGAAAAAAAATCGTCAATAAGATTTTAGAACTCTAGAATAGAAATAAACGTCCCCACCTTGAATTTTGACATCATATTTGTTTGTCCTCAAAAACTGAACAGAGAAATCTTCCCTTTGATCTGAAAGTACAAAAAGTCTCCCTTCTCCATTTTATACCTCGAGAATAAGGAAAAAAATCTTTTGAATTTTTATCCTTCTAGTGCATTCCTTATATACAGTGGCCTTGTGGCAAATTAGGCAGAGTCTAGTGAATGTCGAGATGAAAAATCATTTCACATTTCATTACCTGAATTATCTTTTTTGGTTTGAAAATTTGACGTTCTTTATTTTTTTCCACTTCATCAATTCAAATCTAGAATAGCACTCATTAACTAGGACCAATCAATTCAATGAATGGAGTTTTTCCTCCAATTTAAATAATATATATATATATATATATATATATATATATATATATATATATATATATATATATATATATATATATATATATATATATATATATATATGTATGTGTGTGTGTGTGTGTGTGCGTGTGTGTGTATCTCATACCATTATTTAAAAGCTTATTGAGAGTCATTCAACTGTTGATTGATGGCGAAATTATTAGAAAATATCTAATTCGAGTACTAATTAGGTTAACCATTAATGCTGATCTTCGAGCACAATAAAAAATTGAGCGACAGTAAAGAGCATTAGTATTTCATTAAGGAATGCTATTTTTGCCAACAGTTGGTTAATGAAAATATATTAAGTAAAGCACTTCTTGTTGTAAAAATATCCTAATATTTGCCCTCTTTGTCTTAAAGCCTGCAACGCAGTAAGATAATTATGATGCCATTTTTAAAACCTTTTCAATGATAAATAAACAAGATAACTGTATCAAACACATAAACACACTGAGATACATATATGTATGAAATTTATGCATATATACATATATATATATATATATATATAGAGAGAGAGAGAGAGAGAGAGAGAGAGAGAGAGAGAGAGAAAGAGAGAGAAAGAGAGAGAGGGAGGGAGAGAAAAGACACATACAGGGACAGAGTGAATGAACATGGCATTGATTGATTGAATCTCCAATCACCTGATAGTGTAGTTCCTTAACTAGTTCGATCTACTTCGGATGTCAAACAATCGTAACTAGGCCTGAATAGCATCTAATTATGTGAATGGCTACAGAAGGGACTTTTTTCTCCAATCATTTGAAAAAATACCTTAAATAATTGTAACGATTTTTCAAAAGAATACTTATTAATCATAATCTTCAATTTTTAGTTGCAGTTCAATGCAACTTACTCAGACCGTCAGTCTACAG
This sequence comes from Thysanoteuthis rhombus, assembly GCA_963457665.1. Lineage (NCBI taxonomy): Eukaryota > Metazoa > Mollusca > Cephalopoda > Oegopsida > Thysanoteuthidae > Thysanoteuthis > Thysanoteuthis major. Next base: position 54,163,514 of record OY735199.1, on the reverse strand, counting down.
CAGCAAGTGAACAGCGTTGATCACAATTAAAGGGTTGGCACTCGTTGAGAATAGAGCAGCTTATGCCGTCTTGCTACAGGGAATCTTCATGAAGCATCATGGCAACACTAAAGTTGAATTAACTGACATTTTACTTAACATTGTCTGAAAATAACTATTTGATAAACTGAGCCCCATATGCAACGAGACCAAAGTAAGTGAGTAGAGGAAGGGAAACTGGTGTTACACCAAATAGGTTAAGCTTGTTTGAATGGAACATCACTATTTGAAATCCTTTAAACTTTAGCAATAGCTCCTACCGATGGAAGGAAATACGAGACTTATCATGGCACCAGGTAGAATGCAGCAATGTTTAGATATAAACCTACACGATGAGATTAATTCACATTGGTTATATGTTCAAACGGAACCTTGCTTCGATCATCAGAATTTATTCAGCAGATGTTGTCAATGTATGAATGTTGAAATTGAGAGAGTGTGCGCGGTAATGCCGCCTCCAATCAGACAACTAGTGCTTGGTTTCGTTTTGACCAAATGCCGAAAATAATACTCGGTTTTCGAGTTATCGGAAAAATCAATTCAGGGCCAGTTAGGATCATTGGTAAATATATGCAAAAGCCAAAATGGTAGTCATATTTCAAAAAAAGGAGTAGTAATATACCGGAGATTGGTATTCTGCAATTCTCTGTTAAGATTTCTTTCACCTTGATTTTTACGGCTTATTTTTCGCATCCACCCAGACCATCAACTTACAGTAAGAAGAACTTAACAGAAGTGAGTAGGCAGTTGGTGAGACTCTCACTCAAAGCCCTTTGCTACGGCGAAGCTTAGTTATCTACTAAAGCCAAAATGGACATGAGCTCGCCAGAGTATGCAATTGCACGAGTGAAATTTCCGAACTTTAAATATAGTATCTGTTTTTTTTTTCATCAAAAGCTTCTGCATGGTATTCAGTTCTATGGTAGACCCACAGGAGATGTTATCGGATCTTAGCATTTGCATGGATTCTTTCAATCACTTTACTGATGTTGTTTTCCATCTTTTTTTGGTTTTATTTCCTATTCACCTCAAAAGATTGAACAAGCCAATAAACAAACTATGTTCTACAGTTCTATTGTATGGTTATATCTTCAGATATCTACCTAGCAGGACTCAAAAGCATATCAGAACATTTTTTTTATAAGCGGAGATTTTGCGAAAGAAAAGAGAATCGGAGTCGAAAGGAATCAAGGAAACGTAATAATTTTTTCCCCGATGGACATTTTTTTTTTCAAAATCGTCTATTTTTGGAACGTGTTGTTTATCTCATCACGTTTTTGTTTCATATAAATTATTTCAAAGAAAAAAATAATTTCGATGGGATTTTTAGAAAGGGAGAAGGGAACATGATTTGAAAGAATTGCATATTTCCTTTTGAATTATTATGCAATAAAATCTGTGAAACTAAAAAAGATCATATATTTTTATTGCTTATCTAAAAATAAAGAAACCAAAGGCAGCTATAGCTCCAATTTAACTGTGGGGACATATGAATAAAAACAAAAACATGTTTGGTTAGTCACTTGACAGTTTCTGTCAAGTGAGCAAGGTCTTTTGGCAGTGTTGTCTTAAGGGTGATCAATTAAAGAAATGATAAGTGAATAAGTAACTTATCTTGCATTTTGTTGGGCTTGGATCATTAGAAAATGCAAAAACTTACATTACAAATTGACCCTCGACCTAGATTTACGGAAAGTATCCAGAGATCTTTTTCTTGACATAAGGGGTGAATGTTTGTTTTCCAATTCTATCGATGCTGCCTGTACGCATGATACACTTATGAATATATGCACAGCCAACCAAACTGACCAGCTAACAAACTGGAGAAACCTACTTTCATAGCTCTGGAGACGGTTTATGTCGACAGTTTCTAGCATGCGCCATTAAAAGCATGGAAAAATGAACAGACATGAACATTATTCTTATTTTGATTTTTTTTTCCGAACTAATTATTCCGGTTACAGCTCTCTTCATGCAGAATGTTGTAGAGTCGTTGGACCATGCTTCAGGTGAATGTTTCCGATTATTTAAGATTCAATGAGCAGTAATTCGAAAATAAATGGCCCCTCCCATCTCATTTATTGTTTCACCAGTTGCGTATCCATTCCAAACACAATGTCAAACGGGACGGAGAAAAATATTCCCATAATGATTTTTAAAGGGATATGATTTGAACGAATCATTTATGATTATCATTCAATTAGAAATTTCGGTTATTTTCATATTTCGATAGTATCAGCAATGAATGACAGTTTACAGAGAAATGCTATGAATTTAAAACCTAAATAGAAAAAAGAAGAACTGCAAGTTCAATGATCTGTCCACCATTAATGGAAGTGGTAGCAAGAGGAAGTAGAAGACGCAGGGTTGATATCAAGCATTACTATCTCTGGTGATAGTAATCTCTGGAGGGATAGGAGGTAGGAAAATAATTGTTTACTCAAAGGTTTGCAACAAGTTTCATCTCTGTCCATAATGATACAGTTAGCAAAATTGATAATCAAAATATTATAGACCGACGGAACGACGAGAAATGTATTACACAGGCGCATGGACACATTGATGAAAGTTTAGATGAAATAGGCAGGCACTGCCAAAAATTGATTAATCAAAATCACATTTATCATAAACTTTAAACGTCAGAATATTCGAAGTTGGTGGCTTCAAAACGTACACTTTACAATGCAAATATTTGTAGAGGAAAATGTTGATCAATGCTGATACTATAGTTTTCTGATTGGTTGTAGGTTGTTGCCTTCAAGTTTATTTGTGCCAATCACGTGCTAATCTGATTATGACCATTGACCATTTTTTTGGAGTGCAGACTGTGTGACTTTCACGCCTTCTCATTCTCTCTCTCTGTGTCTCTGTCTCTGTGTCTCTGTCTCCGTGTCTCTGTCAGTCTGTCTGTCTGTCTGTCTGTCTGTCTGTCTGTCTGTCTGTCTCTGTCTCTGTCTCTCTCTCTTTCCATATCTTTATACATATATACATATATTGAGACCGAGGAAGAGAGAGAAAGAACTTTGAGTTGAAAAAGTTATGGGGACCTCTGCAGTACTGGCAGCAGTTTAGCTTAATGGAAAAAGCAACACACACACACACACACACACACACACACACATATATATATATATATATATATATATATATATATATATATATATATATATATATATATATATCATCAGTATTGATATTTCATAGAGAGATACTTAAAACTGTAAAAAGAATGGTGATTGATGATTATAGATAGAGAGTGAAAATATAGAAAAGCTAGATAGAGAGATGTTTATATTAATAGTCAATTTTCGGAAAACTGACTCTCTTAATCGAATCCATTCTGTTTCTAGTCATTTGTGCAGAAACTGTCCGATTCAGATTGTGGAAAATATGTTATACATCATGGAAATCAATAAAAGAGAATTTGGTATTTTTTAATCGTTTGCAAGAAAAAATTGAAAAAAAAATTCAATATTTAAACCATTTAATTACTTTTGAATTCTTCTTGATTAGGAAGGTGTGGATGATTTATAGAGTGTACAAAGGAGTCTGTCATTAACAAAATCCCATTACGAATTACTGAAAAGAAATGTAAAATGTCATAGAAGTCTACCATTAGAAAAAGAAAGAAATACTAGAGAGACAAAGGACGAAGACAAAGGAAATGTACAAGTAAGTTACTGGCAGGATATGAGGTCGACAAACGCTGAATATGTTCATTGAAGTCCAGTATTCAAACATTCCCCTTCCGCTCCATCTCTACGACCCCCTCATTAAGGACGAATGAATAAATCAGCAAGGCATGGTATTCAGATATTCTCTTTGAGGCTTATTGAACATATAATCGTCGTTTGGAGCCTAATCTGATTATATATTGATCTTTATAACATCCGAATGTATGAGTGACCATATATATGGATTCCGCTTAATAGGACCGTTTGTTATTAGGAGCCATCGCACGATCGGTCCAAATTTGTAAGGATCGATTCAAACGTCTGTTACCATTTTCAAACAAAATCTGATAGACTTACTGAAAAAATATTTTTCAGTTCTCAAAGCAACTATCTTCCAAATATTTGTAGTTTGTATATAATTAAATGTGAAATAACTGAGCTTTCCAAAATATATGTCATGGTTGAATAAGTTACATCTATTGCTTCAGCTACCGGTTCAAGCCAGAGTTGCCTATTGATATATTTTCGTATAAAAGTATTTGCTTTGTTCGCTTAAACGGACCTGATAGTTATTAGATCCAAAATCGTTAGTTCTGATGCAGTCTTATCCATCGGAATCATTCAGTCTCCTCCCCACTCTCTCTCTTTCTCTCTCTCTCTATATATATATATATATATATATATATATATATATATATATATATATATATATATATATATATAAATGTATATATATATATATGCATGTATGTGTGTCTTTTAGAGCCAATATTCCACCACTATAACAGTTATAATACATTGAATGCAAAATGACGATACTTTCAAACGAATACATAAATAATTTTATGTCTGACCGGACCATAAATGCAAAAAAAAAAATTGTTGTGTTGGTTCTATGTTGGCAAATGCTAAAACAAGTAAACTAGAACGGGAACGCCTCTTTTCTGTTCCTTCTATTCAGCTAAGGGATGGGTTTTATGTTATTTTTTTTTAGCTACATAAACTCGAGATAGGGTTGGAATGGAGAATGAATTTGCTTATGATGTGCTTGGCTTATCGATTGGTTACGCTCGATTATTTATCGAAAGGAAAGTTTCAATTCCCCGTGGAAGAACGAACAATGAAATCCATATCGGGGCTTCAATATTGCACATAATCATATCATTGTTTCGTTGTTGTAGTTATTGTCATTGCTGTTTTACATATGTCTCATTTGTTTGTTTTTCGTTATCTATATCATATGAAACCAAGCAATCGATACATACTGTACGGCTTTTTATTCTCCGTGGTTATTTCGGATTTTACATTATCAAGATTGAAATTGATTTTTGCTAAAGATATTCTTCGACATGTAGTTTTTCTATCATCTTCCTTGAAAACACTGGGCTATAGTTAACTGTATCACTGAAGGGTGGAATAGCTGTTTTTTACAAACGCCAAAAGACTAAAAATGATTTCTATTCCAGGCATATAATCTAATATTTAGTTTTTAGTCTTGCTACTTTTAACCCAACTTTTAGCCAATACCTACTCAAATACCATTCAGCTGTAGATCCTAAAACTGGATAAGTGTAACTGTGCATAGAGTCCAAAATATAGAAGGTCGATGTATCAAAAGAAATACTCAGACCCGAGAATGCTAAATGAAAGTAAGTGAGAATCTCATAATGAATGCAGGCTTTGGTTTTCTATGTTAATTTCATGTTGATTCCGAACAAAGTAGATATTACCAGCCCAATTCTCCTTTCCATTATATTTATCAAATTTTTATCGGGCGAAGCTACTTATATCTCCTTTGCATTAATACCGTCGGGAAAGCGTGGATCAATTCTACCATACATTCACATATATCGGCAACCATGTTGACCATGGTTTTATCGCTTGTGTGCTACCTTAATGGATTAGTAACTATAATCTGCTTTTCCATAATTACCAATTCAATTCTCAGTAAGATCGAGAATTTTTATTTGTTTGTTACTATCATGTATTAGATTAATGTAGAAGCTTCCAATATTTCTTGAAAAATATTTCATTCATATGATATCGTAGCATCATTATCCAGTCATCTCAGTACGCCCCCTGACATTCTATGAGTCAAGCCGCTCTCTGGCAAAATTATAGCTTCGATCATAAGAGGAAGGTTCCAGTTTCTATTTGGTAATATCTTCCGTGGATTATTTGGATCTTTGAAACTAGTAGAACAATTGATCAGAGACGGAGTCATACATGGAGCGAAACATATCATTTGGTAATTATCAATACTGGAATGATAACTAATTTTTTAGTGTTTGCTGCATAGTATATACAATAAGAAAAATACAGTTTCATTCAGTGTGTTTTTTTTATTTCTATAAGTCATTGATTGAAACGACCCAGTTGCTCACTTTTCCCTTTATCATTCTAGCCAGGTTCTGGCAACTCGTAATGAAAAATTATTTCTGAATCCGACTAAGCCCTGGTAAAAAACCCTTTCCCTTATAGATCTACCTTGGCTTGACATGTTGATCACGTATTCCTAGTTTTTGAATCTATCCTTGGACCTGTATTGAAGTTAACTAACTGCACCATCATTAAAGAATACACTGAATTTCGAAACATCAGTCAAAAGATGGAACTGGAAATATCAGGATGATTCTACTTATGTTACTCCACATACGGTATGAAAAATGGAAAAAAAAACATGTCAGGTACTTAGCTTCACCGAGTGATATGAATAACAAGATATTGAAATTCTTTATTTTAGAATCTTTATTTTAGAATCTTAAAATTAATGTTTCTTTCTTTGTAATGTATGTCATTCATGATTAATTCAAGCATTCAAAACCTGTCATCGTAGATATGCTTTTGTACAATAACCAAAACAAGTTTAACACCATAACGGCACAAAGTTTTAACGTTCCTGATCTCTTGGTCAAAGCTTATATTGAATAATTTTTGTTTCGTTTCTTATATTTGTTCTGAGGTTTTTCTTGGTTTCCTACCATAAAATACGAATTGCCACACCTATTTCTGATAACAAACTTGACTTTCTCCAATCTTTAGCAATTGTATAGAACCTCAATATTGGTCTTCCTCATTTTTCAAAAGCAGGATGTTCTTATAAAGGTTTTTTTCCAAACCCAGAAAGGCGTAGAGCAACAGAGCAATTACTGACTATTATTATGGGTATTTTTTCAGTGATCCCAGACCTCCAAAATGACAATGATGTGTAAGACAAGGTCAAAGCAAAGGATGATTGGATGTAAAGATGGCTGCCATGTAGCAGAGAGTGGGAGTAAGTGCACACAGTCTCAATAACAAAAAACAAAACTACCTCTGATTCTCCCTTTTTTTTATATAAAATGGAAAAACGTCCTGGAATGAATTCCCAGGAAGAAGGAGACAACTGAAACCTCATCTGGATATATTTTTTCACTTACTTCCCCACAAAGTTTACATTCTGGAATCAAGAACATGATACCCATTTTGCCCAAAGAAAAGCCTATAAATATTCTATGAACATTAACACAGTATGTATATCTATTACCCTTGGCTTCCTTCCCGCCTGTATTTTCTTCTACCTGTCCACATAAAAGTTGCTCGATGAAAATCAACTAAATTTTGTAGTAGGGTGATATACAAGCTAGAAACATCCCCTTCATCGAAGCTATATTTTTAGAGTGCATAATATTCCTAGAGATCATTTGTCTGTCGATGCGATATCTCCAGAAGTTTTGGATGAATTTCAATGAAATTCCATGATAGTTTGGGGAATGAGCTCCAAAAGAAGTCATTGAAAGCAGATATGCATCTCGGCACGCACAATAACCTCCCCTACTTCTTAACCATATGTCTGGAAAGCATGATATCTGTTGAGGTTTTATGTCAGTCCACTTGAAATTGATGAAGGTTCTAAATGAATATCGATGACATTTAGGTGAGATCTAAGTCATGAGTTACGAAAGAAGGGATTAACTTTTTGAAAAGATCATGAAATACTTCCTTGATTGAAATATACTTTTCCATTTGTTTTCATACATATATGCATTCGTCTCGGACTATCTACGTATCTTGAAAGTTTCTCATAGGATTTCAGTGAAAGGATGGCCCAATGGGCTAGGGTGGAAATTTGATTAGGTTTTGCAATCTATTTCCACTCTGTTTTTACTTCGTGTACGGCGTTGACTGAGCTGCACGCTCTCTGGGTGCTTTGTAGATTTGATTGAAATTGTTAAGTGCAAAACCTGCCTTAGGTGTTACGGCGTTGACGATTCTTCTGTTCGGATTTTCTATTATTTGGATTTTCATTGATTATCTGTTAAATAAATTCGATCGTTTTTTTTTTCATATATTACTTAAGAGAGAAATAAAGAAAATGAATGGCCGGCTCTTTCTTTCATCGAACCATTTAAAATTTTTACATAATTCCAATATCTCTTCAACAATTTTCCAAGAACCGTTTTTTCGTTGAAATTTATTTCCACCCTTGGCCAGTATTAACAGTATTGGTTGAAAACTCCATCCATTCATCTTTGTTACACACACACATATTTATATATATATATATATATATATATATATATATATATATATATATATATATATATATATATATATATATATATATATATATATATATATATATATTATTTATATATATATGATATCCATGTTTGTGCATTTGTGCAAATACTTTTGAGTATGTAGCTGTGGCATACATCCATTTCTATCAATGGATAGCTAGATATTTAGCTTATTCTAGCACTAAAAAGAATGTGTAGAAATTTGGATGGGATACAGTTGTTCCCTGCATCATAGCAGTAGGAGGAATTCGGGTCTTCTCATAATCAACATTGAAAATTCTGGCTTTTGCCTGTTCTCAAAAACGAGCCTATGTGGAAAAATACTAAGAAACAGACCATCAAAAGGCCCCATGTATGTGGTTTGTTTGGTACGGCTGGATAGATGTCACGATACCTGTAGTGTTGAACTTCCCTGTGAAAATGTCTGGTGTAGCTATCTTTTAAAATTAGCATTCAGAAATATGGCTTCTGCCCACATTCTTTAACAAATCTACATTCATGATGGAATATACACCTTATAATTCAGAATGCAAGCAGCACACACACACATACACACACGTGCACATATACATATATAGGACTGATTAAGGGTTCAGTACACAAACGCCTTTACGTTTCTGTTCTGTTTTGGTTTCTTCAGGCGGATTACGCGTTTTTTTCTTCTTTTTTTTTCTTCTTCTCAGATACTTGTTTAGGACATTTTCGGTGTTGTTTTTTTTTTTTTACATTTCTCTAGTTTGTAGGATCTAGCAAATAAACAGTTAAATTGGAATGAAGATAAAAAAAACTCACATAAGCCGAGATATTGAATCCTAATTTAACCTATTCTTTGATGGGAAATTAGAAATCCTCGTCTTTGCCAATAGAACAAAAAAAGCAAAATATATTTTTAAATTGAAAAAATGATGTAATGTCAAATGCCGCCATCACTACAAAAAAATTAAAAAAACCTTCAAATAGATATACTAAGAATTAACCACTATAGATATCTTATTCCCCCTCCTTATCACCATGTGCATCACCATTATTTTATACTTCAAGTCGATCAACTTCATTATCTTAGACTTACATAAACAAGCAAACCCAAAGTAATTGAATTAACATCTGAGGCTGTATAAAAATGAACCTCAACGCTGGGAAACCGCTTTAAGTGTAAATGAAATACTCTCAGGGAGGAAACATACCACAATGAACTGACACATATTTCAAGCTCTACGCTTAACTTAATCTTTATTGTAGAATGTATTGAGAACTTTATTGAATAAGCTTATCACATATCGGATATTATATTATATTACATTCCTCATTTGCATATGTATATACACAGATATGATCAACGTAAACATACAGAACACCACATGAAATGTATATTTCTATGCCTACGCTATATATATTGAGAGAAGGAATGGGAAAGAGAGAGAGAGAGAGAGCGAGTGTGTATGTGAGAGACAGAGATAGATAGAGAGAACTCAAAATACGTGCGAATTTCTTTTCTTCCATGTATAAATAACTTCAAATCATGTACCTTGATCTGTACTCGTTCACCGTAAGCAAAATAAGGAATTCAATTTTCTGTTGCGCCGACGTGCATGTAATAATGTTCAAAATTCTGGCAATAGTGGGGATAGATTTTCCCCTATAGTCGTCAATGATTTTGGATATTTCTAGAAACCAATATGTTTCCATTAAAATACAAATGATTTGACCTTTCCGTGGCTACGTTTCCCAAGATATCTAGACAAAAAAAAACGATATTCTCTCTTTCCCTCACTGATATCGTTTGGTAAAAGAAGCTTCTCAATTAAAACAGCCAATTTCTCTTTTGACCGCTTTGTTTATATTACAGCAACAAGTAGCAACCAATGAATTCAGCTTATATAGATTGATAAATAGATAGATAGACATACATACATACATAGATTTATCTTGAATCATACAAAAGAACTCATATCAGCTGGTGAGTCAAAATCAATGATTCTGAATCAAGATGACTGCTCAGCACGCAGACAGACAATAAAAGATTACAATAAGACGGCTGTGTAAATATGTGTGTGTGTACTTTTCTGTATCACGTGGCATTCATCGCCGAGGTGCAACGAGAGACAATCAAGATCTAAGAATGTATTTAATTGTCGTACAAACCGACATTTACCTTTCCAATGAGTGTAAAAGGAGCACAACCTCCCACGATTAATTTATAAATAGCCTCAAGTAGAGAATGACAAATCACTGCCATTTAATCCCAAATATAAAGAAGAAAAAAGTTCTATAAAAAGGTATAAACCAATTAATTTGTTCAAGTGGTTCTCATTTCCTGATTTTTCAGCTTTAATCGCCAGGACAAATCGCCGGATACCTGTAGGTCCCCGGGTATCGATGCCATTACTTAACCCAAAATCTCATTGCAGTGCCAATTTCGAGAGAGTAGAGGCTGCTTAAGCTGCATCTCCATCACTGTTTTTAAAATTACCTGTCACTCACTTTCGGCAGAGCTACCTCATCTCTGCAAATGTTTCAGTGCGTTCTAGGGAAAAAATATTTCGGTAAGACATGAATAGAAGAGAGATAGAAGATGGTTGGAAATGCTTGCTATTCTTTCTATTTTTCTCTTTCTTCAACGGCAATCTCTGTACGTATAGCTTATCACTGTAGCTCGGAACCTTAACTGTCAAGAAGACTTTAATACCACGTGAACTATCGGGTTGGCAGAACGCTTTATTAATACGTCCGTTGCAACGTACAGCGCAACAGAATACAGTGCACCCCCTGTTCAGTTCAACAAGGCAGAAACTGAGCCTAGCGAGTTGCTGCAGCTGTTTTTATTGGTTAAAATCAAACTGTGTGCGCATGCGCGTCAGAGACAAAACGCAACTTGCCGTAAAATGCACAGGAGCATCATATGGCAGAAAATCTGTCAATATCCAATATGTGTAAGACTAATTCTGACTAAGTAAATGAAATCTTCTACGGAACTCTTTGGTTTTGTTCTTAGCAGTTTTCTAGTTTGATGGAGGGATAAACAGTACGAGATATCTGCAGCTACATTTCCAGATATCATCTTAGTTGAAGAAAATGTTAGATGAAAAATCAAATATATTTATATAAATTCCACAATGCATTCCTTTATATAATTTATTCAAGTTGATACTAATATTTGGATTATATTCGTTACATTATCAAGCATGGCAGTATGTGAAAAGGCTTTTTTTTAAATCCATGAGACAAAATGATTGAACTTGAATAAGGTATCCAAACATCTACAACGCAATGTATGTAAAATCTTTTATCCATCGAAAATTCCCTTTGTTATGTTCTAACTCAAACTGGATGCATAAAGACTTCACAGTTGATATTATTTCGGTTAATCATTTTGCAAATGGACCAAACATGTCCAGTTCAGTTATAGGAATCAGTTCTTCTTCATTTTAATATTCGTCTCAGAAACTGAATGATTCTACAAATAATTGATTCAATAAAGTAAAACATGTATTTGATAATGTCCCCATTTAGTCTTTTACGGTTTCTTCATCTCCTATCTCTTTTGGTGGACAGGAGGGCAAAAATAGTGTTCTGTCCATTTTGCTACCCAATTGTTAAGCATTAAATTCAATTAGAGTAATGAGATTCTAATAATAGTACACTCCCAAGAGAGAATAAAATGATTTCCTTTAAATTCTATACACGTTTAGTGCTTTACAAAGATTAAGAAATTAGCAACCAGGGATAAATTTCATCACGTTTTTGAAAACTGTGTGTTTGCAGTAAAAGCCTGAGTTTGCAGAGACGGGAAGAAGGAAAATGCTGCATTTATTCAATTTCAACGTCTTCATTTCTCCTCCTTTTCATACATTACAAAACTACGGGTTCCCACATGGCTTAAAAATATGTCACAAATTCAACACAGTAGTTGCAAGGTACAAGGCTAGGAATAATGAACTTCGCTGGGATGCAAAAGAAGTGGGCTGCACCATGAAAATAAACTAATGTTGTTTCTTGGTGCCAAACACCGAAAGCGAACGATTGTTTTGTCCGAAAAAAAAAGCAGTGTGCTGAAAGTTGATCATTTTATAAGGGCAAGTCGACATTGGCTAGCTTGAATCTATACAGCTTAGCTTCCGTGTCGCCGAGTGCTCATGGACGGTCAGGATATCTATATTTCGGTACAATGATGGCCAAAACCTCGTTACATTGGATCCTTCGTAGTGTAATGGAGTTCTGTTCTCCCGGGATGACCCTGTTCTTGTGACATTGTTCCAGGATACGTTAAACAATAAATATACAGTCTTTTTTTTATCTGAAATGAATCACTAGACTGATCGATATTACCAATCCATTTGGTTGTTTGGGTGATCTCATGATTGCTGCGGTGTTATGCAATACCTTGTCATCTGGGTATTTCCACGACATGATGCTGCTTGTTTGATGACCTCTGCAAGGAAATAGAGACAGGTAACTGGCATAGTTTCTTCTCAGCGGTGTACATGTTGGTAATCACATGTTTTGCAACGAGATCCAAACAAAATTGATGTGGGCACAAAGATCTTTCCAATTCGGTAGGTAGCTCACAGAGTTTTTTTCGAAAAATATTAATCCACCATGTGGAATTCCAAACAGCTCATACTTTTTTCACACGAAAAATTGCACCACTGACAAAGACTATTAAAAACACCATTGGTAAGAGGGAAGAATCCAAAACTTGAATCAGACATTTTTTATCAACTATATTAGCATAAGATTGACATAATTTCTCGTCGAGCCATATTTCAATGCAACAGATTACATGAAAGGAGGATATCATTTGAAATATACACAGCCCAACCCAAAATTTGATTGAGCAATAATAGGTACTCAATCGTATTAAAATACGTGTGCATATCCATGGATATATCCATTGAGCTTGTCTGCAATCGGCAATTGACGGATCATTTTGCTAGGATGGTGATCAGCTGGAAATCAGGACTCACGACATGCAAAAGATGGACAGACAATGACATGTGGTGATGAACTAGACGATTTCAGAAAATATTGGCTCCACGACAATTAGAGAAATCTGGCAAATCTTAGGTAACGACAAACACTGAATAATTCTTCTTCCCTTTAATCACTAATGGAGTAGAAAGATGGAACATAACCAAGAGACAAACCTGCAAACTGAGAAGCATGCAGCCTGGGTGTGAAAGAATCATCTTCAATCTCACATGGAGAGATCGAAAGACAGCACAATCAGAAAGAAAATAAATCAGAAAGAAAATGGGGATGAGGAACATCATTATATCCATTAGAAAACTCAAATGGCAATGGGTTGATTATGTTGCTAGGATGAAAGACAACTGATGGATATCACCACTCACAACATTAATTCCCAAAGACCACATGCAAAACTGAGACCGACAAAATACAAGGCTGAGAGATGAACTCGACAAATTCAGAAAACTGGCTTAGCCACGCTCATGATGGAGAAATGAGGCGGATCCTGGGGAGAGTCTATGTCCAACGACGGACGTTAAAAGACTGATGATGATGATGATGATGATCATGATCATGATCATGATGATACGTAGAAGACTTGTGGATCACGGGGAACGTCCATGTCAAACGATGAGCTTTCGAATATAATTGAAAAAGCAATTGTCAAAAGCAAAGAAATCATGAATAAAGAGAAAAGAAAGAATTGAAAATACATTAAGCATTAAATTTCATCCCTGTGAAGATATCATAAATCCTACATTTTCCGGGAATTACCAGAGAATCAAAACATATTCATTATCGACTTTGAGAACGAAACCGACCAATCAAGTCAACCACAAGTTTGAAATTTAAATAAATCGGATATGCTTTTGTGGTGGTTAGAATAATTAAGTAGCTTCTAAGATACTTTTATCCAACCTACTCTGCCTCTTACCAATATTTTTATTCCTCTTACTGTACCTCCTTACTTTGCAACTCCATGAATGTAGGTGCATGCAAGAGTGTTTATGTCTTCCACCAATGTACAAACACGCTGCATTCCATGAGGATGAACTGACTATTCAAAATAAGTATTTAGTATTCTGGAGATTATGATTTAGATATAACTTTATATACCCATTTATTCGATGTTAATTTTGAAAGTATAATGCCATTTTTCGGTATCTCAAGAATTGGTCTCAGTACCCTTAATTATATTAACAACGAATCGGAGGGTGGTTTTACTGCCCATGTGTGAATACTTATTCTCCCGTGGACTGAATCAGTCAGCAATGAGATTTCATTGTGTGAGGTTGTATACTCTATAGTCGTTGAAATTACAATTATCAAATGAGTCATTCATCACGTTTCGTACTGGGTTCTGTTCGGCAAAATATCCCAGCACTAAGTTCTGATAGCCTTCTCACATTCCAGACATGGCTACCTGCGATTAATAAATATTCCTAATGGTATTTCAGATCAGGTAAGAAATTTAGTAGAACGTGACTGAGTAGTTAGTGGTGACAAGGAAATAATTTTTGAAAAGTTGAAAGGATGTATGTCAAGTCCTATGAAGACCCTTTGTAGCAGACTAAGGCGCCGTGGCCTTTTTGAGGTGATTTTTTTCCTTATAATTGGATATTTTCCACATTTACTGAGTGTTCTCATGTTACGTTATATTCGAATGCCATCGCTGGTAAGTTCATTTGATTATTACATTGCTTTTGATTCATACACGCACACACACATACATATATTCACATATATACATACACACACACACACACACACACACACACACACACACATATATATATATATATATATATATATATATATATATATATATATATATATATATTATTCATTTGATTTTCTCATTGATGTTCACTGTTATATAAGATATGCAGTTTAGGGTAACAGGTACCAACGCAGGAAAAAGGATCAGTGATTCCAGTTGGAATTCCAGGAACTATTTCTTTGGTGTTCGTTACTCTTATGTCATGGCTAAGATGTGATTCGCTCCTTCCAATCTGTGCCATGGCCTGAAATATAACCAAACTGACTCCTCCCAAACATTCTGATATGGTTGACTGAAAAACAATCTGATGGGTGAGATTAGCGCTGATTCTATTTCCATAATTATATACATAGAGAGCATAAACAAAAATCTCTGTTTTGTTGTAACCCTTCCCTAAATCTGACGTCCAAAATATTGAAGAACAGAAGACAAAACAATTTTTGCCTTTCATTCCAAGCCGAAAAAAGATCCAGAAAGCTATTTCTCATCACGAAAACGAAAGCTGTAACCCTAACTTCAGATCAAATCCCTTACTTCGGAAAGAGACTAACAACAGAATCTCAAGACATCGATTCTCACTAGTTATAAACATGTTGGTAAAACCCCTATATCGTCAATTTTTTCTGATATTTCAGTTTTGAATATATTTGCGTCTATTGAGTAAAACTGGGAAAAATGCGACTTTTTGAAATCTTTAGGCCTAACTATGAAGGTATACAAGATCGAGTGTTCGGAAGTAACGTTGAAATGATCAGATCTTCCAATATACAATTGTTCATAAAAAGACCCAGCACTAATATAACACAATTTTTTACTTGCACTAGGCAAAAATACAAAAAATGAAACCTGATATTTTTTCAAATTCTATTTCATTTCGTAATTCAAAATCATGGTGGTTGGCTTTCAATGGATAATAAACAGTCAAAACCTGCTGCTCCCATTGCTAGCTCGGACATCGATCGACCCTTAATTAGATTTAAAAATAAATATCGTTTTGGCATCAACGCCATCTGCGTATTTTAATCTGTAGAGTTTGAAACAGCCCGAACGAAGCTATACGTTGTTCTTGGTCTGGGTGATTGTTCAATCTTAGGAGGTCTGCATCCACAGACATTATGTCTGAGGTTCAACTAATATCTGCCTCTCAATCAGTGAAAAGAAATTCATTTGAAACAGTATGCATAATTAATTTGTAGTGGTCTAGGGTTGGAAAATATCTTTGGAGACTTTCAAAATGTCTATTAGCCCGAGATTTATTTATATCTGATATGAGTTTCTAAAACGAAACATGAACTTGCAATGAAATATTAGTAATTATTTATTGCCAAATATCAACTAGATAAAATGAATACATACATACATAAAAGCACACATGCACACACACGTGCCCATTTATTGCAAGATAAATTCTTTTTATATACACACATACACATACACACATATATATATATATACATACATGCATATATATGTAAGTGTGTATATAATATATATATATATACACACATATATATATACATATATTATACACACACACACGCATATATATATATACATATATATATATATATATATATATATATATATATATATATATATATATATAATCAAAAGTTGATGCAATCATCACAACTTTGCGAGCCAAAAGTTTCACTGGAAATGGAATGAAAATTATATAGCATATTAATAGGTATTTATCTATACAGTGTTAGCAAAACACAACACAGTGCCAGAGGTTTGTGTTACCAGTGAGTATCGATTTCACTACAGTGAGTCATGATATTCGATCGAGTTGTGTAATCACTTACTCGGTCAACAAGCTAACTGGTCAACAGTTCTGGGCTTAGGAAATCATGGTGAATAGGCAATGATTAGTAAAAAAAAACTATTACAGATTACTAACTGAAAAATGAATGCCTGAAAAAGTCAGCCATGTAGCAAGATATCTATAATCATACAATATCATAATTTACCTTGAGATGATACATATCAGTTGATGGATTATCGTGGTTAGAATAGTTTGATATTTGGCACCCACATGCTTTCAATCTACACGAATAAGTTTGACATTAAAATCATGGTGAATAGTGCCCAAACAGAAAACGATATCTCAATAAATCTGACAAATAACCAGTTCTGACTTATATAAGATTTGGTCATCATCTTCACCTTCTCTGACTTTGATTTTGCTGTCACTGATGATATCCATTATTCTAAGAGATTTAAAAGGTACGAATTTTCTTCAATCGTATGTATACGTATATGTGTTCACGCGTGCACGTGCGTGCATGTTGCTTAAGTCAGCTTAGTCTGTCGGATATAAACTGCCCATCAACTGACAATAATGTCAGCAAACACACATACACGCACATGTACACACACTATATATGTGTGTATGCGTATATATATAGATATATATATATATGTGTGTGTGTGTGTGTGTGTGTGCATGAGAATTTTTCCAGAATTTATATCGTATGTATCTATATTCAAAAGTTCTATTCATACATATGTAAATATGGATACAGATATAGATTTATGTATATACACAAGTAAGAATATATATATATATATATATATATATATATATATATATATATATATATATATATATCCAGTTTTTTAAAATAATATATATATATATATATAGATATATTTATATCCAGTTTTTTAAAATGATATAGATATATATGTGTGTGTGTGTGTGTGTGTGTGTGTGTGTGTGTGTTGATAAACTAAGTATTCATTTTATTCATCTAATATATATATTTTTCCTATGAACTATTTCTTTTTATCAAAGAAAATCCCCTGGTTTGATTAATTGAATCATTACCAAGATTTTTTTTTTAAATTGCTATATTAAAAATAGAAATGAACAAAACTCTGAACTAAATCAATATATTGAATTCAATCCCCGTATGGGGGAGGGAAACATTTTCCATCCAAAGAAAATTTTCGGTCTGTTAAAAGACTAATCATCAATCAGGCATACATTGAAGGTCCTAATTTCAACACCATGGGTGTTTAGTTGTGAGATTTCTATCTAATTGGAAACCGATACATAGTAAATCCGTATCAAAACAAGTCCTTATCTCAAAATCCCCTTCGTTAAATCTGATTCTGAAATGTACCTATGTCTGGAGTAGTTTGGGTGTAAGGTTTGCGTTTAAAGATGTTTTTGTTTGATGGTCATTCGTGGATTCCTCACACTGAACGCCCAACCGAGGTTGCCAGATGTATTTGGCTGCACAGAAACCAATGTATTTGCTCCTCAATCCAAACTGGGTTGCTTGAGTATAAAAAAATCAGGTGACTTAGAATCCATTATTGGATTTAGCTTGCAGGGGAAATAATGTAAAATGCATATTTTTCACTTATTGGTTTATTTAATCAAATGAAGCATGATAAAACAGTATTTATACAATTACTGCTTTTTACTTTTATCAAGATTTTTATTTAAACTAAAGCGAGATCAGTTCCCTTCCGGCAGTGAGTGAATCAATTAACAATGTGAATCACAATAAGAATAAGCTGATAAAAATCGATCAAATGACCCCCCCCCATGCCAGAGGGTAGCTTGGGTAATTCTCGACCTCACTAATAACTAAGGTACAGGAATCAGGGTCAAGCAACGATCCAACTGAAACACTTTAAAACATCCCTATGTCGATTTCTTCTGTGCAATGTTCCATATCAATATGGACAATTTATTTTATTCATCGTTTTAATTTATTAGATGAAGTATTGTCAATCATTATTCATGATAAATACGATAACTTACCTTCAACCAAATTCATGTTGCTTATTATCGCAACTTAAGGCCAACTTCTTTGACGACAGATGGTCAATAGATGGTCAAACTCTACGGATTGAATAGAGAATAAGTTGGCGAGAATCAAACCGGTGAATAAATGAATTCAATCACAGCAAGCCTTGAAAAAATTGTTGAACACTGATCTGATGGAGGTGGGAATAAACGTAGACGGTAGATATTCAAATCACTTCACCGATAATGTTGCTTTAGCGTTTTAAGCATCGGAAGAATTACAGAAGATGTCAACTGATCTAAATATGTGAAGTAAAAATCAGGATAAAGATGAATAGAACAAAGTTTAATGCTGATCAATAAAGACTCCCAAAACATTATTTGAATAATTGGCAAAGCTTTTCAAGAAGTTGGTGAATTGATTTACCTTGGACAGGTGAGAAAAAAATTGGAAAAATCAAAAACAAAATAATAACATGGCACATAACGAAAGGCATGAAATGATTAAGTATGAATCGGGGCATATTAAAGAGCGTCATGTCAACATGTGTGAATGCATACTACCAGCCATATCTTATGGGTGCTAAACATGGGATAAAGATGAACTGAGAACTAAAATAGGATCGAAGAATAAGCCATAGCGAGCAATGCTAGATATGATAAGATCAACACGTATCAGAGCGAGGGTCATCATCATCCTCCTCATCATCATCAACATCATCAGTTTTTTAACCTTCGTCGTTGGACATGGACCATCCCTTCCCCAGGATCCGCCACATTTCTCTTTCATGGGCGTCGCTGAGCCAGTGATTTCTGACTTTGTGTTGTTCATATCTCAGTCTTGTATTTTGTCGGTCTCAGTTTCGCATGTGGTCTTTGGGAATCACTGTTGTGAGTCCTGATAATCCTCGGTTGTCTTTCATTCTAGCAACATGACCAACCCATTACCATTTGAGTTTTTAATGTATATTATGATGTTCCTGACCCCCATTTTCTTTCTGATCTACTCTCTTTCTGATATACTTTCTTCCCGATTGTGCTGTCTTGTGATCTCTCCATGTGAGATTGAGCATGATTCTCTCATGCCCAGGCTGCACCCTTCTCAGTTTTCGAGTTTGTCTCTTGGTCAGGTTCCATGATTCAGCTCCATTAGTGACTAAAGAGAAGATACGTTGGTTGTATACTCTTCTCTTTTTAAGATTATTGGGATTGTTTCAATTAGCATAAATGGAGATTGGCTGGATACTTAGCAAGACTGGATGACGCAGCAAAAAAACAACCAATCTGTACCAAAGGGAGATTAAAGCCATGAAAAAAAGACCAGATGCAAGATGGGGGGTTGAGATAGTGAGGATTGCCAGTAAAGCGTTGTAAACTTCGGCAAAAAGCTGCTATAATAGAAGAGAAGGGGAACAGCCTTTGTCCGGCAGTGATCATAACGGCTGATGATGGAAACTAAAAACGCCACATATGTACAATCTAATTTCTGCATAAAATTGATTTTACAAAATATGACATTGATTTACAGTCACCAATTTGAGTTTTTGAAAAATTGAAAAATACTGATATAAGTCAAAATATTTTTGCTTCTAGATTCTACTGATAATGTTTTTATTTTTCTATTCAACAGAAAAAAATCAAAATTTAATCAAATCTGAGGGGAAACATTCAACTTTATTTTGTATTAAACAGAGTATTCATAATTTATCATCGATTGCATGAATAAATCCCAACGGAACATTGCAATATTTTTTCACAAATTTTGGCCATTATATAATTATCTAGAAAATAAAACAAAATTCGGGGTGTCAACTTTTTTCTGCACGGATGATGAAAATAATGAGGAAAAAAACCAAAGCATTCAGGTCCTTTATATGCGAATACTTTCTTTCCTCATTCTTGCTTCCTTTCTCTCTCATTCAATCTTCACTAACTTCTTCTATTCTTTCTCTCATTCCATAGCTGTTTATGCCTGTTTATCTCCAACCATTATTTGAACTTTAATTATTTTCCTCTTTTTCCTTTCCTTATATTTCTATTTTCCTTTGTATCCATCTTACCTCCCCCAGTGGAAAGAGTGTTTTTCTATTTATTTTGATTGCATATATATATATATATATATATATATATATATATATATATATATATATATATATATATATATATATATATATATATATATATATATATATTGTAATGATAGGAAAATATTCATTTTTTTTTACAAATAATGAGCATAATTAATTAATCTATGGAATAAAACAAATGATTCTGTTCCCCATGAATGATTAAATAATGGGGATTAATCAAGACATTCACTTCCTTTGTTGTTTTTTCCTTCCCTCATCTCTCCCTTCTCCCTTCCTTTCTATATCTACTTCCTTCTTTCCTCCTTTCCATATTTCCTTCTTTATTCCCTTTCTTTCTTTTCCCCTTTTTTTTTCTTTCTTCTTTCCCTGCGTATCTTCTCACCCAATCAATACAATTATTCCCTTTGTTTATTCTTCCTCCCTTTATTTTTCCTTCTTGTATGTCTTCTCTCCCTCCTTTTTTCTTTTTTCTTTTTTTCTATAGATCATAACCCCTACGTACGTTTGCTTCCGTTCTTTTTCCTCCCTTTTTATCTTTCTCTCTCTTCCTCTCTTAAAATCAACTCTATCGCTCTATCTTTGACGTGAGGCTTCCCCCTGCTCACTTTCTCTCTCCCCACATTTCTTAAATATCAATTTTGCTTTCTGACTTCCTTTATTTATTTTAATCTTCGTCTGTCTCTCTTTGTCTATGTAACTCTGATAGAGTACCATTTTTGAAGTGTCGGCAGTTACTCACTATTATCATTGGAAGACATTTTTTTTAATTTCAAAATATGCTTATAAAATCAGGATGATAAGAGGAAAAGAAAAAAAGTTGTTTTCATAATGCCTTGGTGTGTCACTGCTAACGCACATGACATACTATCACTGTTCCAAGTAAGAGTTACTGTCAGAAAAATTAACATCAGATTTGGCTGTCGCATGGCCTGTCTGGAACCCGGTTGATAATTTTGTAGG
This sequence comes from Thysanoteuthis rhombus, assembly GCA_963457665.1. NCBI lineage: Eukaryota > Metazoa > Mollusca > Cephalopoda > Oegopsida > Thysanoteuthidae > Thysanoteuthis > Thysanoteuthis major. The sequence continues at coordinate 54,141,675 of OY735199.1, read as the reverse complement.
GCTGGGCCTCAGGCTAGCACCAAAACTCTGCAAAAAACAATAAATTCTTCCTACTTTATTCAAATGGAAAAGAAAAACATTGTCATATATGCCTGGAGTAACGTGAGAGGAAATCACTATAATTTGTACTCCCCGAGTATTCACAGTTTCAGTGACTGGAAGCTTTCGGTGGATATCAAGTGACAGCAAGTCTCCACAATACTCGTGCACTCTCCTCGATATTCTAACGGACTTCAATAAAGTTATTGTCTGAATAGTTTCAGTCCCTCCCCAGATTCTTAGTTCCATCGATCTCTTTTCCAGGTTCTGTGGGATAGGTCAAAGAGTTTGAACCAATATTGGCGCTTTCATCGCATTTTTCTCACATAGAATCTTCACTATCCCAGAGAGGTCTAGGCACTTATCAGCTTCCTTTCATTCCATCAGATGAACTCTTTTGGTTCACCTGAACAGCAAAATCTCAAAGATCGTGGGGAGATTGTCTAGAACAGATTTTGGTCCATGCATCTACTATGGTAGCCCACGGTTGAACTACTGTCGTTTGCACAGTTCCCAATGAAGCAACCTCTTTACTCAGTCTATTCAGATCTTTAGTCCTGCACTCATATCTCCCTCACCTACCACGGCAGCGCTGTGGTCCGTACCCCAACCAGCATTAGTGGTGTGAGCTGTGTTTTTTTTTTCTTTATTTCACTCTCCTCATATTGTCTCTTTGTTAGGCCATTGCTAACAGGTGAAGTAGATCTCATATTTCTAGCACTTTCCTCAGTATACGAGCAGTCCCAAGCAGTGCTGTGGACTCTATAGTCTCTTTCCTCCGATTTATCTTTAGTTCTTCCAATGTCAGCTTCAGCGTTTTTGGTACAGTTCTGGGTGCACCTACATTTTACTGGTACTATACTGACTTTCATGTTCCATGCATTCTTCAGCTCTCTAGCTAGGTCTTAGTATTTTCTAAGCTTCTCACTCCCTTTCCTATTTCCTCTCTGGTCTGCAGGCACGACCACGTCTATTGTCTGTCAGGTTTTCCTCATCTTGTGCACAATTATTAAGTCCAGTCATCTTGCTTCGATAGGATATTCAGTTTGGACATTGAAACCCCAAAGTAATTTGTGATTTCCATCTTCCTGGCCTGACATCAGTCTCTGCTGGTACTGCTTCCCGGCATCGTTAAATCCAATTCATTTGCTCAGTTCCCAGTGTATCATGTTTGCTATCCGATCGTGTCTGCGCTTATATTCCGTCCGAAATAATTGACTACATTCACCAGTCACATGAATTGCCTCTGATCCAGTCACCCACATTATTATTATTATTATTATTATTATTATTATTATTATTATTATTATTATTATTATTATTATTGATAATGATAATAATAATAATAATAATAATAATAAGAAGAAGAAGAAGAAGAATGACAGCAACAACAGCATCAATGATAATAATAATAATAATAATAATAATAATAATAATAATAATAATAATAATAATAATAATAATAATAATAATAATAATAGTAATTATAATAAAATAATAATTGATTAACTAGCCCAAGTCTATTTTTAAAGTTTACTCTTAAAGTACCGTATGATTTTTAGGATTACCGCCAAATCTTTTCTCAGTTTATTTTTTCTCTCTTCCTTTTTGTCTTTTGTAAAATGATGCTTATACAAACTTCCCTTGCTGCAGCTTGTGGGGTCATCCGGGCATTATTGCTACAAGATGCCAATGGCAGATATGTTAAAGCGAAATGAAAGCAGTGAAAGTAATCCTGCATTTACGGCTGCCAAGATGCTTCAAAGCATCGCATAAACCTTTGAGAAATAGGGGATCGTACAACCTTTTCATGTAAATCACAAATTTGTGGCCTGGTGTCATGGTTGGCTGAGTGAATGATTGCAACGTGCACCATCAAATTTATGCTAGCTTTTGCTTTCGTTTCTTTCCCTCCATTTTCTGTGATGACTTGAATCTCTCAATCTCTCTGTCTCTCTCGGTCTCTGTCTCTCTCTTTGTCTTTGTCTTTCTCTGTCTCTTTGTTCCTCTCTCTCTCTCTCTGTGGTTTTGACAACTGTATCTCCTCGCTTACTCCCCTTCAATTGGATTCAACCATTTATCTATCAGTCTATCATCCTATGTTTCTTCTCTCTGTTCAGCATTTTTCTCTTGATGTCTTTTCTAACTTCCTCATCTGATACAACTCTCTTGATAGCTCTCACTACATCTCATTCTTTATGGAATTGAATATTACTTCGTCGTTCTCACGATCTATTTCATGGAATATTCTCCTCTCTCAATCTTCACTATTCATACCATCTTGTATTATTCATATCCTTACATTTTGCGTTACGAACTCAATGATTTAATCAACTTTTTTCTCTTTATTTCAAATTCTCTTCCCAGGTTGTCATTTCTTGTCATCCCTTCGTCCCATTCATTGAATTTTATATTTCCCAACTTCCTGTTTTGGGGCAATCTTTTTTCTCTGGTCCGTCTTTTTCTCTTCTTTCCATCTTTCTTTCTTTAACCTTTCCCTTCTTTCACTTCGTTATTCCTTTCCCTACCTGCCTCATTTTTATCCTTCTTTCCGCAATTAGTTTATCCTTATCTTAACATTTCTTTCCATTCACTTCTTCAGTAAATTCTTCTTTCTTTCTTTTTTTCTTCCTTCTTTTCTTTCTTTCTTTCTCTCTCCCCCCTCTCTCTTTCCTCTCATGTAACCTTCTTTTTTCTGTCCGATTTGAATTGGTATTTTTCATGTTAACGTTTATCATTTTTGATCCTTTTAAAACCAGTCTGTTCTGTTCCCCTCTCTCATAATCTAGTACTTTCTTCAGTGTTAATACAGTCCCTAGTAGTGCTGTGGTCTTTATAGTTTCAATCCTTCCTTTTATCCCGAGTTCCTCCGATCTCACTTTCATCATCTTTTGTATTGTTCCGAGCGCACCTACTATTGCTTGGATCGGGTGGTTGGTTTGGATGTTAAAATCCCAAAGGATTTGTTATTTCTATTCTCTAAGGCTGACTCTGGTTTGTACTGATGCTACTCCTCCGCATGGTTGGATCCCATTCGTTTCTTTAGTTCCCAGTGTATCACTGTTGCTATCCTATTGTGTCTGTGTTAATACTCCTTCTTGGCTAGTTGAACACATTTGCGAGATATGTGATTTATAGTCTTATCTCTTTTTTCTGCTCAGACGGCATTTGCTGTTTGAATGTGTTCGGTCGATTTTATTTTTCTTCCAATATAGTTCGTCTTGATGCATTTGTTTTGCGCTGTCATGATCAGCGATTCTGTTTCTTTTTTCAGGTTGCCTTTTTGCAGCCATGTCCATGAATATTTGGTCTATAACTGTCTTTTAATTTTTCCGTGCAGCTTCTCCTGTTCCCATTTCTTTTTCCTTGTCTGCTATGCTGCTCCATCGTTTTCTACTTTATTGTTATTCAATGCCCAGTTTGGGGTTTTCTTTATAATGTCGATACAGTTTATTATTATTATTATTATTATTATTATTATTATTATTATTATTATTATTATTATTATTATTATTATTATTATTATTATTATCATCATTATTATCATTATTATTAGGTTTGCTTTTTTCTTTCTTCTTCTGCATCTTATTAATAATAAGCAATAGCGATGACAACGTTCACTCTACTATATCCTTTGTCCTTTTTTCAGTCATTGCTGCATTGCCAGTCGCATATCAGCAAGCTAAAGGTGTTTTAAATGCAAACATTTTCTCAAAAAAAGCGGAACATTTACTATGAATGGAGAGAATGTAACCATGTGGAGCTGCAATCTGTTTTTTTTTTTCTAATCATGCTACCAAACGTTACAAAAGCGATAACAATAATGAACGCAATGTGAAAAATACATTTCATCGACTTCCATGTGATCAACCGGTTTGATATCAGGCTTTGAAACCTCATGAAGTGCCATTTACGAAAATCTTACTAGTTTTAGATAAACTGCTGCGAACATCGAGCATTAAACGAGAATTTCTGATAATATCCCATATAGTTTTGTTCAAAGACATGATTATCCTACGTTTTGATTCAGCTTTCACAAATCTAATTACATGCCCTCTGTTTAATTCATTTTTATCGTACAGGTTCTTCCACATATGAGAAATACATGAATAGGAGCTGTCAGAGTGTTTATCAGCTAATCGGGCATACTCTTTACAGTAGGATGAATTTGATCCTCTCAAAGACTTGATTATTGTTGCCGTGTGACAGCACCATAAATACCTGATCAAGTACCTTCCATGGCCAAGAAAGATTTATTCCTTGAATGTCTCATTCGTAGCAACGTTACAGTTCTAATTAGAATCTTTATATTCTATAAGCGTGTCTTCTCACTTAATAAAGACTAATAGCTAGCTAATCGTATAATATTAATGACAAGGCTATCAGTGTGTACTCACACCTGGCATACATCTAACATTAAAAGAAAATTTTTAAGATGGTCTTTAATGAGAGGATTTCGTGGTTATTTTCAGTCGGACGATGTTGCCACCAGCCTAACGAATGTTATACGTATTGATAGTTTTAAAACAGCAATCAAATATTTTGAACAAGTAAATTGAATATTAGTAATGCATTTCTAAGTTCTTAGTCCTTAGCGAACGTTTGGTTTTGAAAAAATCGTTTAATATAGTTTACAACACCAGCAACATACATTGGTATACACGCGCCATTTGCTGATGATATCGTTCGATAAGGGTTTGTCAATGTTTCCCTGAGAAACAGTCATTGTCTTGAGATTTGCAGTTATATAATAGGGTCTAAAGATTGTATTTCCGGTCGTCAATCAGGATGTAATATTGCTGCTTTTCATTCCTTCGGGAATTTTATCATTCTCTACTTAACTGCTGTAGCCTTTATCATAGAAGGTTAACTGGAAATATACTTTTTGGTGTTAGATATATTAATATAGTACGTAACAAAACAAGACCCATACCGGTGACAATTCCCATAAAGAAAATTACATTTCACATCAAAGTACTCCCCAAACGCCGATACGCCACCATATTAGTTTTCGCACTGATCGTATTAGATGAAATATTTTCCAAATTCTCTCAAAATAGCATTGTCATTTATTTCTATTTTTAGCCATTTTTTTTTTATTTAGTATTGATTGGGATACTTTTATCGCGACTCTTAAATTGTCATTCCACAAATGAATCAGCGGGCGACCAGAATTTTGATGAAATAGACCAGCGGCAAGACTCAAACTAGCAACCATTGTATTTTCCGTTGCAAAGGCCAACTAGCATCAAAGATTTCAATTTAGTCTCCAAGATTTCAGTTTCTAAGTAGAGAAAAAAGGGGAGGAACAATCTTTGATATCTGTGCATTTTTCATTTCACATATTGATGGCTTGACTACATTGTCATTCAACAGAGCCTCCCACAAATAACAGCATGCTAAGATATTGCACGTTTGTTTTAATGCTTTTACGTCAACAATTGTAATTGAATTTCCAATTATTTGTAATTAGTTTCATATTTCAAATTCCTTTGACGAATCTTATTGGGATTCATTCCACTTTTTAAAAGTATTCCACAGTCCACTGAATTCTTGTGACTTTATGGACAAAGGACACACGGGGAAAATAATAATTCCCTCACTCTTTAACTCAAAGAACAGCCTGTAAACGCTTATTCACGGACTTCGTTTAGGTTATTGTCTATTCCTTTCTTCCTCGTGATCCGTTTTTTTTCTACGAAATCATCAAAGTACACAGCAGCATTTAAAATGTTGCTGATTATTGGTCAACTTTTTCAAAACGTCGATTACAATCTGTTAAATTTTCATCAGAAGTTTTTGTTCAATAATGCACATCTTATTCAATGAATAAAACATTTGGAAGATAATAAAAAACGTCTAAAATCAACCAAACACAAACTGCTCACCGAAGGGGACCTACAAACGTACTGATCGTCTACTTTATAAATCAGCTTTACATTAGCATATACTTCTAATGACGTAAAACATGCAGGATATCTCTGCATCTTTTAAAAACAAATTAAGTAAGATGGGTTTAAGAATGGGTCGGTATCATAGCAAAATTAAATTCATAAATCAAACAAAATATTTACGTTTGTCCTACACTAATATCTACATGTTGAGTGAGAAAATAGCTGAATGAAAAGTGAATATAGCTGTACAACTCCACTCTTTTGTTTTATTTTTTATGTAAAAATATGTTCATCTGAGTATCATGATCATAAACTGATTAATTGGGACACGCATTTCATTTGGTTGTCATTGTCACAATGTTTGCCAGTCGTATCCGCCGGTCATCAGTTGTATTTAGATTTTTGGCAGTTGATAATCTTCTGGAATGAACCCTCAATTCAATCCACAGGTATATTCGTCTTCTTCCGCTGTCCATGCTAAAGGACATCGTATGAGTCAATTTTCGTAATCATTTCATACATGCAATGCTGCTGTCGGCTTCTCACAAAGAACCAGACTGTTTTGAAAGTTCTGCATTAAGTCAACCTAAATAAGTGAAGGACGGTTTTAGAAAATATACTGCTTTAGAGTTTTAAAAATGGATGAACATGTCATTCAGCCAAAATGACATAACAAATGTAGAAAAATAAGCACAACAGGTAGAGAATATTTGAATTAAAATGTAAATTATACCGTAGGTTAGAAAAGAATTAATAAGTGATCCGAATTCCATTTAAATGATGAGTCATTGAATCATTGTGAATTATTTTGAATACAGAGGAGAGTCCCAGAATATTTGATGAAAACCAGAACATGTAAGAAAATCAAGATAAGAACTATTCTCACCCATGAATAATTTTTTCACAATAACTTCCTTACATAGTAATTTGGTGGGGGTTCTTTTTATTGAAACTTGGTCATTAGTGAGTAAATAGCGGAAATCGTAAATATACAATAAAGAATAAGATGTTGGAAAAATCAAAAGTTTTGTCCTTTCCTGTCTAGATTACTTGAACTTTTTGACCAAATACAGAATTAAACCGAACACCTGCATTTATATTTCATCCTCCTTCGATTGTTATGCCATATTTACGATTGGTTTAATGTTGTTTTTGTTGTTGTTGTTGCTGCTGCTGCTGCTGCAGTGGTTGTAGTAATAATAGTAGTAGAAGTAGTATCCTGATACATTGATATTAAGTGAATGCAAAAATCAGAAAGTCAAAGAGGACAATAAAAAAATATTATCTTGCTAAATAATGCAAAGATACTGAGATATATCAAAGCTTGTTTGGCGTGAGATTGCCTTCATTAGTAACTACAAAAGTATATCTCTGTGAAGAAGTGAGATAAAAAGAATTTATACAATAACAACTATGATAATGATTGGAAAATACTATTCAGTACTATTATTCCCATCTCCATATAGGCGAATTCTGATGGGTTTGATGAGAACAAAAGGTTGGGACTTAAACCATAGTTTTTTCGCCATAGTTTTGCAGACTTTTATATTGTGCAAGCTAAATGAGCAAAACCAGATGTTGTAGAATTTAGTGGAAGAGAGGGAGAAAGAAAATTAGGCAAATATTCGATGAATATCAAAAAATTGCTCGAGAACTCAGGAAAATGTGTAATATGAGTGTAACAATCGGGCCAATATTGTTGCATCACAACCACATTGGGTTAACCAGATGAAACAGTATTGCATTTTCAACAGCACATTCTAGGGTTATAGATACATCCGAGATGAGACACTTTGAACGAAAAATACACATTGTGAAACACTGAATGTTACTCAACTTACATCTCAAAACCGAACATAATGTATAGAAACAATGTTTGGCGAACTCTTTGTGTTGACCGAAAAAAAAAGGGAGAAGACAGGGTGGACCGATCTTTTCAGAAACTTGAAAAGGTTCTAAAACGAAGAATAAGAAAGTACGTGAATGACAAGCTTAACTTTGGGTGGATTTGGCTCTGTTTATCTCTGTTCCCCTTCACTGTGTTTTCCTGCATCCTCTCTGCTGATCAGCCAAAATACGTAGCATTCTCCATTTCTCTGTCCTGTCAGCCTCAATTTAGTCTCCTCATCAGTGAGAAACTGTCTAGACTTAAATGATGCCTCCCACTGGTCAGAAACAAAGATAGACTCTACAATTAACGTTCCAGCGAAGCTTATCTTGTTAAAAGATTCAATGGAGCGCTGAAAATACTCCTTATATTTGTTTCAAAATGATTTGTAGTCTTAGTAATGGAAGGAAGAATAAAGCATCAGTGGATTCAGCACGGATACTGAACATGGAGATTTTACCTGAACTATCGATAAAAAACTGCTTATGCTGCTATCACATAAATGCTCTTAATACGTACATTTTTGACACTTCATCTTTGGACACATACATTTTTGACGCTCTGTTTCTTACCCCTGTGAGGATCAGAGTGACGAAACTTCCATCTATAATCTCAGGGTCTTGTCAAACATGGCTGGAGTGTGTTAGAATGAAATTCCCGTTATGTAATCATTTTATTTTGTGAGAAACACCCATTCTTTAATCCTTTGGAAATACATCATGTTGATAAAGGTTTACAAGACGCAACTTTTTTGCACTCTCGAAAAGATAGACAGCGAGAATAGCAGCTATCATTTGTGTTGCAACAAGCTGTTATACATACTGGAGGGACCATGTTTTTCTCACTCTTGCACTCCAGTGCCCAATACCTTCCATCCACCATACAGCTAAAGATACAACCATCACCATTCGTTGGGTCTGGGGTTCTCTGATCTTTTCCATATGAACCAATGGTAATTGCATTCCCATTCTACGCCATTTGGGCTCACAAAGTTTTGATTGAAACAATTTTCTAGAAAGTGGTTGGAAACATATACATATATAAAAGAAAAGTTGACAAAGTTATTTACTATTTATTTTAATTAGGCACAAAGCATCAGTAGTGGGGCATTCAATGCAATTCGTACTCATTACATTCAGGGAATTGGTGACAAGAGGTCAAGCATTTTGTGGTTCTCAAGATCAACGTGTTGTATCTGCTCGGCAAAAAATTGCACTGACTTCCCGTTTTCAATTTTAAACGTGATCGATTATATTCAATAATTTTCTTTTTAATTGTCAAAAAGAAATGTTTTAATCTCACTTATAATCGTCAATAAAACCATGCTACGTATCACTTCCGTTAAAAAATTTTTGAAAACGTGGCTGCAGTGTGTTTGAATTAAAAAGTCAGTTAATTCATTTTGGTTTCACAAAACCATTTTAACATATTATAATTCGTAATAACCTATCAGTTATTCATATTTTCGGAATTGAATTATTGTTTCATATGTATATATATATATATATATATATATATATGTGTGTGTGTTTCTGTGTGTGTGTGTGTGTATGCATGTGTATATATATATATATATATATATATATATATATATATATATATATATATATATGTATGTATGTATATGTATATATATATATATATATATATATATATATATATATATATATATATATATTTGAATTCAGGAGAATATTTGAAATATAAGCATATTACGACTTTTTGTCAATTGAAAAAGGAATTTCAAATCAATTCAAAATTCAAGAGGGGAACCATAAAAAATGTGATCATAATAATTTTTAAAATTGAATACTGAAAGATAATTCTATCTTATGTTAGAGTATATACTGCACTTTAACTGAATTCCACAAAAGGCTGGACAAAAAAAATACACAAAAAAGAGACCGATGCAACTGAACTGTCTCTTAATTTTCAATGCAGTGAACTACCGAACCTCCTTTTTATTTACCAAACGAAAGACAATCATGGGATATAACAAAATTCTGGCTCTAACGAAAACCCCATCCCCAAGTGGTTTGTTATAGTGAGGGTTAGCCTACTTAAAATTTGTGTTAGAAAGATTCATAACAGCTTGTCATATAATGTAATGTGCCACGCTCATGAAAGGAAAATAATGGAATCGGCTGAAAAAGTAAAAACCGTTATCGATAATCATAGAAAATGTTTTTGTTATCAAAATCAGTCGGACCAAAACTCTTTCTCCTAAGTGGTTACAATAAGTGGCTTCGGTTTGATTGATATGTAAGTATAAAACAATGAAATTCTTCCAATATATAAAAGCTTCACTTGAACTTATCAGACGGTCACTATTATCTAGAATAGCTTGTTCTAAAGTGGTCAGAATAGGTAACTTCCTCTACATTAGGTTTTGCGCATTCTAAACAAAAATGTTGTCGTCTAACGCCCATTGATTACATTCGATACAGATCATAATTTATCATGAATATCATAATAAATTACCGGTGATAGACGATGAATCATTCTTGTTTATACTGCCGCTGCAGATTCTACTTACCAGGTGCTTAGGACGTCAAGAATAAGTACTTGTCTAGCATGGAGAGCAGTCAACTCCGGAGAGGCTCATCCAAGTGTTCTCTGCATTGGCTTCATTATCGTGCTGGCTGGTGTATCAAGCTTCCCGCTGAGAAAAGTATTACACACCACGCCTTTCCTCCACGGTGACCAGTCAAGTGGACGTCGACACTCAGCGGCTGCGTAATTACCGGCAACTTTCCATATCGTCTACTCCGTCATCGTCTTCCATACATGTACTTGGCTGGACATCATTGGCTGTTCAATGAACCTTATATGGATACCTTCGTCTGTTCTCCTCGTTTGAAAGGCCAGCAAATAATAAATCTATATATTTTGCACACTCAATCACACACGATAGCTCACAGCTGATACACACACTCACACACACATAGATACATACACACACACTCTCTCCATTTTTCTCTGTCTCTCTGTCTCTCTCATACACACACGCACATATATATATATATATATATATATATACATATATATATATATATATATATATATATATATATATATATATATATATATACATATATATATATATATATATATATATATATATATATATATATATATATAAGCACTTTCCAGAAGGTATTCTGCCAGGTTGAATCGTAGAAATTGGCTCTGTGGCCTTGTAACAAGCATAAAAACAGGATGGACGTTACTGACCATACATGAACACAGTCATCAGAGCGAACTATTGCAGTGAGCTTGCATACTGAGTGACCATCTCTTCCATAATGAGTAAGGAAGACTTCATCATTTTACATGCATGGTATCTTAGAAAAATATCTCATCTCCCAAAATGTTTGCCCCTTTGAGGCGTCCAGATTTGGCTCCCGGCTATTTCTGGCTTTCCCAAAAGATGGTCAACCGAATAATGTAGGACACAATGAGTCGGCTGATACTGATTTGAAAAAAAATCTTTCAACGTGTCTTTTTATTAATTGGAGGGACACTTCATTATAGTTGTGAGGTCCCCAAAATAAGTATTTTGCAGATATTATCCACCCAGATAGATATTTTTTCATATAGTGAATGGCCTTATACTTTCCGAATATTATGTGTGTGCCTGCGTAAGTTTGTGTATACACGGGTGTGCCTGTGTATGCACGTCATGTATGTGTCTCTGCGTGTTGGTGTACATGTGTGTCCAGAAGGTAATGTTGTATTTTAGAAAACAGAATCGCAACTTGTTCAAATGTATAGAATATTAAATTCATTTGCCAAAAACATTGCTACTGTTGTTTTGTTTTTTTTTTTAATGACAATAATCCAGTGGAAAACTCTTGCTTTTATTCTTCATTAGAGTACCTGGGGTTCTGGACCGAAATAATCCTGATTGCGCTGAATTAATCCCTTCTGTACTCTCTGATAATGCTAAAATAACCTCTCCCCAACTTATCTGGATTTTGTATCCAAGAACCTTTTCCAGTGTATTGATTTAATAGAAATATAAGATGCTTAACAGGTTGAGTCAAGAGAATGAAGTAATTTGCAAACATAACGATTTGAAAATCTCGTAAGTTAATTTTCCCTTTTGTGTGTGAGTCCTATCCTGTCATTCAAAAGAATGACACATTCTCTATCAACTAAATTTTGTGATCAACTTGCCTTATTCGAAGAGTTTGTAATCGATCAAACCTACCGTATTCTACCAACTTCTCGTTAAAATATAACTAACGTTTTTGATACCTTTCCAAGTGCACCGATCGTCATAGGAATCATTTTTTACTCTATGTTCCCAACTTTCCCCAGCTTTTCGGCAAAGGAGAGGTATTTTTTCGAATTTTCTCGTTCTATCTACGGTGGTCAGATAGCTCCTTTATACATACGATCTGGTAGCCCCTTTTTTCTAATCATCATCATCATCATCATCATCATTAGTCTTTCTACGTCCGTTATTGGACATAGACCTTCCCCAGGATTTGCCACACTTCTCTATAATTGGCGTTGCAGAGCCAGTACTTTCTGAATTTGTCTAGCTCGGCTCTCTATCTAATATTCTGCTGGCCTCGGTTGCGCATGTGATCTCAGGGGATCCATGTCACGAGTCGTTATGTCCATCGGTTGTCCGCCATTCTTACAACATGGCAAGCCTACTGCCATTTGAGATTTCTAATGGATTTTATGATGTCCCTGACTCGTGTCTTTTCTTGGATGTACTGTGCTGTCTTGTGATCTCTCCATGTGAGGCCAAGCATAATTCTTGCACGTGCATGTTGCATAGTTCACAATTTGCAGGTCTGTCTCATGGTTAGGTTCCATGTTTCAGCTCCGTAATTGACTATTGGGAGGATGCATTGGTTAAACACCCTTATTTTTTGTTCCTTTTCAATTAGATTAGTCGGTATGGATCTTGTTTTCCAATATCCTACGCTACTCTCCTTTTTCTACGATAGCTTCTGTTTTGTACTGAAGCTTTTTGTAGTCAGTTGGACCTAAATCAATCACACAGTTCACAGTGTTCCTATTCTTTTGCACTTGTTTTTACATTTCTCTTGGGGAATCCTGTCGCATTCAGATGTATTTTATTACACTATCATTTCTTTCAACTAATGTTTGAATATTTCTAAAACGTATATATTATATCGTGAAAACATCAAAGATTTCACTGTAGATCAAATAGCAACGAGTCATCTCAGATTTCAAGTCCTTTCATTAGGATTTTAGCTGATGTAATATTGAAAATTTAAAAAAAAATCAAACATTCATTATCACATGCGAAACAGTGTTTCGCACTAAAAAATCCAACATATAATGTTAAAAAATTAAAATTATACAAAACTTGCTCGTAAAATGAAGATACTAAGACATCGTCTCGCCATGATACCATTATCATCATAACAATCAGCCATTTCATGGCAAAGACGATGTTCAATGAAGTCAAAATTGTTTAATCATTCATTACACCGTCGCTGGAGCTTCACCTGATTTTAAAATTAGTGAAAATTGCATATGATTTCTCAACTATGCTGTTTATTGCCTAAAAAATCTTGAGATTTCAAATGCCATTTTGAATCGGATGTTACGTAATTTACAGTGTGACTCTTGAGTTTGATGATAGAAAGACGTATCTCTCACTCTACCAACTGAATAATCAACCGACTAATTAATCGTCTTTTGCTTTTATGCAGGTTGTGTGGACAAATCCAGAATCAACGATCGTCTCATTACAGACAAGACGTATCATCGATGACGTCAGGATAAGTGTGGAGCGACCCTATATTAAGGATTGGCATCTCCACATCCGGAATGTTCGTGTTAGCGACAGCGGGGAGTACACGTGTCAAATAAACACCACGCCTGTAAAGATGAAGATTATTAACTTAAAAGTTGTAGGTAAGTCAAACTTCAAATATCAAAACTTATTTCAGGAGGAACATAATGGTCATAATGGTAGCAGAATGAATTTGTTTACTATAACAAAAAACAAAATGTACTGCCGGATGAACATGCTTCAAATAATTGTATGTTGATCTTTTTAACAAGTGATCAGAAGTGTTTTCATGGCATTCCAGCGATTATATCAACATGAGAAATGCATATCTCCAATCAATTCGTTTGAAGGATATATATCACAAATACAAAATAGTGAAGTTCTCCTTCTTTTGTTCCCCATTATATATATATATATATATATATATATATATATATACATATATATATATATATATATATATATATATATATATATATATATATAACGTCCAGTTACACTTGAATGCTAAGATATCAAATGAATTTCATCATTTACATATTATACGACACGATAATGTTATGGAATTTTTCTTTTGATTTTGACAACTACTTATGTTCTAGGTCATCAGTGCAAAGTCTTACCTAATAAAACGCTTTATTGTCAAAGAAAAAAAAGACTTAGCATTGTGTTAGTTAAGGGTGTTTTGAGTTATGTGGATATTCTGAATCGGGCTTTCGTAAACAACGTTTACTAGTCGATTTTTGCTACCTTGCAAGCCTATGAATATCTCCCAATGGAAAACAAATTCCTGGATCTGATCACTATTTTTAAAAATTGTATGTCCCGCTTTTCAGCAAAAATTCATTGGAATGGAGTGGGATGTACAGAAATGTAAATAAAAATGAAAAAAAAAACAAAAAAAAAAACAAACGTACGGATTTCAATATTTGATCCTGCATAATCTCGGGATTCTCAATTGATCAATCGATGTCAATGAATTTTTGTTGAAGAATGTTGCTCATCATGAAAAAAATAACTAACATTTGTAGCGGATCCTAGAATTCATTCCCAGTTGAGGGACAATTTTTCTCTTTAATATGTATACACTGCTGTATACACTCCAGTATGCCTACGTGATATCTCCGAAGGTTCTTTTATTGAATCGTGAGACACATTCTGAGGAAGAATTGATTACATTTCGGAGTAGATCCTGAAATTTGTTAATGATTGAGAGATTGTTTTGTATTTTTCTAATAATTTTTCTGTATTTGTTCCTCTCGGTCAACATGATATTTTCAAAAATTCTCAATTGATAGTGATTTAATGTGGAAAGATGCAATTAAAATTTGGAGTGGGTTCTTAATTCTTTTTTTATTTTTGATGGAAATATGTTTTTGCTTTATTCTTAATCTCTCTGCATTTGCTCCAGTTTATTCACACGATATATTTATATATTCTCAATAACTGATGATTAAATTTTCTGAAAGTATGAACTACAGAGTACAAAAAAGTGATTAAAGTTCGAGATTTAGGACTTTGCTTTTGATTGAGATATATTCGTTAGATTCCTTTCATTCATTTCTGTATTCGTCCCAGTGCATCCATGCGATATCTCCAGTAGTTTCAATTGAATTTCAATGTAATTTTGTGAAATGGTAGAACTTGTATGAATGAAGATGAGTTTATGATAGATCTATGAATTTGTTTTGATTGACATGGGTCCAGGGAACTATTTAAATAGTGCTGCACGGGAACATCCATAACCAAGTTTGTCTCCAATAAAGCTTTTGTATGCCAGTTTACAATTGGTTGATGCAAAAGTAAGTGTGTTTTTTCATCACTAATTTTAAAGAAGCATTAAAAGAAAGTTTTCAATTGAAACTAGAACTTCTAGAATCTAAACACTTTTTTAAACTAAAAACAAAATCTATGAGGAACGTTGTAGTCGGTTGAGGAGAGGTTTAGTGAGTAAGCAAGGTAAAATAATGAATTTCTCCAGGTTGATTCATGCGATGTGAAATCTTGTTTGCTTCTCATTCAGGCTGAATCACGCGATAGGATAAGCTTTTTTTGCGTTCCAAATTCGGTACAAATTTCGAACAACTGTTAAATAGTCAATGTTTAGTTCTACTGCAAGCACCCCCCCCCCCATTTTTTTCACATGACTCAACCTCTACAATGACCTGCAGTCGGATGTAGTCAATCACAGAAAGTCGTCCACGTGTCAAAGTCTGTTGAGTGTTGAGCTGACTGTTTGTTAATGGCCCCCGGGCCAAATAGGTGGTTGACAATGGAAGCAGTTTCCGCTGATTTATTCATCGTAAATTACTCGAATTTGATTTTTTCCCATCTTTGTAAAAACGTTCAGCAAAAAAAATATAAAATAAAATACAGAGAAATTCACACTTTGAAATAGTATATTCAAAGAACATAATCAAATAATACTTTTTTTCTAAATAAGCTTCAACGTTTAAAATTTGAAAAAAAAACACACTTTTTTCTGTAGAGACTTAATGTCTTTCCTGTGGTCGGATTTGGTAGACTTTTAGTAGGTCATCAATCGTTCCTGATACCACAAGAAACTGTGACAAACTGTTTAGTTCGGAAAATTTTAATTGACTAATTCATAAGACCGTGCTATGAAAAATGAATACTTTAGCAATCCTTGCTAATCAACAGACAACCTCTCCATATTTGAAATTGGTCGGTATCTACAAAAATATTCGTGTCACATTCCTTACTTCTCTCACCAACTAAGTATTTTTTGCTTTGATTATCTTCACATTTAAGAGAACTATTGTGTTTAAGACTTTTCTGTGATAAAACGAGAAGTAACACAGGTGATACGAAATTCTGGGAAGAAATATGCATTTTTTCGGGTTTACGTATTCAGGCCATCTATCAAAGATCATGATGGTAAGATAATATTTTTGAATCGCTGTCAAATACTGATATCAACTATAACGCCAATATCATAGTAGATGCTAATGTTGCATGAATTTCTGTATTATGAAAATGTCTGTTAGACAAACATGTTAAGATAGTTTTTTTGAGATATGAAAAGACAGAATTCAAATCATATCAGGACATATATAGCTGTGAGATTAATGCTTCAGCGATAATGAAGAACCCGACAGCTAACTCGTTGTGATAGCCAGGATCCATTACTTGTCTTTATAAATGTTAAATGTATTGAAAAAAAACTGGTGGAAATATGAAATAATCGTTGCTGATGTGAAACGACCTTATTTTCATACGATTCAGCAGAATACCTGATATATATATATATATATATATATATATATATATATATATATATATATATATAGAGAGAGAGAGAGAGAGAGAGAGAGAGAGAAAGAGAAAGAGAGAGAGAGAGAGGACTGACTGACAGACAGACGGACAGAGACAGAGAAAAAGAAAGAGAAATTGACTGATAGCTTAGAGAAGATTTGAAAAAGTAAATACATAAATGATCTGCTATCTGAAAATCTATATCATTTCAGTTGATTATATCCAAATAATTGTTCATGTGATTCATTTGATACCTTTTTTATGATTAACACAAAATTTAACTATATAGTACGATGTGTGAATTGTTCTGGTTGGGATTTTCAGTTGATGTAACGAATTCAGGGATCTGAAACCAAAACAGTTACATTAACATATCTCTCCTGCAGTGATGATCAAACATCACCGTGTGCGCGCGCATGAGCACAAGTGTGTATGTGTTCAAATTATTTTTTCATTCCTTGAAAAAGAAATTAAATATTTCCGAAATTAATGGAATCAGAAGATAATGACATTAAATTTCATGCCTATTTTGTTCATATACACTGCAGATGTAGGAAACACATTAATAAAAAAGATATTATCTTGACTTGGGCCCTGTATATAATAGCATTTAGTATGGAGAAGATGCATTAACAATATTAAATTCATTACACAAGATTGAAGATTTTATTACACAAGTTATTATGTTCGTTTATGCGAATAAGTTAATACAAAACAAACGTTAAATATCATGAATACACATGCGAATGTCTGAATATGTTGCCCAAGTGACTAAGGTAAGTAGATATGCACGGTTATCTTACGCAATGCTGTCCTTGTAAATTGTGTTTTTCTATTGTAAATTGTCTTGTATTATCGTCAACCTAAATGCTGTCACTGTTCTATTTTCCATTTATTTACTAACTGTTCTAAATTTCAGCTAAATGAGCCGTGGTTGAATATTCCAAATCAACTGCAATTTTTGTTTTTTTTTTCACTGATATCTTGAAAATCAGAAAATAGTAAAAACCTATTAGAATTTTATTGTCATTATCGTATTTCATCATATTCGGTGGATTGTCTGTGCCCCCTCTCAATGTTCATGTATTGAAACTAATTGCAATAACAAACATGTCATATTGTGCATTCCCTGCAGAATCAACTCGGCAAATTTGTTTATTTAAAAGCTACATACCAATTATATTTGGTCTAATGATTTATGTCAATATACCTTCAAATAAATCCAAGTAAAATTTGAGCAAAATGTCAGTTAACATATGCTTTCGTTCAAATTTCCTTGAACTAATGGCATCTATAGGTGACTGCAGCCAATTTTTCGGGGGGGTTACGGGGAAAACCACATATTAACATAGGGATGAATATAAATGGAATATACTTTAGAGATAACCTTGTTACATTGGAAATATTCAAATCACTGTGAAGGTGTTGCATTTGATGCCATTTCTCGTGTAAGCATGTACAACCCTTTATAAGATCATTCAGTCATCTGATTATCTCGACCGTTGACCACATGTAATACTTTTTTTTTACACAGAAACATTGAGTTGTTGTAATATGAAACAATGTTCTGCGCCACTATCTTTTATTGACTATGACGTTCAAATACTCGAGTTCTGTCCTGTCTAATCAGCCCTCCAATGGACGCCAGTGATGATCCCTAAGATAGATAGTAGGTGTATAATAGGTGAATTAAAGATATTTCGCTGTGTTATTAATGTGGATTCTGGCCTTTGGATTAAACAATGATAGATTCCAGTAATGGATCTTAATTCCAGTAAACCTGCTACCAGAACACCTATAGAACCGGGCAAGTCATGTCTTGGTACTTAAACTCGTATTTGTAAATGAAAGAGCGTATCCAAATCGTTGCTAAACCACTGTTCATCGAATTTTCAAAGATATGCGAGCAAAATTCTGCAAATTTAGATTGATGCATTGAAACTTAAAATATCAGTCAAATTTATTTCTAGTTTTATAGTGTAATGATTATGTAAAATATTTTCAGGAAATCATTGACAAATTGAATATTTTGTGATTCAGCGCGAACAGAAGCATATAACTGTCAGATTTATTTGAAACTCCTCAAGTTTAGAATCTTGAAATATATGATGTGTCGTTTTCTCAATGCAAATAATTAGCCCTCATCGTCCGTATCAAAATACTATTATAATGAAATTCTCTTCTAACACATATTTGAAAAATAAGGTAACAAAATATTTATGATGTGAATAATGCATTGATCGCAACTCTTTTTTACGGATCTTTAAAGTTTCTCCAATTTTTCAACGATAATTTACATTATTTTTTACTTAGTTGACACCGTAGAACAGAAAACTACATTTTTCTGTATAAAACCTTTTTGATCCGATTACTTTGAAATTGCAAGAGGAAATTAATACTATTATATTGTCTTATACGGTGAAACCTTTTAAACCTGTGCAACTATGTATGTACGTGTACGCTTTTCCAATGTTGATGGCTTTGACAAAGTCGTCGAAACGAGCGTTTTTTTTCATTCTTTTCTTTTTCGTTCCTATCATCCTCCCCCCTCTTCCATCAATCTCTCTCTCTCTCTCTCTCTCTCTCTCTCTCTATATATATATATATATATATATATATATATATATATATATATATGTGGATGTGTGTGTGTGTGTGTGCGTGCACGTACGTGTGCCTTTACGTATATATATATGTATATCATTTCTATATCAGATGGATAACAATGTACACGCACGTACGTCTATTATGGAAGACACCCTCGTGTCAGGTTTATTTGATCATATATACAGATTTATATGCGTGTGTGTGCGAGTGTGTAAGCATGTGTGTGTGTGTTTGTATGTGTGCCTATATACCTATATGTCTATAATAGACAATATTCTCTCTGGTCATTTTCATTGAATATTTTTTCAAGGTTACTTTAGAGTGGCAAAATTTACATACTTGTAGCTATCCGCAGGTCATGATTGCAGAAGCCTGGTACATTTAGAATTTTAACAATACTTTCTAACAATGATGGAAATAGAAAAAATCTCACCGGCAGACAAATAGCAAACAGGCCATCTTTACACTTGAAACAGAAAATGTTTTTGACGAAAAAAAAAAACTGAAACAGAGAATAGATATACATAGATTTTGTTGGTCAGCTATTTTCCTCTTGGCTGTTTGCATTTCAAACAACGTTTCAGCTGTTGTGTCCTACGTCCTTTTTCACGTGGGTGCTGCAAGTGAGGGTGGGGTCTAACGTTGAAATTCAGACAAAAAATAAATAAATAGACCTGAATGTATTATAGAATTACCAAGAAATGTTGAACGTTTATAAAACTAATTGAATTCAATTTTTTGGAAGTGATTCATGTTGATGAAGGAGTTTAATTATAAACTGGACTCTGTGATCTCATGCAAGCAACAGAAACAAGCTTGCTCATTCGTACTTTTGCTATCTACCTGTATTAGGGTCGAAAGACTAATCAGAAATGTTGATATACATCCAATTCGAAGAAATTATATATATATATATATATATATATATATATATATATATATATATATATGTGTGTATATATATATATATATATATATATATATATATATATATATATATATATATATATATATATATATATATATGTGTGTGTGTGTGTGTGTGTATATATGGGGATATTGAGTGAGTGACAGAGAGAGAGAGAGTAATAAAATTGTTTTGGATAACTATACACAGCCTGGCAATTTTTTTCCTGAAGTATTAAAACCCATCATTGAAATCTCAGACTGTTATAATTCACTGTTTTCATGGAATATAGTTTTTTTTCTAATTCATAACTTGAAATATTGATATGAATAATGTTGCTCTTTATAATAATACCAAATGAACAAGATTCAAAGAGCTTAAGTTTGGTTTAAACAATAAGTTCTGCAATGGTTCTAAATCACCATCTTCCAATAAAGAAAGCTTTGTTTCAATCTTATAACTCGGAAATATTGGCTTGAACGATTTTACTGTTCAATAGCATGTAATATGAACAAAATTTAATGAGTTAAGGTCGGTTTTAGACAATATTGCCTGGTGAAACTAAGCTGGAATTTTGTTGAAAACGAAAGGGGTTTCTCAGGTTTGGTCAAAATTGAATCAATGGTTCAGGTTGGTCGAATTTTTATATGTTCAATCTGATACAAGCAACAAACTCTGGTGAGACTGGTCAATTTGTGTAACTATCGAACACGCGTGTTTGGAGCCCAATATTATCCGACATTTATATCATATGCTACCCCAGTAGGGATAGCATGTATATAATCAACAACAGGGCCTTGAAACTTTTAATTCACTCTCCCAGTATTGTAATTCATGTTTCACTTTATTGGGAGGTAAAAATTTAATTCAATATGATTTTGCAACTTAATCTTTACTCAGTCATTTTTGTATAATTGCCTTAGCCTCAACCATCGTATCAGGTTTTCTAGTAAGGTCTCTTAAGGACATTAATTCTACGATTCATCCATTATACAGAGTCAAATCGTCAACATTTTTTTTTCTTTCCGTCTCAAACTTGTTATCTATGGGCAGTCCCTGTACCATAATCATTATCTCCCTTTACTTTCATTCCTACCTTTTCTGAGAATATCTGTATTTTTTTTCTCTTTCGACTCAGTCACAGTAGCTTTTTATCCGATTCTAATCTTACAGATTTGTTTGTTTTTTTATATATATATATTCGTAAATGTGGGTTAAGTGCTGCGACATTTCTACTCTATCTTAATCTAGTTTTGTTAATTATATATTTTTCACAGCTTCCCTTGGCAGCGGTCGTTCTTGACTTTTGCTTTGTAATGTGTTTCTCTTGTTATTTGATGTCATGATTCACTGGCTCCTTGATTTGTTTCTTGACATTGTTTCCTTTTTCTGTTCAGCTTATTATAGCTCTACTGGCTTCTGTCTCATTAACAATAATTTACTCACCTTTCCGACTGATTAATTATTATTACTTTATTAGTTGTCTTTTCTGTTCATATCACTCCGATATTTTTGTTTACCTCATTGCGGATAAAGATTTACTCTGCTACTCGATAGTAACACATTCCAAGAAAAGAAATACTTCCATAGGGCAAAATGGCGTGAAGTGTAGATGCAATTACCATTGATTTTTTAGAACTATTTTAGTATTCCAAGGCCAAAAATGCTGATTATGCTACGTTGAGCTAAGTCGTTAGAGGTTTGGTTGTTGGGAGGTGCAAAAGTAGGAGAATATGCGAGCTCTCTAGATACCAGTCATCTGCAGAAAAAACACTAAATACTTTTTTCACCTCCCACACAATTGACGGAAGTGTACTATTAAATTGTAAAAGATTCCTGTATTTACTTTTTATGATAAGAAAAATGACTATCATCAGAGTATTTGCCATATATATCTTGCTTTTCCTCTGCATTCTTTTTCCTCGTATGAGGAGAAAGTTTCAAATTTTAGGGGTTTTTATGATAAAGAGACGACTCCCTTCCTGTATATGAATGAATTAATTGGTAGAATCGGTAATAGTGATTAATGTTGCTCATTTTGTGAAGCCGAACGTTTTGGAAATGCTTTGCCGTTTTCACTATAAATATAATTACAAAGAAAAAACAACATAAAAATAACATAAAATGTTACATTTATTTCTATAGTTATATTTGCTAAAATTAATGATATTGCTCACCTCCACCTCCCAAACAGTGCATCAAAACCTGAGTTGGTATTTCTCTAGAATGATTAGAATTACAGTAAACAGATGATCTATAACATTTCGTGGTTCTTCTGAATATTTGGCTGAACTAGACCCCAGTTTTGTGTTGTGCTTTTTTTTTTTTTTCAATTTCCAGTGAAAAATGCTGCAATGTCATTTTGGGAACATTTATTTTGTCCACATTCATTTTGTGAAAATTTGTTAACATAACTCCATATTCTGACGTCACTTTTTATTTGATATGTTGATGCTTTTTACTTTTCATTTTTAGGGATCAAAATCTTATTCCAAGGACTTTACGATTAACATTATGGCTAACTATGGGATTAATTCTATTCATGTCATTTTTGTCAATCATAAATGAAGCTATCTATGATATCATACTGAAATCCAATCGAAACATCTTGAGATTTCTATGAAACAATTTCAGATTTATTAACTTCAGAGCATCCCATAGATTCAACCAATGAGCATTTGGACAAAAATTAATTTTTGTCCTACAAAATATTGGAATAGTCATAAAGTTGCGTTGATTACGATTTGGGAGTCTACTTCTATGTTCTATGGGTTGGAAAACTGATAAAAACCTATCTCGATGTAAAATACCACAAAATTGGGTTGAAAATTCAACTCTGCTTTCAAGATGGCTGCCATTTCTGGAATATATAGTGCAGAACGCCATCATCTTGCAACCAAAATAGATAGACAGAGGATTTTAGAGTAAATTCAAATGTTTCTGTAGTTGCTAATCGATTTAAACCCATTTTATTGTGCCATATTTGTGATGAGTCCCTGAAAACAAGTACACCTCTCAAAATGGCCACCTAGAGAAATTATATATATATATATATATATATATATATATATATATATATATATATATATATATATATATATATATTAGTTTGACCTAGACGACATGATGGTTTCTGTATACAGATACGGTTGATAAATTGGACGATTCAGCAAATTACATCATATTTTGGGCTTAAAAAGAATTATACAGTTAGAACGTGAGAAAAGCCATTGATTTCCACCAATTCCGTCAGTAAGAACTCAATGAATATTCTGACATATCTGGTTTTGCCATTCCAATGACTGCACACTGGTGCACTATGTATTCCTGCTTTTTGGTAACCAGAAGATATGAGACAAGATTTTTTGCAGCCGCAAGCAATCATATTCGGAATTCTGTCAGGAGCTACTTATTGAATATTCATGAAGCTTTGAACTCATTCATCAACTCTTCTATCAGCCTACAATTGTAGTATGCAAATGATGAGTGCTAAGATATCTGGCAAATGGACAGAGCAAAAAAGGATTGAGAAAAAGGTATTATACTTTTCCCTTTGACAGTCAGTCAGCATAAACATCTCAAGCTATATTCTCGATTCGTGTCGATTTTTTACTCCTCATAACGGTTGCATCACTCACTGACCTGCACGACAAACAAGTTCCCATTACTAGTCAGTGACATCAATTAATTATGGTGTCAACCCATACGCGGAAAAACCACAGGACAAAAATCATTTAACGAAACTACCTCTCTTCGGGAAGTTAATCGTAATTCTTTTTTCTAACTTCAGATGAATAAATAGAGTGAATACTTTTTGAAAATATATGCGATTGGTTCTATACATGTATATGTGCGCATTATTGTTTATTCAGTTTTATATGTAGATCAAGCGGATATGCAGAACCAACATTTGAATAAAATAACGCTTTGGTTTGTAGATTGAAAAAAGGATAGTAAATATACTTCAGTTTATTCTTACATCACAAATGATGGGACAATTGATTTTGTGTGCAGACCTCTTTTTGGCATATATATATATATATATATATATATATATATATATATATATATATATATATATATATATATATATATATATATACATAGACCTTAAATCATTATTACTCTAGTGAATGTAAGGTAATAAGTAACCATAACTACCTGCGTGAATTTAATTTTCTATTCAATTTATATATATATATATATATATATATGTGTGTGTGTGTGTGTGTGTGTGTGTGTGTATATATAAAGAGAGAGAGAGGGGGTGACATCTCCATTTTCAGTACATTGGTTCCTTAATTTATTCAAACAACTTATTTTGCTTTCATTCTTGTCAGTGTTCAATATCACCAATTTATCTTCTATCGCCAATATTAGAAAACAGTCTCTGCCTCTTATCAACACAGTCCATCTTCGTCTCTCTTCACTAGTTTTTTTCATGCAAGGATTATCTCCCTTGTTTGTTCGCTGGTTAGCTTGTCTTTTATAGCTGATTGATGATATATGTCCACACCTCCATTGTCAAACAGCCACATTATATAATCATGCCTGTTTTTCCATCCCATCTTATTCGTTAGGTGTCAGATCCTCGAAATGCTTGTCACCTGATATCGTTCTTTTCTCATCATTTGTCTTTTCTTCTGTCCGTCCAATGTGTTTCATGTTGTCACTCCTCGTTTGTCGTCTTCGGTCTTCAACAAAGTATGTTGTCAGTATCAGTCGTTTGTGTTCTTTCTTTGTATTGATACTATTTCATGGGTGACTTCTTCGTCAATATTTGTCTAGA
The DNA here is from genome assembly GCA_963457665.1 of Thysanoteuthis rhombus. NCBI lineage: Eukaryota > Metazoa > Mollusca > Cephalopoda > Oegopsida > Thysanoteuthidae > Thysanoteuthis > Thysanoteuthis major. The sequence continues at coordinate 54,116,490 of OY735199.1, read as the reverse complement.
TTTTTCCTTTTCTGTTTCCTTGTACGATGGATTTTATACGTTCATAGGCATTTTGATGTAATGCTATTTTGTTTTCCACCACATCTTTCGCCTTCCTTAGTCGCTGACTACTTTCGATGTTTGTTTCTAGTTCAATGTAGATCATACCTGTGTCCAACAATCAATGTTTGGATTTCAGAACATTTTGATCTGAAATTGCATCCTCATATATGTTATTTTCACGCAGTATTTCACTCAATATATCTGGCCCACCTGGATGTATATCACATACTGTCTTCCTCGAGCTTGATTGTGTATATTTCTTTTTTTTTTCATTTCCTGTAAAAATAAGATAGCATTTTACCAATTTATTACAACAGAGAAATTGAATACTAAAGTGCAAAATATCTGGAAAACATCTGAAAAATAGACCTGCAAGATTGAATGGTACAAGAATGTGAGTGTGGTATCAAACTTGAAATCGGAACGTGAGTCTGGAAAGAAATGCTTAACCGTTGAAAATTACTGTATATTAGCAAATGAGCTTGGCTATTTCTTCTGTTTCATATAGATTTTTCTTCTCTAACCAGAAATGTCCTCCTGGTAAACATTAGAATTTTCTACTGACACTTGCCAATTTATACAGTTCCTTGTAAGGAGATCGGAACAGAGTAGTAGATACTTAAGGAATACAAAACGGAGTACATACTCAAGGGAGGCTGATAAACACATTGGGGTAGAACCGGTGAAGACCCGGCTGCAAAGCTGAATGAGCTGTAAAAATAGACACGATACGTGTTTTTATGTTTTGATTTTTTTTTCTGAATAATTCGTGATCTCTCCTCGTTGCCTGGGCTTCCTGTAATAAAATTTTTGCATCGTTTATTCTATTTTCCCTCGTTTTTTTTTCCTATCATCAACCTGACCAAACTTGTTTAACTGTTTATTATTCGGGCTTTTCAATCACAGTTCATAAATGCTTCCTGGCATCTCCTGCGACCACCTTTTCTTTTTCTGCTGATTGCACAGCTAACCAATTACCTTGCTCACTTCCATAGTCAGTTATACTCAAACGTGCATACTTTGCATTTTTTATGATATTTGTAAACTTTTTTCTCCCATTTGAAACGTTTCTTACTTTCATATGCATTTATAAACTCTATCACTTTTACAAATTGTATTTTTTCTACACATTTGGATTTTAGGTAAACAATATGCTTACCTTCCATGTCTGCTCTTACAAAAACCTGTGATATTTCTAGAAATATGTTAAAAATGCCTAATGCTATGCTATTTTTGTGAATATTATTCGGATGTCCGGTTTTTTCCCTTGATTCAGTGTAATCATTTTTCGAATCTTCTAATCTTTAAATCTGCCTATCTTCAAACGTGAATGTATGTGTCTAAGGTCTTATTTTTACAAATCAATCTTAGTTCTATCTGACATTCCAATTTTCTTTCCGTATTCCTTTCTGGATCTTATCTGGATACAATATTAGTTCATCTTTATCACTTGTTTTTATTTCTCCTACATACACGAGGAAACTGGCAGTTTGAGTTCGAGTTACGTTCGCTTTATATTAATGCTTTTCTTTAAAGGCCTGAGCCACATCTCTCCGTACCAATCATCATTGTCGGTGTAAAGCCTACTTGACAAATAAGGAGGGTTTAGCGTCGGTTAGCATCCTAGACACGAAAAACCTACCATTTCTTCTGAAACAATTTTAAAATTTGAGACAAGTTAATCACATATCTTCCAAAATGCTTACAGAAATCGCTGAATACAAATTGTTTTATGAGAGGACCAAATATCATTGAATTTTTTTTTTTCATAGATGCTATTTTCATTGTGTTCAATAATCCTTTCAATAATGGTTGTTAAATTCTCATACTTCAACCTATATCAATTGGTTAATCCTTCAAGGACCTCAGCCATACTGAATACGTTGCATCTATCGATAAGTTTGTCTAACAAATGTGAGAATGCTGCTGATTATCTCGAATACTTATCCATTGCTCTCTCAAATCTATATTGTGTTTGATCATTGCTTACCTATCTTAATCCTTACCTTATGTTCCGATCGCATATGCTCGATTCCCTAGAAGTCTGTCCGTTGGTCTTCTTTTTACCGATTCAAATTTATTGTACTTCTGTGGGCTTTCATTTTTCATATTTCATATTTTGTCCATTCGTGTTATCATTCCGGTGTTATATTATTCAACATCTTTGTTCATTGTTCATTTCTGCCAATTGTTGATTATATAATCATGTTCCGTTTTTGTTTGCAACTATTTTTCACGTGGATTAGTCACTATCCGTTATTTATCAAAAGAATGAGAAATGTCTTAACTCAAGAATATCATATACAGAGTATTTGCAATAGGACATTTTTCCTATCAAATTGATATTCAACTTACTACCGGGTAATACATAGATCAAACATCTATAACTTATGTACTTCCAGCCGATTCAATTGGATATCTATGGATATCTCTTATAGGATAAGTTGTTGTTGTCTTTGCTGTTGCTGTGTTATTATGTTATCTTTCATCTTCTATGGAATATAAATATGTCGCCAGAACTAGTGGTCAACTCATTTTTTTTGTCTGCATAGATATTTAATCAAAATTAAGCAAGACATTCTTCCTTATTCGATACGCATTTCGTAACGGAAGACGATGATGCAAGTGTTACAACGATGAACCCATGAAAAGACAAAACAGATTTTCTTTCTTTTATGGAACTTTTCAAAGTTGGATTTTGCTTTTTCAAAAGTTTTCATTCCTGCCCGTTGTTTATTTCGTGTACTTATGTTATCAATTCATTGCATTTATAGGTTAGCGTTTTCGATCTTCTGTTGCATTTGTTCATTGCTACTCGTTGATCGATTTCTTATCAAGTGTTTTCATTGTTCAGTGTTTGAATCATTTCATGATTTGTAAATGTCGATTATTTTTCATTAATATTCCGATGTGTACATTCATGTTAGTGCTCAATTGTTCATTTATTCACAACTTTGATTGCATATTGTTGGAAATCCATTGTCAATCATTTGCATCTATTATATCATTTTTACTGTTTCATTCTCTATAGTTTACGATGAATAATCACCGTCAATCCACCATTTTCATCGATAACTGTATTACGTGTTAAATCCACTTTTTTATGTTTATCCTTTCAAGTTTTTTTTTCCTTTGTTACCTCTTCCAATGACGTTCGATAAAGGTTATACATGCATCCGTTTTTCTTCTCTTCGTTTGTTTGTTTATTGGTGTATCAACTGAAAAAAGTACCCAATTATAATTGCTGGAGGCTGGAGGAATAGTTGATTAGATTGTGGATAGCCCTAGGAATTTTGCAATAACATAACTAAATCGGACGCCATTTTAGGATTTTGAATGTATCGACACATTGATGACAAAGTCACCCAGTTTAAGGAAAATAATCAAATGTTTGAATGAGTCAAGACAAAAAAGGATTTTTGTTGGATGATTATTACACGGTCTTGTCACAGCTTGGATATAGGGTTTCTAACCAGTTGGATTCACCATGACGATGGTGTCGCCGGAGGTGTGCTCTCTGCATGTATCCGAGTTAATTTTTGTGTTATGTCTATCAATTGTCTGTATGTTTTGTTATGTACAGCATCTATTCTCCCTTGTTTTCTTTGTTTCTCCCTTGTTTTCTTTGTTTCTCCCTTGTGTTTCTTGTCTTTCGTCTTTTGTCAAATTTTCCATTGACTTCCATGCGTACTGTTTTTGACGATCCTTCTTTTAATCGTGGGGTCTATCAGTTCTGTTACGGCTTGCAATGTTGTGCTATCATATCAGTTTCAGATTTTGTATCTTGTTTGAGTTTTTGTCATTGTCCATTATTTAGGTCTATTATCTATGTTCATGATACCAGTTTTCTGCCCACTTCCCCGTGTTTTTTACTCGTTTGGGAATAACGTCTATCATTTGCATCTATTGTCTACTATTGTCCATAGGTCTTGTTATTGTCCACTGGCTGAAACTGTTACCAATTGCTTCTTATTACTTAATCATTTGCGTTGGACTTCATTGTCTACTTTTATCCCATCACTTGATTACGTTTCTTGTCTGTAACGATCTCTAAATCATTTGCCATCCTTTTATTTTCATTGACTTTGTTTTGCTTATGTCCTTTTCCCTTGTTTGTTTCATGTACTATCGTCAAATCTTCGTGTTTACTGCATATTTTTCTTTCTTTCGGTTGATTTTTTTTCTTTACCGACCTTTACTTCATTTGTTTTGCCCTCGTGTTTATATACTTTGTGGGTGATCTCTGTTTCCTTTTGTCTTTTGGGTCAATTTATTGTCTATTTCCTTTGTCATCGTTTATCTGATGAGTATGTGTGTCTATTGTTTGTTTGCGTCACTTGATGTTTGCGTTTATTGTTTACTTTTCGTATCCACTAATATTTTCTATGTTCAATGTTTACATTTTATGTGCACATCCTTTGTCTATTGTCTATTCCCCTTCCATTATATATACACATTTGTCTTGTCTTTACTCACTCTTCGTCTCAATAGTTTAATGTTTGTGTTATCTTTATCCTTTGTTTTCTATATTTTCTCTCTCTGTCTATGTTACTGTTTTTATGTATGGAACTTCTCACATGCTAACAATTGCACGTGTCTCACATTGTACCTTTCCTTTTGATCATTATAACCTCATTATTGATGATACAATACTACAAGCCTCGTAATTTACAGCCCAAATAACCACGACTGACTTGAGGCCATTCAGTCCGTTGCTGTAAAAGTATATTTTTGTTATTATTGACAAAAACTGGTATGATGTTTTTTGAGATTGTGATAATAAAAATTGAAATAGCTAAGAAAAAGTTGATACTGAAAAGAATTGGTTCTTACGATTTTCATCTCTATTCGTTGTAAAATACAATTATTTTTTGTGATCGACCCTAGTAATCTAGGATTCTAGATTATTCAACTTCTTTTGTTGGGTTGCTTTAATCAATCTCTATGTCTTTTCACTATGAAGTTGATGTTTTTGTCTATTTAATGGTCAACTTTCAATCTCTGTTTGCTAATTGTTAGTAGTCATAATGTTTCGTGTTGATATCTCTGTGCAAAGTGCATATATTGTGTGCCAATAGTCCTAACATATATTATTATTTGTGCGGTCATGAGCACCCTAATATAATTTATCTCTCGTTAGTGTGTTTGTTTCAAGTATTCATTTTATATTTTATTTTCTTCGTCAATCTTTCTGCCTGGACTGTGATTCTATCGTATATCCATGGTTTGAGTTCTTTTCTAACTTTCCTCGATAAAGTCTATTTTTTGTGGTTGATTTTTGGCGTAATTTATCCATCCTAATTTTCATCGAGACTCTTCAGACTCGGTGAGGAAAGTGCACAGAGTTGAGACAAAGGATAGGCTAAAGATAATCTCTGCTTACTTTCTGTCGTACATTGACTGGGTAGTTGAAATGAAAATAGGCATCCTTAGCGGACTTTTATACCTTGATACAAAGACATTCGAAATTCTTTTAAAATGATTCCCTCACTTTTTTGTAGAAATATTAAAAACCCATTTATCTGTCTCAGAGAGAAAAAAAAACAAATTTCAACGTTGAATTGTGCAATTAGAAGTTTTGGAATGCCAAATTTTAGAAAATCAACATATTGCAGCCATTATTTTCAAATTGGATTTAAACTTCTCCATAATCAGAAAATGCTAAAAAATCAAATATTTGTCCAATAAATTTGATCTAATTAGCAATACTTAATTTCATCATTACTGTAAAAAACTGTTTTGAAGAATCAGGACTTTTCCCGTTAATAACATCTATAAATACCTTTTTTAAACGTTTGGAAGGTAACTTACCTACGATTGCCAGTTATTATAAGCAGCAGGGTTTATGGAATGTGACAGATACGGAAAAGTAAACGAAATTAAAATCAAAAGGAAGCATAATGATATAGCGACGATGGCACACGTGACTACAGGGAAAAGTTAATGGAGATACTGACGGAAACAACAACAAAAATATCCGTAGGGCAGTATTTCTTCTACTTTATCTTTTTGATCTCAATGTCCCACCCTCAGTACATTATCACTGTCAGAAGCCTTACATTAGAAAATATTATGGAAAAACCTTTAAAATTCCTAATCTAAATATTTCTCACAGAAACCTGAAATCATCTCTTTCTAAAAATTGAGAGACTTTATATTACGATGGAATAAACTTTCATATACGTGAAATTCATTAGTAGAAATGGATAATGCATAAAATAAATCATAAGATGATTTAAGGTTGTCCAGTAATGGCAACATTTTTTTTTTGATTCGAGATAGCAAATTAAAATGTTTCATCTGTTGTTACCTGAGGGCCTATTTGTTTTTTTTTTCATAAAAGTAATACGTAATTGATTTTTTGTAAATATTTAAGATTTAGCTGTTTTGATCTTTTTTTAAATCCAAATTGCCATTTCAGATGTTTTGTTTACATTGCAACGATGTTTATGTGATCGATAGTCAAAAATATTTCCTAATCTACTAGGAGATATTTTCATCTCAAATGTTTCACAGATCTTCCAATATACTATTAACTGAAATATCCGACGACAAAATTGAGTTTCATACTATTTTGAAGGGTGGGATGTTTCAAGGCGTCAGTTTCCGAAAAAGATATTCCAGGTTGAATAGGTCATGACACTCGTACGGTGTTGATGGATGTGTGGGGGATATCGTCGATGGGAAGTGAATTCTCATTGAAACTCGATATCCCTTTCCAGATAGAAGTGTAAGCTCAGCCTTGCCTGGCTATGAGTTATCTGGATTGCTAGTGGACAGGGATAATGGACTTGACAGCATAGAATCATTTCAAATGATTTATCCAATGAGAGTCCAAATAAATTCTGAAAAATACGTAGGAAAAGAAACTGCTAACAAATGAGTGCCATGTGATGCCGTTTGGCAAATCAGAGTGCGGATGTATTGGATTATGTATTGACAAAATTCATATCTGAGAGGCAGATGTGAAGACCATCTGAAAGAGGAACGCGTTTTGTCGGGTCAAGAGCCGTATGCAGTTTTGCAAGCAAAGAGGTTTTGAATTGACCACGACGAGGAAACAAGACATGGAAGAAAAGTCCAAATCGACGAAATGAAGTTCGTTTACTAGTCTTGTCCCTCTGTCAAAGATTTAATTCTCAACTCAAACCTTTCGGATTCTACTCGGGTCATCATTTATACTTCCTTGATTGAGTCACCCTTTTCTCTCTTCCCATGACGTTCGATAAAGGTTATACATGCATCCGTTTTTCTTCTCTTCGTTTGTTTGTTTATTAGTGTATCAACTGAAAAAGTACCCAATTATAATTGCTGGAGGCTGGAGGAATAGTTGATTAGATTGTGGATAGCCCTAGGAATTTTGCAATAACAAAACTAAATCGGACGCCATTTTAGGATTTTGAATGTATCAACACATTGATGACAAAGTCACCCAGTTTAAGGAAAATAATCAAATGTTTGAATGAGTCAAGACGAAAAGGGATTTTTTTTGGATGATTTATACACGGTCTTGTCACAGCTTAGATATAGGGTTTCTTACCAGTTGAATTCACCATGACGATGGCGTCGCTGGAGGTGTGCTCTCTGCATGCATCCGAGTTAATTTTTGTGTTATGTCTATCAATTGTCTGTATGTTTTGTTATGTACAGTATCTATTCTCCCTTGTTTTCTTTGTTTCTCCCTTGTGTTTCTTGTCTTTCGTCTTTTGTCAAATTTTCCATTGACTTCCATGCGTAATGTTCTGCGTAATCATTTATACTTCCTTGATTGAGTCACCCTTTTCTGGGAATCTGTTTGAAACACAACGGACTTTTCTCCAAGACTGCACATACAAAGTGCAGCAGTATGCCACATGACAAATTAGCACGTGTGATACAATTTCTATCGTGCTATCCTGTTGCATATTTTTCATTTCCTGCCTTTAAGTTTAACTGCAACCGTCGTACACATATGTTTTAAGTGGTTGTGATGAAAAGCAATGGAAACTACGAAAACACACCTTTGGCTCTAACTATTATGTAATTGAACCAAACACTACATTATGTGATAATATATCCATATCTAAGAAAACTCCATTGATTTCCATGTATTTGATATCTATCACCTATTATAATTTAAAAGAAGATATACATTGATTAGCTCTATACATTGTTTTTTTTTAGTTCGGTGTATACAAAAAGCTCACTTAGTTGAAAGTGTATCCTGATATCAGCACAATCTACAAATCTATAACGCATGGTGGTGATCCGTTTTCAAGGCAGCAACAGATGAATCTGCAGCCAACATCAGTGCACTTTTTATAGCTCAATGTATGCAAAAGTTGTGCCTTTGGCCAAAATGTTTCGGGAGTTGATCCGACAATCTATACGGCATGTTAGGGGATTATTTCTCCAAGCAGGAATGGTGGAAGCCGTATTCAGCTCCAGCTTATTCTGACGATCTCGGAAGCAATATCATTAGAAGAAACTGTAATTGAGTAGTTTCCTTTCCAAATAAGGTTTGTCAGTGAATTTTGGCTTTGTTCCGATAATCAAAATGAAATAAATTCTATTAAAAAATGAATTCTGGCTGACAGTGCTTCACATGATGTAGTAATTCATAGCAATGTCCATTGGTTGAGTTTGCAGATGGATCCTTGTTACCTTCCTTTTTCGCCAGATACCCTTTGTGTTTTCTGTCCGTTATGAATTCATTGTCTATTATGAAGATTTTCCAACGCTTGCATTTAATCTCAAGTATCTGCAATCATTGTTCTTTTGTTTATCTCTAAAGTTTATCATATGTGCTTCTCTCTTGTGTGGGTTTACTGTCTTTCCTGTTTATTGTCACTTGATTTCTTCCATAATGGTTCGTGTGTACTGCCTTGAGTTTCCCTCTTTGAATTGTTTGTTTGTTTTTTGGGTTTTGAAACTGAGTCTTTGTTGATCAATTTCCCTTCAAATTTTTTTATTTTATTTTAGTTCTGTACAAATTCATTCTACTTTTTATGTCAAGTGATTGAGCTTTCATCTATCATTTGTGTTCTTTTTCTTAGTGTCCATTGTGTTAGTTGTCCCTTCAACTTTTATTTACCTTATTTATTAATTGTGTTAACCGTCACAGCTTTTGGTCTATCGTTGCTTATTTTATTTCCTCTATTAGTTTTGACTATGGAGTGTTTTTGTTCTCTGTATATATTTGTGCAGTTTTTTTGTGGATGTATTTTTCACCTAACCAAGTGATCGACCTTCGAACTGAACACCATGCAACGTGCATATGACAGAATCATACATAGCTCCACATTGAGAGGTCATGAGACAGCACAGTATATAAGAGGGAGGACAGCTGTCCAGGACATCAGAGAAACTGTAAGGAAACACAAATGACAATGGCTTAGACGTGTTGCAAGGATATCAGATAACAAATGGACATCACAACTCACAACATGCCTCCCTAGAGATCAAGTGTGAGGTGGTGGCCAACAGAAAATGAGCAGGACGAGTTGGATACCTTTGAAAAGGCATGACTCCACAATGACGGACGCTAACAGGCTGAAGATGATGATCTTTTTTCGATTGTTGTCATTATCGGCGTTTATTTTTTTTCCTTTTCTCCTCTGCTCTCTGCGCTCAACAAACATTGTGCATCTTGCTATATTTTTCTTGATTTTCTATTTGCACATTTGGTTTATCCTGTGAGTCCAGCTCCCTTTGTTTGCTTTGTCAACTGTTTACCTTTAATTACTTCGCCTATCCTTCATTTTCTTTGTCTATACACTGCGCTGAATGTGTTATATCTTCTATCAATGGTCCATTTCATCTTAATCTCTAACGTGTCAATATTTTATTCTATTTAGCTCTTTCATTTTGTATCTTGGTTCAGTTTCCTGTCAAAAGTCATTCTGTTCTGTGCTTTTTGTTAGTATGTAGTGCCAATTTTATGTAGCTTTTTCCTTTATTTCTTATTCATGTTTACTGCCTATTTTTTTATGTTTGACCTATTTTTTTTTCATTTATCGATGGTAATATTTCAAAATTCGATCATCACATCCGTTGAATAATGAACGTCGTATGCTTTAATCATTTACCTAATATCATTCTTGCTTGAGCAATTACCTTCCCTAACGCGCACAGTGAATTACTGTCCGTAAAAGGAAATTGTAAAAATTGATAGTGTAATCTTGTAACTTTTATTCCTTTACTGCAATTTACCCCTCATATCAGAGTGGATACTTTGTTCTATAAAATGTACTGTTTTCATTTCCTTTTATTTGTGTGCCATTTCAATATTAGCAAAATAATAAAACTTTGCAAACGCAGAAGTCAGTTGTTTCTAAAATAATTTTACAAATGTAAAAAGATAAAAATTTTTTTTCAATCAGAATTTTATTAGTTTATCATAATTCCACAATCTGAAAGGGTGGTTATTCCATGAACTTTCTTGAATGAATTTATTGATTAACTCATCATTATCCCGGCCCAAATTTTAAAACTGTACATACAACTATATTCTATGCAATAAAGAAAGAATGATATTGAAAAATCAAATTTATTCTCATTAGTAACTTTGATTGGAGTGTGTTGATCATTAGAACATTCAAAACTTGCCTTCTAATCAATTAAAACGAAAACTAACTAACCTTAGATTACTTTTTGTTTCGCATGGAATCGCTTTAATTACAGCAAATGCTATTTATGTATTCGTATATTTGATAGAGAAAGGGAGGAAGAATAGCCATTTTAAGGTGGGGGGCAGAGTAAGTGAGAGAAAATAAGAAACGACCTCCCGTCCGAGAGTCATTGTAAGTTCCGATGATAGCCAAAGAAAGGTGACACAAAATATGTTACCAATTTAGAATGATTTCACATTTGAAACCAAACATCCCCGTCTCAAACATATTCAGGGGGTAATTTTCGAAATCGAACTCACTAAAAAACAGCTCAAGGCTCCAAATAGTATCCACGGACAGGTTCATAGTGTTTTGTTGAGTAATGTTTGTAATAATCGTCGAATACGAACAGAGAGGGGGACATACATTTGGTGGATTCATTTCCTTCAATATAAAAAAAAATTCTGAATATAAAGAAAGTAATCAAATCTTAAAATCAATTAACGTTCGTGGGGAGGGGGTTCTCATCAGAATAATTATTTCACACTTTTCTTTAGACATAGCCTAGAATTCATAAGGTTATTCATTTCATAGTGACATGGGTTATTCTGGAGGCATGCTCTTTCCAAGATCTTTTTTTCTCTCCGTAATTCAGTTTCCTTTGCATCCGTTGTATTCATTGTTCATTGATTTTTTTTCAATTGTTCTGTATTGTTCTTCTATCATAGACTTTCCGTCATACTTCTCCATTTCTTTGTCAGTTGATAGCATATATTGTCCGTATGGTGTGGTCTCCTTCATTGTGTACCTCGTGCGTCCCCTGCTCTCTTTTTCATAACCTTTGTGCTCATTGACATTTATTCATTTCCTTCTTTACGTTTATTGTCCACTATTTGCTTTTTATTTTGTTTATTCGAGGTTTCATGATTTTTTTTATAACGTTCAACCTTACCTATTTTTCTATTTTTTCATCAAATCATATCTAGCTGATTTATGTCTCTGTTACCTGAACAAAGTGTAGTATTCAAGAACAAAGCAATGATTATTTACCGAGGCTTGATCATGCACCTTGCTCTATGGGTGCTTGCTTTAGCATTTATCCATCATATCGCACAACGTATTTTCCATTCCTAATAATACTGCTGGGACATTTCCAGCCATGTCTGAGGGCTGGAAAACAGAGGTAGTTATCTCTGGTCTTAAACGGTTTCCATGTAACCATTTCTGATAATTTTATTTCAGGTTGTAAATTTCAACTACATTGTGTTATATTTCATCACATTTCACCACTGTCCCATATAATCTTCATTAATTGTAAGCCTTTCACCATTTGTATTATATCCTCATGAATTTATTTGTCTCTTGAATGTGTCAACTGTCTATCCTTTCTCCCTGTATCTTGTTTTTGATTTTGAGTTCATTGAACCTCGCATTATCTATCGTTTGTTTTATTTAATGCGATTGTATATTTATTGTATGAATATCTAATACCCCTAATCATCCATGTGTATTCATTTTCCACTTCTTTGTTATCTTCATTTTTCTTGCTGTCATGATAGCTGATGGACAAAAAATTCTATAGCGATGATTTGAAAACAAACGTACTACATGAGAGGACTGTGTCCCATGTGTTTATACTTTGATTTCTTAAGTTCACTGTCCATATCCAGTGATACTGTCCACTCATCCTAGCTCGCATTCAATGTCTATCGTTGAATGCAATGGCCTCATCTTCTGTCAATGTTATGTTATCATTTTATTTCCCACGCTTTTGCAAATCCTATTTCATTTATAGCAGGATATACAACACTTTCATAGTGAGACAAAAATCATATTATCTTTACTCTTGAAGTAAATTCAGAACAAAATAACGAGAAGAATTCAGGAGAGAAATTCTTATCGGAGCCTTTTCTCCGCTCAAAAGTATATTCGCAGATAATTGAATTCTTTTTAGTAGCATTTACTCTGAAATATTGTAATATGATACCCACTGGAGTCGTATAGACTAAAAACCTCCAACTTCTTTTCAACTGTTATTGATATTTGAAGGTTCACCACAAAACAAACCAAGAAGTTGAGAGTCTTGAGATATCTCAGTCACATAAAACCTTTTTTTGAAAGAAGATGCACGCAGTTTTTGACAAAGTTCTCTCGTGTTTACTCATGGGTGAATATGAGCGATATTTCTCAGTCCATACCACCACATGTGCTTATACTTCAATACCTATATATTCATGCATATTTATACATAAACTAATGCATGAGTTATTTCTACTTGCAAATACAAACACTTGCGATCATATTTGAACATATGCAACTCATTCAAGTAATATCATAACTACCACTAATCGCTATATAGAGAGAGTCGTTACTTTATATTCAAACTAGGGAATTTTATCAACATTAAATTTCACAACAGTTGAGCTAAGTTTTAAGTTATCTAATAGAGTCAGTTACTATTAGATATAGATAAATTTTACCTCCTTGTCCCTACTAGGTATCATGTAAAGTCGTCTTTAATGCTTGCTGCAAAATCTACGTTACTCTTTCATTTTCCTTTATCTTTTGTTTTGATCACGTTTTTTTCAGTATACAATATTCTTTCATAATTCTTGGTTGAACACTACTTAGATAATTCACATTTCGTGGTTCAACGAGGATTTCCCTACATGCACATTGTAAATCTGGTGGTTGTAAATTTTTGGAAAAGAACCGACTCAATGTTATAATTGGTTATGTTTGAACTACCATCTAGGAAGAAATCTAATGGCATTGGTCACCATCTTATCTATAGATCCTGTCAGGCTATTTTCATTAACTATATCTGTCCTGAATGTATGGTATAGACATTGATTGGCCTTACAAAGCTGCTCCTGCGCACGACCTGTTAGCAGAGAGATTCTGGTAGTGACTGTTACTCGGCAATGCAAATCTCTTTATATGCTAACGTCCTTCATATTTTGAGTCCATCCTGTCGTAATTGTTTACTTATCTTTGTCTCCCAACATATCATCTTCCCTCATGTTTTCTATCAATGTTGTTATCTACTCATTCGCCTTCGTCTAACTTCATAAGTTGTCTTTCCCTGTATACCGTGATCATGCATGTTTTCCGTTTAGGTCATATAATAGTTGTTCTCCGTCTACCTGTCCACACGATGACAGTCCCCGTTTAATAGCCATATTCGCTGTTAATCGTTAAATTGTTTCTGTCTCTGGTTTGCAAGAGTATATTTTTATGTCAACGTCTGCTACGTTTACTGTCAATAACCACTGCTAATTATACGTCTATCTTGGTCATTGTTTGCATACTATATTCACTTTTGTATGCAATCTTCTTCTATATTTACTGACATATTCTGTGTTAGCTGTGTAATTGTCATTGTTTCCTGGTCGTATATCACATCTATATTTGTATGTAATCGTCCTCTCTGGTTACTGTTCCTATTCTCTTTTAATGGCTCATTCCCCTTGTTAGCGTACAACATATATCTCTGTATTTAATCGTCCTCCACAGTAATTGTTTTTATCTACTGTTAATGGTTCATTTGTCTCTTGTTAGCGTACAACATCCATTCATGTAATCGTCCTCTATATCTAACGATCTTACCCTCTGGTAATTCCTCGGTTACCCGTGTTTTTTTCCCTCGTCCGTCTCTATCTACTGTGTGCATATATCAATATGTTATTTGCTCGTCTTCTATGTTTTAACCACTACGTTGTATCTATTGCTCATTAATCTTTATATCTTGTTTCAATACCTCATCTATCATGGTATACCTTTGTACTTTATGTTAGATGTTTACACTCCCTAACAATTCATTATTCATTTTGTATCCTTTTTGAGTTCCATAACTATATGCAATCTATACTTACTGTCCATACCCTTGGCAAATAGTTTATTTATATTTGTCTCTTGTATACCACATCTTTCTTAGTAGTAAATCATCCTGTACGTTATCTTCAGTTAATTGTTTATTCGTCTACGTCTATCTATGTACGAACACCATGATTGCTTGCTTTTGCTTACATCAGGCTTTAATCTTGGTATACCCTTATTTTATATGTTTACACTTAGTTACTTACTCATTTGTCTTTGTCTCTTGTTCATGACGCACATAAATATTAGTATGGAAATGCTTTCTATGTTAGCTTTATGTTAGCTGTCCATATCATGTGTTTTTTGTTCATCTTTTGTTCGTTATAGATATGTCTCTGGCTTCAGTTAGAATACCATATTCATTTTAGGATACAATCGTACTTATCTTGAGTGTTCTTATCGTAAGTCATCGTATGTTCATTCTTTGACACATATTTGCATGCAACATCGATGCCATTACCCTTAACATTTATAGTCTTTGTCTCTTTGCATACGATATGCATATGCAAGCATCGGCTGTTTTTTTTTACAATCATTCCCCCCTGTTAATTGGTCATTCGTTTTCCCCTCTCGGTTGCATATCATACACGCACATGTACATGTATGTGCAGGTATGTGTGTGTATGTGTGTGCGTATGTACGTGTAATTGTTCATTGTGATTACTGCCATTATCTTTCCGACTGTTCAATTGTTTTAGTCTATTATTTGCATACGATATCGATCTCTGTAGTCAATCGCCCCGTATCTATACTGTCCATAACCTCTGTTACATCCCCATTTGTCTTCACATCTTGCTTGCCCACCCTGCCTACCTTCGTCTGCAACTGCCCTCTTTTTAACTGTAAGTGCTATCTTTCAATTGCTTCCATTTGTTTGCATACCAAATCTATCTTGGTATCGTGCCGTCCTTTATATTTACTCTTCTTATACCCTATTAATTGTCCACTTGTCTTCATATATTGTTTACACTCCACGTTTATCTTGGTATGCCACTGTCCTATATGTTTACTCTCAATATTCTCTCAAATGTCTGTATGTGTCTCAGTTGGCACACCGCATCTGTATTCGTATGGAAATGTTGTCCAGTATCCCTTTCAGCACTTGATTGTTCATCTGTCTCAATGCCTTGTTTGCACGTCCAATCTGTCTTGGTATACCATTGTCTTCAATATTTGCTGTATGTTGCCACTACGAATCACATATCTTACTTCGTTTCTTGTTTGCCAAATACATTCAAGTATGATAACAATCGTCCTCTGTGATAGTCCTCCATAACTTCTCTTAATTGTTTATTATTCTGTGTCCCTCGTTCGTATGTCATTTTTATTTTGGTATGTCATTGTACTCTATGTCTATGGTCTTCATCCTCTTTTAGTTGTTCATTTGTCTTTATATCTTGTTTGCAAACCACATTTCCCTTTTATGGAATCGTTCGTAATTTTCTTCTCCCCCTCTCCACTGTCAATTGATCATTTGCAGTTGTTCTTTCTCTTCGTACTACATATATCTGGTATGAAATCGTCTTCCTATCCTATCCTCTGTTTATTGCCCATGTGCCTTAGTCTCTTGTTCGAACACCACATTTTGTATTCAATTGCTCTCTATGATTACTATCCCTGTTGCAATATAATAAGAACTACTTCCTTATACACATGAATGCATGTGCCAAATATTGGCAACGTATAGATACTTTCCATCTCGGATAATACACACTGCCTGTAAATCATCTATATCAACAGTGAATGAATAATAATCCAAGAATACAATCATCTATCTCTAAAGACAATGGAAAAGCCCGTAAAAGATCATTATTACAAGGAAAGATAATCATCTGACAATGTGAGAATTTTTCAACAAATATTTGCATCCGTCAAAACATAAACAAAAAAGCTACTTTCATCTAAATTGCAAACTCATATTTATTTTTCTCCAACAAGAACATTTTTGAAAACTGAAAATATCCTTCAGTAAATCATTCAACATTTTAATCTTCCAAAAATATTCCGTTTGCAAAAAAAAAAACTTTTCACGTATAACTCTACATTCTTTGGATATTGATTTGATGTCCAAGTGATCTGTTCCGTTTCTTCATTCTAACTTTGATACATATTGGTTACTGTCTCATATCTCTTCCTCCCTACATACGCACACCCTCTAAAAAGCTATCACACAAAATCAAGTAACTCTGTTCGACTTACGCAAATATATCTGTGTTAACCCATGCCGTGTGTAATACATAGTACCATAGCTACTGGCATACTGTGAAGGTTTCAGCAAAAAAAAAAAGATGGAACTCCCTCAATGGATGGAACGACGCTGAACGAGTTCAACTGCTTAGACAAGGAACTGAACTTTATTTCAAAATCAGAAAAGACCGGAAAGATATATAGAATTCTAAATTGATCATGGATACTCAAAGAGACAAGGAAAAACAGACAGAGAGTGATTCAGCGCTATCGTCCAAAAAAACTTCTAGGACAGCTAGACTTTTGAGAATGTTAGGGTCAGTCATCTAGAGCTAATGATTTGCAAACAGAAAATGGAAGATTCACTGGATGATTTTGCGAACAAATGCAAATTACAAGCTATGAAATGTTCATTTACAAAAAATAAACGATGTGAAAAAATAATAGATTTCATTATTGTCAGTACACAGAAAGTTGATTTTTAGAAAGAACTTCTGAGAAAATATAGTAGCTAGCCCCTCGAAGTATTGCTAAAAGTAGAGCATATGAAGCTTCAGACTTATGTGAGACAATTGAAGGCCATACCAATGTAAATGATACTGCAAACGTAACAACACAAAGTGTCAAAACTTCGACACGTCAAAACCAAGGGTCGCATCAATGGAAGATATCTGGCTTTTCGCGTGAGGCTTGCTTTGCACTCCGGTCAACGTGTAATGCATGTAGAAAAATCAATTACTGGACTACAGTTGGCCTATCAACCAGTGTCAAATAAAAGCCGACATCAAAGTCACGAACTCGAGATCACACAAAATCAAAGTCTCATTCAAGACATTACAAAAAGCATTTTTTGTTGAAAGAAACAACCTGTAGATACAGATGTTGTGCACTACATTGACATCAAAAAGAACATTTTGTAAACTTAATATTCAGTTGCATGCAAATATCTTTTGTGTCTAAACAAAGAGGCTAAGCTTTTACACGAATATATGTGAGATTATCCAGCAAACCAGATATCAAAATCTCTGTGTCAGTGTAGACATGGGAGCGTAAAGAATCATATTGCAAGTCACTACTTTTCACCGGATGTCTGGAGAAAAAAAAATGCCGCAGAATTTTGAGACAGAGAAATCCAGTCAAGCAGAACAAGTCTGACAGCATTCAATGTAATGTCATTCAAATGTTTAGGCAGTATCGACATTCCGTGCCGGCACAGCAGTCCATCTGCCATCATCAGAGCAACTAAAATTAGTGACCTTGCCCTGTACAGTAATGAAATACAGTTTGGAACCAGTCAACAAAGTGGACGACCTTGTCAAAATCTTTTCTGATTGCTTTGACTAGCTTGGCTCTTTGCCAAGATTTGTCATATTTCTGTAAGTGAGAATGTGCCGCCACATGTTGACCCTGGAAGAAAAACCCTTTTCAGTTGAGACACACAGACTTCCAGACTGGGTCTCGAGTCCAGCCTATACTAAGGGATGGCCGTCTTCGAGTCTGTCCCGACCCAACACATCTGAATGCAACGCTCAAAAGGCTGCATCATAAAATCACAACAATTGCAGAACTGACATATCACTCAGCAAGAACTAAGAAACCCCCAATCTTGATTCGAGGGCAACTTGCTGGTCTATTCATTCAGACAAAGAGTTACTAACGACATTTCAATCACTATAGGACGGATTTTGTTTCCAGAGACTACCATCTGGATTAAATGTATCTCAAGATTCCAAATGAAAACTGATCAAATTTTTGAAGAAGTTGATGCTTCAGTGAGAAAATCAAATATTACGGCCCAAATCAGAATAGAACGACTAAGTTCTGAACAAGCTCATGCATGTAGGTAATTGGAAAGGTCTTCAATTCAGCAAAATGCCATCTCAATTATAAAAGCACTTCTTTTGCTGATATGATATATAATGCAAATATTGTCAGTTCAGACCTACAGTAGATAGACGACCTGAGAGACATATAAATTTCAATACGCAAGAGAGAGTTACGAGATGGTTTAGATTTTCTTACTCAGTTTTCTCCATTTATCATCAAACTGGCTGACAAATCATTATTACTGAGACATTATAGCGAGGACCAACGTTCATGTGGGAAGAATCTCCAAGCTGAGAGCCAGAACTCTATATTTGGATATCTGTATATCTTGAAACAAAGAAAAATGCCAAATTGTGTTTCATATACACTGTCCACCCCTTTCTTAAATTTTTATCTGTTTCATCACTCGTTGGTATTTCACATCTATATTCAAATACCATTGTCTTGTACTTTTTCCGTCAAAGTTTTCATGAATTCATGTGCACATGTCTACGTTTGCATCCATCATCTGTATAGATATGAAATCTCCCTCTAATTTCACTATCTCTTTCAACGTCCATTTTTCATTGCCTGCCTATCATCTTCATGTTCCAGATCAATCTTGATATTCTATTGCCCTAAATTTTCATACATCGCCTGTTAATTGCTCATATGACTTTGTCTCTTGATTGCCTATCGCAATTACCTTATTATGCGATTGCCTCCTATGTTTGCTTTTCTTGTCATCTGATAGTTGTTCATTTGGTCTGTTACTTGCTTACATACTACATCTGTCTTTGTGTGTCATCGTCTACTCAGTAAACTATCTTTCCCCTCTCTTTATTGCTCATTCGTAACCGGTACTTTGTTGTATACGACATCTATCTTTGAATGAAATTTTCTTTTCTATTTGCTATCCATATCCACTAGCAATTGCTCATTTACATTTGACTCTTGAATGCATATCAGGTCTGTGTTTATGAAAATCTGTCTGTATTCAATCATCATCTATGTTTCCCCTACCAATTCTCTATTCATCGTTCATCCTTTCTTGTCCCTTGTTTGCATAACACTGCAATATTAGAAAGCAATTTTCCACTCTGTTACTTGGTATATCTTCCGTATGTGTCTCATTCGTATTTGTTTCTTGTTTGCCGAACACTTTTGTCTTAGAATTGTTCCTATTCTAATTTGAGTGTATTGCATATTTGTATTTGTAGCTTGCTGGCATACCACGTATATTTTTGAATGCAAACGTCTTTTCGAACTTCTACCTCTGCTTTATTCTTTTATGCTCACTTCTATGCGTCTTTTACATACATCTGTTTTTGCATGCAATTGTCCAATACGTATCCTATTCCTATCCACTGTTTATTGCTCATTTGTTTTTGTATCTTTGCATCCCATATCAATCTTTGTATACAGTCATACTCTGTGTTTTTTTCTTCTTAGCCTCTGTTTATTGCTCATTAGTCATGATTTGCATACCTCAGCTATTTGGGAATCCAATCATCTCTTCTGTTTACTATCTGTATCGTCTATTCATCGCTCATTTCACCTGATCTTTTGTGTGCGTCTCACATGCCTTTGTCTTTTGTTCTTTCTCCCTATCATCTGTCTTTAGCCAATACCACTGTTATTTCGAAGCGGAATCTTCACTTTTGTTTACTATCCCTACCCTCGATTAATTGTTCATTTTTTGTCTCTTGTTAGCATCTCATATCTGTCTTTGAATGCAAATGTCATCAGTGTTACCTGAATGTATCCTTTGTTTATTGTTCATTTGTATTTGTCTTTTGAGAGTATTCAACATCTGACTTTGTATCGAATCGTTACGTTTTCTAATCTTGTTCTCTGTTTATCGTTCAATTGTCTTTGTCTTGTTAGCATACAACAGTCATCGTACATGTTTTCTATTCCTACATTCTTTTTATTGCTCATTCCTTTGGTTTGCATAAAACAACTTTCTTGGAATGCAATCGTCTCTTTTGTATACTCTCTTTATCCCTGGTGTACAGCTCATTTGTCTATGCTTCTTCCTGGTACCCCTGCAACCGTCTTCGTATATACTTGTAGTTTCCGATATACAACGGCTATCGTGGAATGAAATTGTCCTCTCCGATTACCATATCTATCCACTGTTTGGGGCTCATTTGTCTTCATCTCTTCTTTGCTTACCACACTTGTCTTTGTAAGCAATCGTCATCCATCTTCCTTATCGTTCTGTATTGTTTATTGCAAACCCCTTTCTCTCCCCCTTCTCTCTCTCTTGCCGGCATACCACATCTGATTTTGTATCCAATAGTCCTCCATGTTTCCTATTCCTATTTTCTCTCCATTTCCCATCTGTCTTTTTCTCTTGGTTGCATACCACACCTGTCTTTGTATTCAGTCGTCCTCGATGTTTTGTATTCATCTCTTTCCTTTAATCCTCATTGATCTTCGTCTCTTGACTGTATACCACACTTATCTCGAAATGAAATTGTTTACAATCGATATCCTCTGTTTAGTGTTCAGTTGTCCTTGTCTCCTCTTTACATATCACAACAATCTTTTTTACCAAATCGCATCCATGTTTCCTATTGTTCTTCTCTGTATATCACCCATTTGTCTTCTGTTTTGTCTCCTGTTTGCATACCACGTCAGTATCTGTGTACAATTGTCTTCCATGTTACCCGTTCCTAAACTCTGTTTATTGCTCATTTGACTGTTTGTATACTGCAGCTATCTTGGGATACAATCATCCTCACTCTTTGCAATCTTTAGATTCATATCACATCTGTCATTGTAGGTAATTGTCCTCTGTGTCTCTTATTCTTATCAGCTGTTCATCATCATCCGTATTTGTCTCTTGTTTGTATACCATATGTGTCCATGTTTGCAATTGTCCTCTTGTTTCTTATCCCTTCCTTAGTTTTTGCTTATTTGTCTTCGTTTGTATAACATAGCTATTTTGGAATGTAATCATCTTCTCACTTCACAGTCTTTATCTGCTGTTTATTGCCCAATACATATCTTTTGTACATACCACATCCATATCATGCTTCGTATCCTTATCCCTGTGTAATGCCTATTTGTTTTCCGATACATCTGTCTTCGTATGCAATAATCTCTCCCGCTCCCTCTTCTATTCATCGTTCATTAGTCTGTTTGCGCATCTTAGCTATCGTGGAATGCAATCATCCTTTCTGTTTACAATCCCTGTTCTCTGTTTAGTGCTCTTTTATTTTTTTTGGCGTGGGGGGGCTTTTCATACCATATCAATCTTTGTAGAGAATCGTCTGATATGTTCCCTATCCTTATCCTTTGTTTATTGCTCATTCGTCTTTGCATACCAGAACAAATGTAATCGTTCTCTCCGTTCACAATTCCTATCTTCGTTTTATTGCTCATTTGTCTGTGTGTCTTATTTGCATACTACATTTGTCTTCGTAATCAATCGTCCTCCGTTTTTCCTACTTCTATCCTCTGTTTATTGGCTGTTTGTCCATGTTTGTGTAACACAGTTAACTTGGATGGAATTTTTTTTTTACTACCTGTATTATCTGTTTTGTACTCATTTGTTTTTGTCTCGTCATTGCGTACCATTTCTGTCTTTGTAAGTAATCGTTCGCCATATTTTGTATTCCTATCCTCTGTTTTTTTTTCTCACTCCCTCTGCATACCACAGATATTGCGGTGTGAAATTGTTCTCTCTGTTAAAAAACCTTTATCCTCGTTTTATAACTCATTTGTCTTCGTCTTGTTTTTGTATACCACCTGTGTCTATCTATGCGAATTTCATCGATGTTTCCTATCCCAATACTCAGTTTATTGCTCATCTAAGTGTGTGTCTTGTTTGCATACTAAAGCTAAATTGAAATGAAATAGTCCATGTCTTTAAAATCTCTATCTTCTGATTATTTCTCTCTTATTTGTCTTAAGTATGTGTCTTTGTATGCAATCATCTTGCATATCACCAAGACGTATCTTCTGTTTATTTCTCATTTGTTTTTGTCTTCGAATCCAATGGTCTTTTATGGCCTCTATTTCTATCATTGTTTGTTTGTTTATTTGTATTTGTCTCTTATTCACACTTTTTCAAGAATCTCTTTCTTACCTTTTCAAATACTTTGTTCATCGCTTATCTATATTTGTATTTCTGCATTCCATAGCTGATATGGAATGCAATCATCTTTTCTGCTTACAAGCCTTATCCTTCACTGATTGCACAGTCTTCTCTGGCTATCATTTGAATTCTACACCTATCTTGAAATACACACATTTTTTTCTGTTTGCAGTTCCTTTCTTCTCTTTATTGCTCATTAGTCTGAGTCTCTCATTTGCATACAACATTTGTCTGTACATACAAATGATCTCAGTGTTTTGTATCCCTATCCTATGTCTATTCTTTATTTGTTTCCATCTATTATTTTTGTACCCAGTTCGTAATGGCCTTCAATCATCTTTACTGTTTGCAAAGCACATTTTTCTCAGTATACAATATCATTTTCAAAACAATAATCCACTGTTGATCGCCCATTTGTATACGTTTCCAGTTTAAATACAACATGTGTCTGTGCATGCAATTCTTTCGTTTTTTTTTGTTTCCTATCCCTATCCTATGTTCAATGTTAATTTGTGCCCATGTCATGTTTTCGTTCTAAATCTGTGTTTGTGTCCAATTGTACTGGTAGGGTTCCAACATCTATCTTCTGTTCATTGCCAATTCCTACCTAACTTCTGTTAGCAAACCACATATGTCTCCGTATACTATCTATCCTTATGTTTCAATCTCGAAACAACCACTAATTATCTATTTGTATTGTGTTTTCTCAAGCATACGACATATGTCTGTGTATGCAATCGTCTTCTTTGTTTCGTATCTTTATCCGAAGTCCAATGTTCATTTGTGTCCAAGTCATGTTTTTGTAAAAAAATTGGGTTCGTGTCCAATCGTCTGGTAGGGTTTCTTTGTGTATCTTCTGTTCATTGCCAATTCCTACCTAACTTCTGTTAGCAAACCACATATGTCTCCTTATACTATCTATCCTTATGCTTCAATCTCGAAACAACCATTATTAGTTTATTTGTATTGTGTTTTGTTACGCATACAACATACATCTATATATGTAATTGTCTTCTTTGTTTTGTATCCTCATCCTATGTCCAATGTTCATTTGTGTCCATGTCATGTTTTTGTAAAAAAAATTGTGTTTGTGTCCAATCGTCTGGTAGGGTTTTACGTGTATCTTCTGTTCATTGCCAATTGCTACCTAACTTCTGTTAGCAAACCACATATTTCTCCGTATACTATCTATCCTTATGTTTCAATCTCGAAACAACCACTGATTATTTATTCGTATAGTGTTTTGTTACGCGTACAACATATTTCTATGTTTGCGATTGTCTTGTTTGTTTTGTATCCTCATCCTATGTCCGATGTTCATTTGTGTCCATGTCATGTTTTTGTAAAAAATTTGTGTTTTTGTCCAATCATCTGGTAGGATTTCTTTGTGTATCTTCTGTTCATTGCCAATTCCTACCTAACTTCTGTTAGCAAACCACATATGTCTCCGTATACTATCTATCCTTAGGTTTCAATCTCGAAACAACCATTATTCGTTTATTTGTATTGTGTTTTGTTACGCATACAACATATATCTATGTATGCAACTGTCTTCTTTGTCCTGTATCCTCATCCTATGTCCACTGTTCATTTGTGTCCATGTCATGTTTTTGTGAAAAAATTGTGTTTGTGTCCAATTGTCTGGTGGGGTTTCTTCGTGTATCTTCTGTTCATTGCCAATTGCTACCTAACTTCTGTTAGCTAACCACGTATGTCTCCATATATTATCTATCCTTATGTTTTGATCTCGAAACAACCATCAATTCTTTATTTGTATCGTGTTCTGTTACACATACAACATATGTCTGTGTATGCAATTGTCTTGTTTGTTTTGTATCCTCATCCTATGTCCGATGTTCATTTGTGTCCATGTCATTTTTTTGTAAAGGAATTGTGTTAGTGTCCAATCGTCTGGTAGGGTTTCTTTTATGTATCCTCTGTTCATTCCCAATTCCTACCTAACTTCTGTTAGCAAACCACATATGTCTCCGTATATTATCTATCCTTATGTTTCAATCATGAAACAACCTTTGATTGTTTATTTGTATTGTGTTTTGTTACGCATACAACATAAATCTGTGTATACAATCGTCTTCTTTGTCTTGTATCCTCATCCTATGTCCAATGTTCATTTGGGTTCATGACATGTTTTTGTGAAAAAATTGTGTTTGTGTCCAGTCGTATTGTAGTGTTTCTAAAGTGTATCTTCTGTTCATTGCCAATTGCTACCTAACTTCTGTTAGCAAACCACATATTTCTCCTCATACTATCTATCCTTATGTTTCAATCTCGAAACAACCACTAATTATCTATTTGTATTGTGTTTTCTTAAGCATACGACATATGTCTGTGTATGCAATCGTCTCCTTTGTTTTGTATCTTTATCCTATGTCCAATGTTCATTCGTGTCCATGTCATGTTTTTGTAAAGGAATTGAGTTAGTGTCCAATCGTCTGGTAGGGTTTCTTTTATGTATCCTCTGTTCATTCCCAATTCCTACCTAACTTCTGTTAGCAAACCACATATGTCTCCGTATATTATCTATCCATATGTTTCAATCATGAAACAACCTTTGATTGTTTATTTGTATTGTGTTTTGTTACGCATACAACATATATCTGTGTATGCAACTGTCTTTTTTGTTTTGTATCCTCATCCCATGTCCAATGTTCATTTGAGTCCATGTCATGTTTTTGTAAAAAAATTGGGTTTGTGTCCAATTGTACTGGTGGGGTTTCTTTGTGTATCTTCTGTTCATTGCCAATTGCTACCTAACTTCTGTTAGCAAACCACATATTTCTTCTTATGCTATCTATCACTATGTTTCAATCTCGAAACAACCACTAATTATCTATTTGTATTGTGTTTTCTTAAGCATACGACATATGTCTGTGTATGCAATCGTCTTCCTTGTTTCGTATCTTTATCTCATGTCCAATGTTCATTTGTGTCCATGTCATGTTTTTGTAAAGGAATTGTGTTTGTGTTCAATCGTCTGGTAGGGTTTCTCTGTGTATCTTCTGTTCATTGCCAATTGCTACCTAACTTCTGTTAGCAAACCACATATTTCTCCGTATACTATCTATCCTTATGTTTCAATCTCGAAACAACCACTGATTATTTATTCGTATAGTGTTTTGTTACGCGTACAACATATTTCTATGTTTGCGATTGTCTTGTTTGTTTTGTATCCTCATCCTATGTCCGATGTTCATTTGTGTCCATGTCATGTTTTTGTAAAAAATTTGTGTTTTTGTCCAATCATCTGGTAGGATTTCTTTGTGTATCTTCTGTTCATTGCCAATTCCTACCTAACTTCTGTTAGCAAACCACATATGTCTCCGTATACTATCTATCCTTAGGTTTCAATCTCGAAACAACCTTTGATTGTTTATTTGTATTGTGTTTTTTTTTATGCATACAACATATGTCTGTGTATGCAATTGTCTTCTTTGTTTTGTGTCCTCATCCTATGTCCACTGTTCATTCGTGTCCATGTCATGTTTTTGTAAAAAAAATTGTGTTTGTGTCCAATCGTATGGTAGGGTTTCTAAAGTGTATCTTCTGTTCATTGCCAATTCCTACCTAACTTCTGTTAGCAAACCACATATTTCTTCTTATACTATCTATCACTATGTTTCAATCTCGAAACAACCACTAATTATCTATTTGTATTGTGTTTTCTTAAGCATACGACATATGTCTGTGTATGCAATCGTCTTCTTTGTTTTGTATCTTTATCCTATGTCCAATGTTCATTCGTGTCCAAGTCATGTTTTTGTAAAGAAATTGTGTTTGTGTCCAATCGTCTGGTAGGGTTTCTTCGTGTATCTTCTGTTCATTGCCAATTGCTACCTAACTTCTGTTAGCTAACCACGTATGTCTCCATATATTATCTATCCTTATGTTTTGATCTCGAAACAACCATCAATTCTTTATTTGTATCGTGTTCTGTTACACATACAACATATGTCTGTGTATGCAATTGTCTTCTTTGTTTTGTATCCTCATCCTATGGCCAATGTTCATTTGTATCCATGTCATGTTTTTGTAAAAAAAATTGTGTTTGTGTCCAATCGTATGGTAAGGTTTCTAAAGTGTATCTTCTGTTCATTGCCAATTCCTACCTAACTTCTGTTAGCAAACCACATATTTCTTCTTATACTATATATCCTTATGTTTCAATCTCGAAACAACCACTAATTATCTATTTGTATTGTGTTTTCTTAAGCATACGACATACGTGTGTGTATGCAATCCTTTTCCTTGTTTCGTATCTTTATCCTATGTCCAAGGTTCATTTGTGTCCATATCATGTTTTTGTAAAGGAATTGTGTTTGTGTCCAATCGTCTGGTAGGGTTTCTTTGTGTATCCTCTGTTCATTCCCAATTCCTACCTAACTTCTGTTAGCAAACCACATATGTCTCCGTATATTATCTATCCTTATGTTTCAATCATGAAACAACCTTTGATTGTTTATTTGTATTGTGTTTTATTACGCATACAACATATATCTCTGTATACAATCGTCTTCTTTGTCTTGTATCCTCATCCTATGTCCAATGTTCATTTGGGTTCATGACATGTTTTTGTGAAAAAATTGTGTTTGTGTCCAATCGTATTGTAGTGTTTCTAAAGTGTATCTTCTGTTCATTGCCAATTCCAACCTTACTTCTGTTAGCAAACCACATATTTCTCCTCATACTATCTATCCTTATGTTTCAATCTCGAAACAACCACTAATTATCTATTTGTATTGTGTTTTCTTAAGCATACGACATATGTCTGTGTATGCAATTGTCTTCTTTGTTTTGTATCCTCATCCTATGTCCACTGTTCATTCGTGTCCATGTCATGTTTTTGTAAAAAAATTGTGTTTGTGTCTAATAGTCTGGTAGGGTTTCTCAGTGTATCTTCTGTTCCTTCCCAATTCCTACCTAACTTCTGTTAGCAAACAACATATGTCTCCGTATACTATCTATCCTTATGTTTCAATCTCGAAACAACCATTATTTGTTTATTTGTATTGTCTTCTGTTACGCATACAACATATGTCTGTGTATGCAATTGTCTTCTTTGTTTTCTATCCTCACCCTATGGCCAATGTTCATTTGTATCCATGTCATGTTTTTGTAAAAAATTGGGTTTGTGTCCAATTGTCTGGTGGGGTTTCTTTGTGTATCTTCCGTTCATTCCCAATTCCTACCTAACTTCCGTTAGCAAACCACATATGTCTCCGTATACTATCTATCCTTTTTTCTCCATCTTGAAACAACCACTGATTGTTTATTTGTATTTGTGTTTTCTAATGCATACAATATATGTCTGTGTATGCAATTGTCTACTTTGTTTACTAACCTTATCCTATGTTCATTGTTTCTTTTGTGTCCATGTTATGTTTTTGTTCTAAATCCGTGTTTGTTTCCAATTGACTCATAGGGTTCCCATCTCTATCGCACACGAAACATGTATCCGTGTGAAATCGTCTTCTTTGTATTGTATATCTATCCATTGTTCATTGTTCATTCGCGTCCATGTCATGTATTTGGAACAAATCTGTGTTTGCAT
Source organism: Thysanoteuthis rhombus (assembly GCA_963457665.1). NCBI lineage: Eukaryota > Metazoa > Mollusca > Cephalopoda > Oegopsida > Thysanoteuthidae > Thysanoteuthis > Thysanoteuthis major. The sequence goes on along the minus strand of OY735199.1, from coordinate 54,088,310 downwards.
TCAAGTGTCTGATAGGGTTCCTATCTCTATTTTCTGTTCATTGCCAATTTCTACCTAACTTCTGTAAGCAAACCACGTATGTCTCCGTATACTATCTATCCTTTTGTCTCATTCTTGGATCAACAATTGATTATTTATGTGTATAGTGTTACGTTATGCATACAGCATATATCTGTGTATGCAATTTTCTTTTTGTTTCCAATCTCTATCTTATGTTCAATGTTCATTTGTGTCCATGTCATGTTTAGTAGGTTTCCGATCTTTATCTCCTGTTCATTGCCAATTTTCACGTAAGTTCGGTTAGCAAACCATATTTCTCACCGTATAAAATCTTTTCTCATGTTGCCATCTTGAAACCTCTGTTAATTGTTTGTTTATATAGGATTTTGTAATGCATAAAACATATGTCTGTTTATGTAATCGTCTTCTATGTTCCCTCGCTCTATCCAAAGTTCATTGTTTATTTGTGTCCATGTCATGTTTTTGTAAAGAGTCTGTGTCCGTGTGCAAGTGTCTGGTAGGGTTTTTATCTGTATCTTCTGTTCATTGCCAATTTCTACCTAACTCTGTTAGTGAACCACATATTTTCCTGTATAATATCTATCCTCTTGTTTTCATCTTTAATCAACTATTGATTGTTTATTTGTATAGTGTTTTGTAATGCATACAACATATCTGTGCATGCAATTGTGTCCTTTGTTCTTTTCCCTATACTATGTTCGATGTTCATTTTGCCATGTCATTTTTTTGTAACAAATCTGTGTTTGCGTCCAAATGTCTTGTACGTTTCCCATCTTAATCTTCTGTTCATTGCCAACTTCTACATAACTTCAGTTAGCAAACCATATTTCATTAAGTATACTATCTATCCTTATGTTTCCATCTTGAATCAACCATTGATTGTTTATTTGTATAGTGTTTTGTTATGCATACAACGTGTGTCTGTGTATGCTATCGTCTCCTTTGTTTCTTCCCCTATACTATGTCCATCGTCCATATGCGTCCATGTCATGCTTTTGTTCTAACTCTGTGTTGGTGTCCAATCATCTAGTACAGTGCCTATCTTCTGTTAATTGCCAATTTCTACCTAATTTTTGTTAGCAAACCAGATATGTCTCTGTATACAATCTATCCTAATGTTCCCATCTTGAATCATCTGTGAATTGATCATTTGTAAAGGGTATCGTTATGCATACAACTTATGTCTGTGTATGCAATCATCTTCTTTGTTCCTATCCTTATCGAATGCTCATTGTTCATTTGTGTCCTGTTAGCAAACCATATTTCTCTCTGTATACAATCTTTGCTCATGTTGCCATCCTGTAACCTCTGTTAATTGTTCATTTGTACAGGGTTCTTTGAAGCAAAAAACATATGTCTGTTTATGCAATTGTCTTCTATGTTTCCTTGCCTTATCCCGAGTTCATTGTTTATTTGTGTCCATGTCATGTTTTTGTAAAGAGTCTATGTTTGTATCCAAGGGGCTGGTAGGGTTCTTATCTCTATCCTTTGTTCAGTGCCGATTTCTACCTAACTTCTGGTAGCAAACAACATATTTCTCTGTATACTATCCATCGTTTTGTTTCTATCTTGAATCAACCATTGATTGTTTATCTGTATAGTGTTTTGCTATGCATACAACAAATCTCTGTGTACGCAATTGTCTATTTTGTTTCCTATCCCTCTCCCATGTTCATCGTTCATTTGTGTCCGTGTCATGTATTCGTAACAAATATGTGTTCGTGTCCAATCCTGTGGTACATTTCTCATCTCTATCTTCTGGTCATTGCGCATTTCTACATAACCTCTGTTTGCAAACCACATATGTCTCGGTATACTATCAATCTTTATGTTTCGATCTTGAATCAACCATTAATTGTTTATTTGTATAGTGTTTTCTTATGCATACAACATATGTCCATGTATGCAATTCTCTTCATGTCTGTGTATGCAATGGTCTTTTTCGTTTCTTTGCCTATGACATGTCCAATGATCATTTGTCCATGTCATGTTTTTGTAACAAATGTGTGTTTGTGTCCAAATGTCAAATAGGTTTCCCATCTTTTCTTTTCTACATTGCCAATTTCTACATAACTTCTATTAGCAAAGTACATATGTCTCTTTATACTATCTATCCTTACGTTTCCATGTTGAATCAACCATTTATTGCTTATTTGTATGGTGTTACGTTATGCATACAGCATATATCTGTGTATGCAATTGTCTTCTTTGTTTCTTCCCCTATACTATGTCTATTGTCCATTTGTGTCCATGTCATGCCTCTGTTCTAAATCGGTGTCTGTGTCCAATTGCCCGGTAGGTTTCCCAGTTTCTGTTCATTGCCAATTTCTTTATAAGTTCTATTAGCAAACCATATTTCACTCTGTATACAAACCATGTTCATGATTCCATGTTGAATCTTCTATTGATTTTTCATTTGTATAGGGTATAGTTATGCATACAGCATTTTTATGTTTCCTTCTTGAATCATCCGTTTATTCTTTAATTTGTGCATGTATATATTTTCCTTTGTTCCCCATCCCTATCTTATATTCATTGTCCATTTTCGTCCAGATCATGTTTTTGTAATGAATCTGTGTTTGTTTCCAATTGTCTCAAGTTTTTCCATCTCTTTTCTGTTCATTACCATTCTCTACTTAACTACCCTTTGCAAACCATATTTCTCCTTTTATACAATCTATCCCCATGTTACCAAATTGAATACTCTTTTAATTGCTCATTTAAATACCTTTTTGGTTCGCGTACAACATTTGTCTGTTGGAGCAATCGTATTCTTTGTTTCCTATCCCTCTTCTATGTTCATTGCTCATTTGCGTCCATGTTAGGTTTTTTGTGTCTAATCTGTGTTTGTGTCCATTTGTTTTGTATGTTTTTCAATTTTTATCTCCTGTTCATGGCACATTTCCACTTCACTTCTGTTTGCAAACCATATTTTTCTCTGTATACAATCTGTCTTCATGTTTCTATCCTGATACTTTTTTAAATTCCTCATCTGAATACGTTCTTGGTTTGCATACAACATTTGTTAGTTGGGGCAAATGTTTTCTTTGCATCCTATCCCTTTCTTATGTTTATTCTTCATTTGCGTTCATGTCATGTTTTTTGTTCCAAATCTGTGTTTGTGTCCATTTGCCTCACGTTTTATCATCTCTATTTGCTGTCCATTACACTATTCCTACTTAACTTCTGTTTACAGACTATTTTTGTCTCTGTATACAATTTATCCTGTAGTTTCAATCTTGATTCTATCGTACTTTCATTGTTCATTTGTGTCTATGTCATGTGTTTGTACTAATTCTATTTTTGTCTCCGAATGTCCAGAGGTTTCCTATTTCTCTCTTCTATTCATTGCCCATTTCTACCTAACCTCTGTTTGCAAACCATATCTCTCTGTATACGATCTATCCTTATGCTCCCATGTAAAATCCTCTGTTAATTGCACATTTGTGTACGTTTTTTTGTTTACATACAAAATCTGTCCGTTTAGGCAACGTTGTTTTTTCTTTGTTTTGTGTCCCTTTTCTATGTTCATTGTTCATTTGCATCCATGTCATGTTTTTTCGTTCCAAATCTGGGTTCGTGTCCAATTGTCCTGCATTTCCCCATCTCTATCTGCTGTTCATTGCCCTATTCCTACTTAACTTCTGTTTTTGTCTCTATATACAATCTATCTTCGTGTTTCTATCTTGATTCCTTCGTTGATTATTCATTTGTATACGTTTTTTTTATTGCATACAGCATTTGTGTGTGTATACAATTGTTTTCTTTGTTCCCTATCCCTATCGTGTGTTCATTGTTCATGTGTGTTTGTACTAAATCTGTTTTTGTCCCCGAAGGTCCTGAGGTTTCCCAAATCTCTCTTCTGTTCATTGCCCATTTCTACTTAACTTCTGTTTGCAGACCATATCTCTCTCAGTTTACAATCTATCTTTATGTTTCTATGTTGAGTCCCCTGTTAGTTGCTCATTTGTGTACGTTTCTGCTTAGCGCAGATTATTTTTCTATGTGGACAATTGTTTTTTTCGTTTCCTATGCCTATCTTATTTGTTTCTTTGTGTCCATGTCATGTTACCTTGGACCAGATCTGTGCTTGTGTCCAATTGTCCTGCGTTTTCCCTTCATAATCTGCTGCTCATAGCCTTAATTCTACTCAACTTCTGTTCACAAACTATTTTCGTCTCTCTATACAATCTATCCTCATGTTTCCATCTTGAATCATCCATTGATTATTCATTTGAATACATTCACCATTCGCATAAACATTTGTTTGTCGGGAATATTGTTTTCTTTGTTTCCTATCCCTATTCTACGTTTATTGTTTGTTCGTGTCCATATCATGTTTCTTGGACCAAATCTGTGTTTATGTCAAATTGTTCTGCGTTTCCCCATCACTATCCGCTGCTCATAGCCTTATTTCTACTTAACTTCTGTTTTACAAACTATTTTTGTCTCTGGTTATAATATATCCTCATGTTTCCATTTTGAATCCTCCGTTGATCATTCATTTGTACCTTTTTTGTTTGCATACAACATCTGCGTGTGTATACAATTGTTTTCTTCGTTCCTTATCCCCGTCCTATGTTCGTTGTTTATTTGTGTCATGTTTTTGTACAAAATCTGTGTTTGTGTCAAATCGTCTTGTAGGTTTCCCATCTCTATCATCTTTTCAATACATATCTTTACTTAACTTCTCTTAACAGACCATATTTCTCTTTATTTACAATCTATCCTCAGGTTCCCATATTGAAAACTCTGTTAATTACTCATTCAGATATGTTTTCGATTTGCCTACAATATTTGTCTGATAGGCCAATTGTTTGCTTTGATTCCTATCTCTTTTATATGTTCATTGTCCATTCGTGTCCACGTCATATTTTTTCGTTTGTAATCCGTATTTGTGTTGATTTGTCTTTTATGTTCCTCATATCTATCTTCTTTTCATGACCCATTTCTACTAAACTCCTTTTTGCAAACCATGTTTCTCTCTGAATACAATCTATCTTCATGTTTCCATCTTCTACCTTTGTTGATTGCTCATTTAAATACGCTCTCGATTCGCATACAACATTTGTTTGTCGGGACAATTGTTTTCTTTGTTTCCGATCCCTATCTTACGTGTATTGTTCATTCGTGTCCGTGTCATGTTTTTTTTTGTACCGAATCTGTGTTTGTGTCAAATTGTGCTGCCTTTCCCCATCTTTATCTGCTGTTCATTGCCCTATTTCTACTTAACCTTTGTTCACAGACTGTTTTTGTCTCTGTATACAATCTATACTCTTGTGTCCATCTTGAATCCTCCGTTGAATATTCATTTGTATACGTTTTTTGTTTGCATACAACATTTGTGTGTGTATACGTTTGTTTTCTTTGTTTCCTATTCCTATCCTATGTTCATTGTTCATTTGTGTCCAGGTCATGTTTTTGTACGAAATCTTGTTCGTGTCCAATCATCTTGTAGGTTTCCATATTTCTCCGTGTAAACGATCCATCCTCATGCTCCCATGTTGAATCCTCTGTTATTTGCTCATTTGTATATGTTCTCGGTTTACGCACAACATCTGTCTGTGCATGAAATTGTTTTCTTTTTCTATCCCTATCCTATGTTCATTGTTCATTTGTGTCCACGTCATGTTTTTGTATCAAATCTGTATTCGTGTCCAATTGTCTGGTAGGTTCCCATCTTTATCTTCTGTTCATTGCCCATCTCTACTCAAATTCTGCTTGCAAACTATATTTGTCTCCGTTTACAATCTAGGTCTATGTTTCTTTCTTGAATTCTCTGTTATTTAATCATTTGTATACGTTTTTAGTTTGCATATAACATCCCTTTGTTTAGGCCATTGTTTTTTTTTGTTTCGTATCCCTATCCTATGTTCATCGTTCATTCGTGTCCATGTCATGTTTTTGTTCCAACTCTGTGTTCGTATCCAATTGCCGAGTAGTATTCCTATCTCTATCTATCGTTCATCGTCCATTACTGCTTAGCTTCTGTTAGCAAACCACATTTGTCTCTGTATACAATCCATCTTTATGTTTCCCTCTTGAATCCTCTGTTAATTGTTTATTTGTATAAGTTTTCACTTTACATACATCAGCTGTCTGTGTATGCAATTTTTTCTTTTGTTTCCTATCACTATCCTATGTTCATTGTTCATTTGTGTCTATGTCGTATTTCTGTATCAAATCGGTTGTATCCAATGATCATGGAGATTTCCCATTTTTTTTCTCTCCCCATTTCTATTCAACTTCTGTTTCAAAATTACATTCATATCGGTATACAGTTTATCTCCGTATTTCCACCTTGAATCCTCTGTTGATCCCTCACTTGTATACGTTTTCTGTTTGCGTACAACGTCTGTATGCGTATGCAATTTCTTTTTTGTTTCCCCTCCCTATCCAAAAAGCATTGTTCATTTATGTCCATTTCATGTTTTGTACTGAATATCTGTTTGTATACAATCGTCTTTTAAGTTTCCCATCCGTGTCTCCTGTTTATTGTGTATGTTTATTTGTTTACTGTTTGCAAACCACAATTGTCTCATCATTGAATCTCTACCCATGTTTCCAACGTGTAGCATCTCCTTATTGCTCATTTGTATTTGTTCCAGTTTGTATACAGTATCTTTTCGAGTACACAATTGTTTTCTGTGTTTTCTATCCCAATCCTATGTTCATTGTTCATTTATGTCCGTTTTTTTTTTTGTTTTTGTGCCTAATTTGTCTTGGCCTTCACCCCTGTTTACTGTTTGCAAACCACATTTGTCTCTGTATGCAATTTTTCCTTATGTTTCCAATCCTTACCCTCTGTTTATAGCACATTTTTATTTGTTTTTCTTTGTTTAGAGACAATGATTGTCTATGCATGCAATTGCCCTCCAGGTTTCTTATCTTATCTGCTGTTTATTTGTTAGTTGTTTTTGTCTCTAAATTGCATACCGCAGTTGTTTTGGAATGCCATTTTTTGTCTGTGTGTACTTACTATAACCGATGTTTAGTGCTCATCTGTGTTTGTCTCTTTTTCCAACGCAAATCATGGCAAGCTATTGTCATACCCTTCTCCTATCCCGGGGCTCTGATCATTCATTACTCATGTATCATTCTGTATTGTGTGTATAACCAATGTTCCCATATACTATCGCCCTCCATGTTTTTTCTCTATCCTCGGTTTAAATCTCATTTGGTCTTTCTATTCAGTGCATTCAACAACTACCTATGCATTTTTCCTGCATGTTTCCCACGCCTATCCTTTGTTTAATGCTCATCCTTGTCTCTTGCTTGCATAGACAATCTGTCTTTGTACTCAATTGTCCTACATGTTTCCACCTCTATCCTCAGTTTTTCGAAAATTAATACATGTGTCCAGTTTGCATATATTTTCCGTCTTTTTTGTCCGTTTTCCATATTTTGTATTCTTATCCTCTCTTTATGGATCATTTGTATTCGTCTTTGGTTTGTTTATCATATCTGTTTTTGTATGCGTTTGTCCCCGAGGTTTCCTATCCCTATGCTGTGTTCATTGTTTATTTGTCTTTATTTCTTGTTATAATGCAGGGTCAGCGATCGTAAGCAATTGTCCTCCACGTTATCCAAACAAACTTTCTGTCTTGTGTCTTTGTCTATACTTAGCGTATCATAGCTAACTTGGGATGTATTCATCCATACAATCCATATTCCTTGTATATAGCTCATCTGTCTCTGTCTCTTCTTTACATATGATAGCTATCTTGTAAGGCAAATGTTCCTGTTAACAATCTCTATATTTTGTTTATTGCTCATCTGTTTCCGTATCTAGTTTGCACACAACATACGTGTTTACATTCAACTATCTTCAGTATTTCTTATATCGATCCTCTGTTTATCGCGCTTTTGTACTTGTTTCCTGTCCACGTATCACATTTGTCTCTTTATGCTAGCTTCCCCCATGTTTTCCAATCTCATCCTCTGTTTATTGGTCGTTAGTATCCGTCTCTTGTTTGCATACAACGCCTGTTTGTGTATGCAATTGTGTCCCTTGTATCCTATTCCTATGTTCTGTATATTGCTAATTTGTCTTTGTCTCTACTTTTATACAATAGCTACCTTGGAATGTAATCAGTTTTTTTTTTCTGAATACCATCACTATCCACAGTTTATTACTCATTTGTCTCCTTCCTTCTTCGTATACAATGTCCCTGTGTATATGTAAATGTTGTTCATGTTTTATCCCTGCCCTCAGTTTATGGCTCATTTGTCTCTTGTTTGCATACGGCGTATGTCTTTGTATACAATTGTCTCCGAGGTCCCGTATTACTATCTTCTGCTTTCATTTTTCGATTTATCCTTGTCTCTTCATTGCATACCACAGCTATCTTGAAATGGTATTATTCCCTTTGTTTACTATCTTGTTCATCTTGGTCTTTTGTTTGCATATCACATTTTTATATGTAATTGTCTTCCGTATTTCATATTCTTCTCCTCTACTTATTACTTACTTGTATTCTTCTTCTTTGGATACCATCGCTATCTCGTAATACAAATGTTCTTTCTACTTGCAATGCCTTTTCTCCGTTGCTCATTCATCTGTGTCTTCTGTTTGAACACAACATCTCTTTTTGTATGCAATGACTTACCGTGTAACCTATCCCTACCCAACGTGTATTGTTCGTTTGTTTCTGTTTCTTTTTTGCATATAACTTTTGTCTGTATATACATTCGTCCTTCTTGGTTTCTATTGCTCTCCTCTGATAAGAGATCATTTTTGTCTCTTCTGTGCATACAACATGACTTTGTAGGCAATTGTCTTCTGCATCTTCAATACCTACCCTGTATTTATTGCTCCTTTGTCTCTAGTTTAAACATCCCATCTTTCTTTGTACTCCATTGAACCTCACGTTTCCTAAACCTATCCTGTGTTTATTGCTCATTTGTATTTGTCTCCTTTTTGCATATCACATCCATCTTTGTATGCAAGCGTTCTCCATGTACCCTATTTTTATTCCCTGTTTCGTACTCATTTGTAATTGTTTCTTCTGTGCATACATCTGTCTTTGTATGCAACTGACCTCACATTCCTACCTCTGTTCACTGCTCGTTTGTATTTGCGTCTCCTTCACATATCAAGGCTATCTACGAATGTTATTGTTCACTCGGTTCGTAATCTCAATCCTTTTGTTTATGCTTATTGTATCTTATTTGCTTCTCACGTCTTCTTCCTTATACAATTTTCATCCATGTTTCCTATTCTTATCCTCTGTTTTATAGCTAATTTTTCTTTGTTTCCATTTTACATAAAATGGCTATCTTAGGATCCAATTGTTTTCCTTTTTTCAAATCCCTATCTTCTGTTTATCTCTTATTTCAGTGTCCCTTATTAGCATACCAAATCTCTCTCCGTATGCAACCATCACCCATGTACCCAATTCCTATCCTCTGTTCATTACTCATTTGTCTCTATCTATTCCATGCATACCACATCTACCAGTGTATGATGGTGCCTCCATTCTCCTTCTCCCAGCATATATCCATTGCTTATTTGTATCTGTCTTTTCTTTGCATAGAACGGATAGATGCATACAATGATAGAATGCCATTGTTTTCTCTCTTTACTATCTCTATCCTCGGTTTAGTGCTCAAACGACTTTATTTCTTGTTTGCATGCAACATCTGTTTTCATGTTCAAAGTTAACTATCCCTATCCTCCGCTTATTGCTCATTCGTATTTGTTGTTTGCATACCATAGACATCTTAAAATGCAATTATTTTCTTTGTTTACAATCCCTATCCTCTGTTTATTGGTTTTTGTCTTTGCCTCTTTTTAACATACCAAATCTCTCTTTCTTCCCCAACGTTCTTTTCTCCTATCCTTTATTGCTGTTTCGTCTCTGTTTCTCATTGGCATACAATGTCTATCCTGTTCTCTCTGTTTACAATCTGTATCCCCTGTTCATTGGTCTTTGTCTCTTTTGTGCATGCACCGTCTATCTTTGTATTCAATCGTCCTCCATGTCTCCTATCCCTATCTTCATTTTATTGCTCATTTGTATTTGTCTCTTCTTTGCATACCACAGACAATTTTGAATCAAATTGTTCTCTCTGTTTATTATCCCTATCCTCTGTTTATTGCACATTTGTCTTCGTCCCTACTTTGCATACCAGATCTGTTTTTGTATGCAATTGTCTCCATTCTTCCTATATCAATCATTTGTTTGTTGCTCATTTATTTTTATATCTGTTTTGCATACGACTTCAGCCTTTGCATGAAATCGCCCTCCATGTTTCCTATTCTTACCCTCTGTTTATTGCTCCTTCTTATTTGTCTCTTATTTGCATACCACAGCAATCTTGAAGAGCAATTGCCTTCCATGTTTACAATCTCTATTCTATGATAATCATCTTATTTCTCTTTGATCTACATCCCAAAACGGCCTTTGTGTGACAATATCCTCCACGTTCCTCATTTTTATCTCTTGGTTACTGCTCATTTGTCTTTGAATGCAAGACTCACTCTTTACTTACTTTATCATCCATACATAGTCCTTTTGTCTTAATCTCTAGTTGGCATATAATATTTGTCTTTGTACGCAAACATAGTCTATATTTACTCTGCTTATCTGCAGGTATTTTTTCTCTATTTGTTAGGTGTGCATACAACATCTACTTTTGTATGCTATCATTTTCTACCAATAATGTCTTTATCATTTGTTATTTTTTAATTCGTCTTGTTTTTATTCAAGATTCGAAATTGTATAGACATGCAATTGTCCTCTCTGTTTTTATACCCATTCGTTGTTCATTGTTCATTTTTATCGCTACCTTGTCTTTGTCTCTTGTGTCTCTACCACATCAATATGTTTGTACAATTGTCCTTTCTGTGTATCGTAAATATCATCCTTTAATCAGTCATTCGTTGATGTTCCTTGTTATGCACAACTCATTTCTAATTACAGCATTAAAAATGTTCATTTTTTGTATGTTCCTGTGTTATGTTTGCATAAAGTATCTATTTAGAGATGTCGCTTTCTTTTATGTTTACTGTAGTTGTTCTTTGGTAATTCATCTTTCCATACACCATCTATTATAATTTAAATTTTCACTACCAGTGCTTTATCTCAATTTGCATACCTTTCTACGTATTTATGACAATGCACTCTCTGTCGACGATTTATATCAAATGTTACTTGTTCAGTCACTGTATCTTTGTCCCTGTTTGTATACATAATCTATCATAGTATGGGTTGACCTCTACGTGTACTATCTTTAACCCCTGTTATTTTTCCATTGGAATTTACGCTTTCTTCATACAACATCTGTCTTTTTCTTTAACTTCATGAGTTTTACCCTCCATATTATCTGTCAATCACTTTTTGCCGTTTGTTTTTATACCACATGTACCTCGCTGGGCAATTTTCCTCTATGTCCACTGTCCCTATCATGTGTTACTTGCTTATTTGCTTTTGCCTCTTGGCTGCATACCATGCATATCTATATACAACCAACCTCTATAACTCCATCCTCAGTTGATTGGTCCCTCATCTCTGTCTCTCATTTACTTTCCATGTCTATAATTGTATGCAATCATCCTCAATGTTTATTCTACATTTCATCAGATAATTACTCTATTGTCTAGGCTCCTGATTGTATACATCATATATCTCGGTATGCTATCGTTCAATCTGTTTATGGCTCATATCCGATATTAATTTTTCATTTGTCATCGTTTTTCTAATGCATTCCATATCTATATTAGTATGCCATTTTACTGCACTTGTATTTTTTTTAAATTGTCTTTCCTTCGAATACCACGTCCACCTTTTAACCAATCTTCCACGATGTCTTTGTTGTGTGAGCGGATCACTAATACTGATGGGCCTTTCCTTGTCATGCTTGCCCTCTGACGCATTTGCAAGGTTTGGATTGTCAGGCGATCGGGCATAACTTGGCCCAACCTATGAACTTTCCAAATCACATGTAGCAAGATTCACATCAGTCAGATCAGTAGCAGAGAGTAATACGAGTCTCTCAGTGTTCCCGTCCTATATGTGATCTTGTGATATATTTCTCGATTAGAATTCGGACCTGTTCAAATCTGATTATCGATTGAATTTAATTAGGCTTTCAAAATTTTTATCATCTTACCATTATCATCTTTTTTGCTATCCAACAGTCCATTTGCCTTTAGTTTGCATTCCAAGTCTATCTTTTCAAGTTTCTCAAGTCATGTGTCCTTAAGTACGTGCTTGCTCTCTATATGATATAAATTCTCTTCTTGTTGATCGATAGCCTATGTTAGCCATGTCAGTATTTACATTTCACAACTCTGTATGTTTAATGTCAACATCCTCTGTTCATTTGTCATCGTCTTTTTTCAGCACACATCTATCTTTATATGCAATGGTACTCTGTTTACTATCAATATCTTATGCGGGCTATTTATTTGTGTCCGTTGATTGTTTGCATTCCATGTGTATCTCTGTATGTCATTAACCTTTATGTTCAATTCCTATTTCTTTTGTTAATTGTTCATTTGATGCCATGTCTCTTTTTCACATCACAGGTAAATCTGTAGGCGATCGTGTTTACTGTCCATCATAATATCCATTTGTTGCTCATTTGTCATTGTTTTTCATTCTCATCCAATGGTTATCATTATATGTCATCGTCCTGCACGTTTTCTGTTCATGTCATGATTGTATGTATGTTTTTATTTATGTAAATCAGGTTTGTCAATCATAAATCATTAATCTTTATTTAGGAATGTGTTCGTATATACGCAAGCTGCATTCATTTCTGATATTTTTTTTTTCTTTGTGAATGTACGTTTTATGTATATAGGGCCATTTTTTATCACAATCATATACAGTTAATCTATCTTTAATAACTTGAGTGAATAATTCAATTTACCTTTCCTCTGCGTATCTGTCATACATTGGTTTTACATCTTTTGTGTGTTTTCATTATTACTGAAATCTGCATGTACATTCATGCTCACGTCTATCTTATGCAACATTTTCCTTCTACTCACCCCCTTAATATATTCAACCATTCTTTTTATTACCGTATGATTGAACTACATAACTTACATTTATCCAAATCCCCTATCCGTTCAGCAAAATACCAATTTTCCTCTCCCTTTTGTTTTATTCCATCCTTATACAAATTATCAAACTACAATTTATTCGGAAGAGGTTAAGAAAAACAGGAACGACAGAAGTCGTATTACGTGAAAAGGGATTTTTTTATGGTTTGATGTATAAGAATTTACACCCTGATCCAAAAGTTTCCTGTACCACATCTCCGACATCCGTCAATTTATAAGGTACGGTTCGGAATCACAGTTCACTTTTATTGTTGATATTTTTGGTTGGTACACTGTTTTATCCCGGTTATGTGACCCATGTTTGTTCCAAACAAGAATTATTTTGGGGATTATTGGTTTTAATCTTTTGTTTTTGATACATGATTATGTTGATTATTATCGTTTACTTTTAATATTTGTTGGTAAATGTCCGGCTTTTCTTACAATTTTGGGCCAAGTTTTAGATTCATATTTAGTTATATTCCTCTTACATCATTTCCGATAGATTTTGACTTGTGTCTCCACTTCACTTCGATTCCTGATTTATTCCTAAGTTATTTTTTTCTGATTAATTATTATCATATAGTATTTCTTCCTAAAGGCTTTAAACGTTATCATTTATGAACTTTTACAAATGGTTGTTTTGTTGTTTTTTTTTTTGATAATTTCTATTTCATCAGAGAAGACTTTCCCATTGTTTCACTGTAATGCAGATCCAAAAGTAAATATTTTATTCCTTTGGATTTCTTAAAATATAAAAAAAAATGTCCTTTATACGCTAATTCGAAAGCTTTTTTCCCCACTATTTACATTTTGGGAGTCTTCTTAAATGGCATTTTTCAGTTTTGTGATGTTTGTTTTGGGGGTTTTTTTATTCTGATTTCCAATCTATTTGTTAGGGGTTATTTTCAAAGCTACCATTGAAACTTTATTATGAATTAAATGTATCCTTGCTAAGAATTTTGCAGATTCTGTTATTCCGTAGGAAATATTATAGAATAGTTCTATAAATATCTTCCGGACGTTTGCAATAACAAGTTAATTGAAAGTAGAGTAAACCATTTATTGTTTATTGGTTTGTTCATTGTATTGTTGCTTCCCTGTTCTTTTTTTTTCATGAATTCTAGAGCTGTTTAGCATTTTCACTAATTTTGTAAAACACTTCATTATTAGAGGGGTTCCGTGTTAGTCTTGTGATTACAGGATTAAACTTAGTAGGTCAGAGTAGATGGAGGGTGATTCCAATATATATATATATATATATATATATATATATATATATATATATATATATATATATATATATACATATATATATATTAACGCACACATACACACACATTGTTGTATTATTTGTTGTTATAAATTGTTCACTTTGTTATAAATTGTTCAGTTTTATCACATTTACAACATTGCAATCACTCAGAACTAGTAGTACAATCAATTTTTCTTAATACTATGAAGATGTATAGTCTATATAGAACGAAGGAAACATAAGCCATGTGAATTCTATTTACACGAATGGACTAAGATATTGAACACAAGCTAGAGGAACACTCAATAGCAGTTGACAAAATTGAAACCAACTACTACTCAGCATGTAAAAGGATGTCCAAATCTACCAATTAAACTGATTCAAATGTTACACATTCGAATTCAAAGATTAACAATAAGTCCCTCATCGCTGCAATAAATGTGAAATGTGAAACACTAGATGTATTGACCGAATCCATGCAGCCAGTGGAACATTAAGCTCATTGTAAAGTATATATATACATACATACATACATACATACATACATACATACATACGTACATATATATATATATATATATATATATATATATATATATATATATATATATATATATGCATGTATGTATGTATGTATGTATGTATGTATATATATACATATATATATATATATGATTTTTTCTATTTAATAGAAGATGAAATTTCCTTTTTTTTATGCAAAATTTTATCAATGAATAGATTGACTAATGTTTCTATTCTGAAGATCAAGCGAAATTTTCGTATTTGTCAATGCAGATTTGAGTTGATGAATCATTTTATTACGTAATCAAGTGCATTTCAAACTTCCTTTCTTAAAGGATTCAATTTTTGAGAATATCTCTTAACATATTCCTTGCATGAATTTCTATTTATATCGGTTGCTTTCATCTTCCCTTTCTCTCGAGCACGCTGTTTTTAACAATCCACCCAGTCTTCCTTTTGAATAAATACTTAAATATGTGCATGATTCTTCAAAATACCCAAGGGCGAAAAATTATACTGTGGAGTTTACCCAGTTTATCAAACAGCAAAAGGATAGAGACATTGATCATATTGAGTCTATTGCTAAGTGAGACCTACCAAGGTATCACTATTCAGAAGATAGGATTTTGCCTCTGATTGATATATATATATATATATATATATATATATATATATATATATATATATATATATATATATATTATTGTGTCATCTACGGACAGCTGTTTCGATGCATTACATCTCCAGTGTGGCTATAGACTTTCCATTATACCATCCAGTACCGCAAAGTGATTGAAACCTTCACTTCAGACCCGAAGGCCGATATCCTAGTATCCTAGTATCCTACCTCTGGACTACGGAACTGGACAGTCAGAAAGGCTAAATTTAAGTGATATTATATTTATGTACATAGAAATTCCTCATCCAGAGTGGTCTATTCCTATGAAGAGCATTGCATAAGCTTACAATGGATGTTACCTCACTTAAAGAGTGCTCAACCCTGAATAGAGGAGCGTTAATGATTGTGTCACCCACAGACAGCTCTTTCGATGTAATACATCTCTTCAGTGTGACTATAGACCTTCCATTAAGCCAGAAATGTTTGGAGAATTATCTACGCATAACTTGATATTGACAAGTCTGCCACCGAACTACTACCGATAATTCCACCGATACCCATCCATTAGCATCGGACGTAGGTCATAGCATAAAATTTACAAAGCGTACATTTACCCAATTGTTTCGCATCTTTACCTTCCCACAAAAGACAATGCACTAAAAAAGAAATAGATGCTGCCTGTTTTCTCTTCATTCTTGACGTAGATCTGACCAAAAACGTTGAAATGAAATAATCATTTGCTCCAAAATGATCTCCCGTTAAAGCATGGTGAAAGTATCATTTGACTTCAACAACGTAAAATACTTCGTATGAAAAGTACATGCATCGTATTTGAACCAAATAAACATCACATTTTAATTTTGTCTCAATTTTATTTTATTTCTGTACTTTTTGATCGTTGGTTCAAATTCTGTAAATTTTCAAAGTTGTATCAGACTGTCAGAAGTTATTGAAGCACACTTTTTGCACTCTTGCAAGTGAGAGTAATGGTGAACGGTGCAAAGAAAAAATGTGATGTTGGAAGATAAAGTCCCTCCAAATGACCACACAAAACGTTATAAGTTAAAGAAAGTACATCAAAGTGGAACGAATCAATTCATAACGATAGCCTTGAAATCATTATGTATGATAAGCGATATACTCAAGAAAAACTTACCAATATGCTTAAAACATGTAAACATACGGCGTAAAGTATACGATGAATGAATCGTCGATCTGTGATGGATGCAAAACATTGAAATTACCGAAGAGAACTGAGAACCAATTTTGAATCGCACAGAGAGCCAGGGAAAGAGCATAGCTGGGGATAATAGATCAGGGGCGGGGCAAAGTGAAAAATATCATATAAATAACTGAGCAACAAAAATAGATATGGGCTGGACACCCATCAAGATTAGATGACAACAGATAGTTCAAGGGCCAACCGATTGGTTTTCATGGGAGAGGAAACTCCAAAAGAATTACCTAGTAGAAGATGGAGGGATAAGAGAGATTGCTGTTCTGGTGAAACAGGACAAAGTTTAGCACAATCGTGGTCTTCATTGAAGAGGATAGAAGCGACCTGTACAACTGGTTGATAGTGATGATAATGATGGCTTCCCGTATGTGTGCCTGTAGAGTTATCTATCCATCTTTGAATATGATCATTAGATACATATCTCCGGTTCTGCTTTTGTGCATACAGATATATGTGTTGTCAAATAAATCATATTTTTACACGAGTGCATATAAGCGTGAATTATCCTTATCGCATCAGATTCTTTGAAGGAAAAGAAAATATCGGGAAGCAACTTTCCTTGTCTTTTCCCGCCATCTTAATCGTCTTGCCTTGCACGTCGAAAATCCGTATCCTTATCTTCATTCATCGATCTCTTCTAGTCACGCCAGATATAATCTTTGTCCTTTCGTTCGGACGATGTTTCTACCAATTTCACGTTTTAATTAATGCTCTCATTATCTCTATCACAAAGACGCTATTCTTTTTTCTAAACTTATTGAAAAGTTTCTGAGATTACCCAATGTAACTATCTCTATCTCCCTCTCCTTCTCTATTCAATGGTCATCTGTTATCTCTTTTTCTCCTCTTCTTTTACTTTATTACGCATTTTCTGGCTGGTGCATTATTTCGTTTCAGACTTTTCTTTGCTGTCCATTCAAATGAACAAAATCTTTCAAACATTCTCCTATCAACTAGATATATGTATATGATTATATATAAATCAATGTCGTGCTTACCCACGTGTTTCTCTCTCTCTCTCTCTCTCTCTATATATATATATATGTATATATATATATATATATATATATATATATATATATATATATATATTTGAACTATAATTTGAACCATAGAGAGTGAGACAAACTTAAGACCAAAATTGTATGGAAGATTTGTTTATTTACCTGTATATGTATATGTTATCATTATTGGTGTAGACATGTTTTGGGATGTATTCCCATCTGTAGCAGTGTGTGTTGTTCTGTGTGCGTGAGTATTTGTGTGTGTGTGTGTGTGTGTGTGTGTGTGTAACTTTATAGGTTCTAAGATTGATGTGGAAAATAAGTCCACCACCAGGAGCTTTGCTTCGTGAGCAAAAAATGGTATCCCCGCTCATAGGGTCATCTTATTGCGTGATTATATGATCTAAAAAGTCAAAATAGACATACATCAATTCATATATATATATATATATATATATATATATATATATATATGTATATATATATATATGTGTGTGTGTGTGTGTGTGTTCGATTTGTTGTTTACCCCTCCCTTTCTCTAGCCATTCAGTTTATGGAACTCAAGCATTTTGTGCCGTTCCATATCTGACTCAGATTTCATTATACCTCCCTTCACTGTATTTTCACTTTTCCACTCTTATGAATGTCATTTACACTTTCTACACACCCAGTTTCTAACGTTCAGGAAATTTCATTGAGAATACATATTTGAAGATAAAAGAAAACTGAAAAAAATATTTGCAAATGAAATTAGAAAATCAAAAATATACTGCAGCTTAAGAATGAGGTTCATCATCCTCTCTTCTGGAAAGCGGTTTGTTTACGTAATACAACTGATTTCTATCGTAACTGGCGATAGGGTTGGAAATTTCAGACTTGATCTCTTTCATGTATTTGATAATATCATTGAGTGCATTTCCCATAATATCGTATCGCTTTGCAAATATTTTTCAACTTGAAAACAAGCAAGCATCTAAATGCGTTTGAACAGTAAAGGATGTTCAATATTCGTATGTTCTCTTTATCTGACACTAAAATTCAGTCTATACTAGGAACAATCCTACAAATTTGCATAAATTTGATACATATATGAATGTGTGTATTTTAGATATACAGGGATGTATTTTGAACTGGTTTGCCAGATACTAAAAACCGAAATTAATTACCGGCTTCGATATTTGTGCAATTAATGCTCCTCTATTCAGGGTTGAGCACTCTTAAGTATGGTAACTCATCCATTGTAAGCATATTCAATGCTCTTCCATAGGAATAGAGTAATCTGCTGAATGAGGGATTTCTGTGTAAAAAAAATATGTCGGTTAAATCCAGCCTTACAGACTGTCAGGTTCAGTAGTCCAGAGGTAGAATGTCAGCCGGCGGGTATGAAGTGAAGATAATGGGAAGTCTATACCCACACCAAAGAGATGTATTACATCGAAACAGCTGTCTGTCGATGACACACTACTGTATATATATATTTAATCTATCCTTTTTCGTTTGTTGTGGATATCTATCATATACTGCTAATCTTATGTGGCTTTAGTACGTGCTTTATCAATGTATTTTAATAATAGCCTTAATAATCTTTAGTGAAACGTATATCCATGCATATATCTCTCTGAGTGTCCCTCGCACTATTACTCCTCTTTGGTGCGTATTTTTGTATCTAAGTCAATAGAGTGTGTTCATCATCCATTGCTAAACGTTAGAGAAACATGTGTATTTGTATGTGTAGGTAATGTGTATCCCTCACTTATTTGAAAACTTCTGTGACTTTTATGCGCATATTCATCTCAACGTCCAATATATATATTTCAGTCCTGCATATAATGTGAATCTTTAGTGAGACGTTCATCAGTTTTAACAAATTTTCCACTGCTTTTCCATTTTGTCCTTCTGTATGTTGTGTTTATACTAACCTCTATCTTGTGTGTCCATAATACACTTACACTGCAAATAATCAGCAAATCTGATTTGTGTTAGTATTTACGTTTTTTACTGATTTTTAAAATGAAAAATTCAAATTTTAACTTCAATTTCGGTATAACTGCTCAGTATGGACACAGGAAAGAGAACCGGAAATAAATAGATAGACCGAAAAAAAAAAGATAGATGGATGGATGAATAGTTATTTGTCAATGGGAACTGTGAAAAGGAAATTCAACAGGTGACACGACTATGTATAGCATTCAATTCCACTATCTAATGCGGCTGATTCATTTATCATAGACTCGAAGTCCTATTTTACTATTTATCAATCTGTAAACACACACAACCATTTACAGGTGTGTACATATTAATATGTCTCTCCCCTCTCTCTCTTTCTCTCTCTCTCTCCATATATATATATATATATATATATATATATATATATATATATATATATATATATATATATATATATATATATATATATATACACACACACACATATCACCCTCTCTTTCTTTCTCTGAATGGTTGAGAAAAGGAGGTTTCTTTCTTTTTCAATAGTTGTATCAGGCATTTCATACATAATGTTTCGTTGATCCTACCGATCTATCCACTTCAGTTAAGATTTACCAGTTTCATCCAACGATAAGCTTGTTCATATTGTTCCAATGCCCTTTGTGGCTAGATATATTATTGGGAAAACTCCACACATCTCTAAGGAATGTTCATGGAAAAAAAAAACATGAGATCTATTCAAGGACTGTAATAAAGGCGTTCGATCGAAGCCTCTAGCTAAGGATCAGATCCTTTCTTGGAGTCGACTTTTGATCTCTTCTGCTATTATTTAAAACATTCTTTATTTTTATGTTGTTTCATCTTATCTCGTTTTCTTCTCCCTTGTGTTTTCTTTCGCCCTATGTTCGTGCTGGATAACTATTTATATCAGAAAAGTCTGACTATGGTTAATATTCCATTTTTTCTGATTTTATTTTCCTCATTCGCTTATATTTATCAAACTCTTGCAATAAGCGTTACAAGTTATTGTCCATAGATATTTGATAAGTTTCACACACACAAAAGGCAGAGTAAGGTTATATGAGAGCTGGGTCGAATGCGCTACGCCAGTCAGTTACGAATAAAAGATAAGTCCATCTTGAAAGTCAGCGTTCCAAACCATTGCTTTGTGACTAGACTCGAATGCCAATTTCTGATATCGGTGGAGAATACACATCTGTCTCGAACCGGAAATAAAACTTGCTTTTTACCTCTCAAGTCACTTACCAAATGTTAATCAAAATTGAAGCACTGCTTCTTTGTACAGCACCATCTACAAATATCTTCAGTGAGAATTAACCCTATTTACCAATCGTGACTATAAGATTGATGTGAATCATCTTCACGAAATGTACAGGAAGAGATAAAAAGATTAGTCAATGCAGGTAAATTACGATTCATAATGATATTCTGGTACATGTGTACAGGTACGATTCATATTCTCAAAGAACAATTGTTCCATGCATTCTCCAGTTACTAGATAGAGTGAAGGACCTTTATTTCCAATAGGATTTGCAATCATTTTATTTCCATCGTCTTGTGAATACATAGACTAACGAACAATTTCCAGTCATATAGATCGGACAAACAAGCTTACTGAATATCCCCAAAATTTATCCAATTCAACATTGCTTCATTTCTGCTCATGGGGATAACTTAAAGATAGATTTTACGCTATCTGACCAAGTGAATATATACTTTGCCGGGCTGCAATAAGAGAGAATTGTCGCATAACTACAAGAAAAATGTATTTTGATGTTCGCAACTCGGTTTCTTTGTGATGTATCTGGGGGAATAGGATATTTCGAACACTTAAAATGAATATCATTGAATGATACATTCGTCTTTTATTTTTAAATATTTTTTTGTCATTCTGACCATTTTTATAACATCTGTTTGTTATGAGATTTTTTCATTCATTTCACAATGAAAAAAGCAGAGATTTATGAAGGAAAACGTTGATACATTTGGGAAATACTGTTTATACTTTATTTGAAAAAATAGAAATGATTGTAATATGTGCATCCATATAAACTTTAAAAACAAAGTAACGAGTGAAAACTTATCTTTCACAGTGTTAAGCACAAAATGTACATTCTATGCAAGGTATACAACGTCTACGAATCATTGAAGCTTTTAGGTCTTGTTTAGGTGAAGCATATGGGAAAAAAACACATCAAGTACTTGAGAAAAGTGTTCGTGTATCTCTAGATACTGGACTCAATGGAGAAGTTTGTCAATAT